>VDFB02263252.1:0-558503 GCA_007258455.2 Sequoia sempervirens | reverse complement strand
AGGTAATGGTGCGGGGGCACTTGGGTCTTTTTGTAAATAGGGGTCTAATGTGAGTTTTTCATGATTTTGAGGCATTTTTGATGTAATAAGGCCTATTTAGACCATGTGTGATGTTTTAGGCCATGTGGGGTCAGTTTGGAGTCAAGTTGTCATGTTTTGCAAAAAGTTGCAAAGTTGCTCAAGCAACATTTGCATTCTTTCCTTTTGTGGAAGTTGAACGGTCAAGTTATTTGAAAAGTAGTTGGAACTGTTGGTTTTTGGTTGGAAGACATTTAAATATTTCCTTGTGTGGTTGAGGTAACTCTCTAGAGACATTTTGGTGATCAAGCAATAAAAAATAACTTTGTTTTCTATGTTTTATATTGTGTTTTTTCTACTATAGCAAGTTGTATGGCTCTGTACTGTCTACAAACGATATAATTTGCATTGCAATAGTTGAAGGGATTTATTAGTTGTCTTTTGGTTTTTTTTTCATTGTTTTCCATTGATATTGGAGTGAGTTTGAAGCAAATTACTGAGAGCAACCAGAAAACCCTAGTTTTGAGGGTTTGAGAGTAAAAACATGAGTAAGGAACCATTCCACCGGTAGAAAATTTTGAAGATCGGTGGAATGGAAGTAGTTAGGATTTTTTTAATGCTGATAGGGTTTGTAAGAGCAGGGGATGGAGTTAGGGCTGAATTTTATCAAGCCCTAGCCTAATATCTCTATGTATTAGGCTTAAGAGGATAGGTAGTCATAGGGTTTTATGAATAGAAGAGTTGGTGATGATTCTAGTTGATAAAATATGCATATTCAGACCCCATGTGACATGATTGAAGCCTTGGAGTGAAGGTTTATGATTGAGAGAGAGTATATCTTGAATTTTTTTTGGAAAACAAGCCTAATTTGGCCTAGTTCTAGCATAGCAGTCAATTTTGGAGGGTGTTGTTACAAAACAACCATATTCACAAATTTGATGTCTTTAAGTGGCATAAAGGGTATTCTAAATGGTGTTTTATTTTTGGGTATTGAGTTTTCTCTAAAAGATATGATGGAAAAACCTTGTTCCAAGTGTTATTAGCATAATTGAAGGTCTTGGGAGAAAAGGACCAAGTTATGGTTTCTAAATTACAAAGTTTGATTGATTTGTGATTGTCTTGATACCTCCACCCTTCTCTACATCAAATTGGTATCAGAGCATAGGCTTTGGTCAATAAGTGGGAAAATTTGAAGTTTGAAGGAAACAAAGATGCCTCCTAAAAAGAACCCAATGGTCAGAGAAGTGAGAGAGCTAAAGGAAAATCATGCCAAGGAGTTGAGACAAGTAAAGGAGTCTCAATAAGTTGTCCTAACCAAACTTGCAACACTAGAGTCAAATCAAAAGAGAGGTGTGGTCACTAGAGACTAGAGTGATGAAGAGGAAGAGGAAGAGGGTGAGAATGAAAACCCTCAAGGAGTCCAAGGAGATGATGAGTTGGACCCTAATGAGTTGAGAATGGCTAAGTTGTTAAACGTTGTCAAGGGAGATACTGCTAAGGTGAAGATGGAATTTTCCACGTATGGTGGAAAGATGGATAGTGAAGAGGTGTTGGATTGGGTTGATGCACTAGATAACTATTTTAAGTTCAAGGAGGTAGCAGATGAAAAAAAGGTGAAATTTTCCAAGAAAAAGTTGAAAGGCCCTGCCCTAACTTGGTGGAATTATGTGCAGGAAGAGAGAGTGAAGAAGGGAAAAACAAAAATCAATTCTTGGGAAAGAATGGTGTTCAAAATCAAGGGTCAATTTCTTCCCAGTGACTATGCAATTCAAACATTTAGAAGGCTTCAAAATCTCAGACAAAAGGAGATGGATGTCATGGATTACACTAAGGAGTTTCATAAGTTAAGTATTACAGTGCAGATCATGTTGAGGATGAGGTTGAAAAAGTAGCAAGGTACCTAAATGGATTGAGGTTCTAAATACAAGATGAGATGACTCTTACCACCCCTAGAACGGTGGAAGAATGCTTCCAATTGGCAGTCAAGGTAGAAGAGAAGTTAAAAAGAAGGAAAGAGAAGCAAGGTAGAGGCAAAGGAAATAACTTCATGGGTAGAGGAACATTTGGAGGAAGAGGACAATCTCAAAATCCACAAGGAGAGACAAGTAGTAATCAAGAACAAGGCTTGCAATCAAGAGGTGGTTTCAGAGGTAGGAGATCAAATAGTAGAGGTATATTTGGAGGATAAGGTAGAGGATCAAATACATTCCCAAGAAGATGTTATGAATGTAATTAGTTTGTCCATCAAGCATGGAAATTTCTAGATAAACAACCTTCTACTTCACATGGTGGCAAAAGGAGAACACAATTGGTGCAAGAAGAAGATTGTGAGAGTGTCAAATCTCCATCTTAGCATGTTGCTCTAGAAATTGGAGAATCTCTAATGATGAGGAGAACATTACTTAAAGTCCTTATGGTGAAGGAGCCTCCACAAAGAAAATATCTATTTAGAACCACCTACAAATCTCAAGGTAAGGTGTGTAAAGTTGTTGTTGATTTCGGTTCTACAAATAATCTAGTTTCCTTAAAGATGGTAGAGAAATTGAAGATGAAAATAATTCCACACCCCACTCCCTACAAGGTCTCCTGGTTGAACAAGGGGCAGCAGGTTCTAGTTAATGAGCAAACATGGGTTGAATTCAATATTAGAGGGTATAAAGACAACATATTATGTGACATCATCCTAATGGATGTTTGTCATCTACTTTTAGGAAGACCTTGGAAGTGTGACAAAAGCTAAACATGATTGGCAGAAAAATACCTATGTGATAGAAAAGGATGGGATCTCATTCACCCTTACTCCTTTGCAAGATGAGAATCTACATACACAAGTTGGGTCTAGTGTAATGTTGGTTGGGGAAAAAGAGTTCTTGAAAACCATGAAAGAAGAGGGTGGACAAGGTTATGCCATTGTAATCAGGCCTAAATTTTTCATGACAGTAGCAAAGGTGGAAAATGTGCCTAAAGAGGTCCAAGACTTGTTGAACAAGTACGAAGACATTGTTGTAGATGAGCTCCCTAGTTCTTTTCCACCAATAAGAGATGTGATCCACCATATAGGTTTTATACCAGGGGAAAACCTACCCAATAAAGCTGCATATAAAATGAATCCTTAACAGAATGAAGAGATTAGGAAATAAATTCAAGAGCTGCTTGACAAAGGCCTCATAAGGGAGAGTCTAATCCCATGTGTTGTCCCCACCGTTTTGGCACCAAAGAAAGGGGGATATTGGAGAATGTGCACCGACTAAAGGGAAATCAATAGGATAACCATAAGGTATAGGTTTCCCATACCAAGAATGGAGGATTTGGTGGATTGTTTAGGAGGGGTTTGTTATTTTTCAAAGATTGACCTCAAAAGTGGCTACCACCAAATTAGAATTAGAGAGGGGGATGAGTGGAAAATTTCCTTCAAAACTAATGAGGGGTTATATGAATGGCTTATCATTCCATTTGGGCATTCAAATGCACCAAACACTTTTATGAGATTAATGAATGAAGTTTTGAAACCCTTCATAGGTAAGTTTGTGGTTGTCTACTTGGATTATATTCTTGTGTTTAGTAAAACTAAAGAGGAACACTTGCAACATTTAGACATGGTTTTGAAGAGGTTGAATGAAGAAAATATGATGATCAATTTGAAGAAGTTTGAATTCATGAAGGAGGAGTTGGTCTATCTTAGATCTGTGATCTCAAAAGGTACTTTGAAGATGGACCCTAGCAAGGTGGAAGCAATTCTCAATTGGCCTACTCCTACATTAGTTAGTGAGGTAAGAAGTTTTCATGACCTAGCTAGCTTTTACAGAAATTTTGTGAAGAATTTCAGTCATATCTACTCTCTAATCATTGATACAATCAAAGGGGATAAAAGGAGAAAGTTTGTATGGTCTGATGAGGCAAAAAAAATCTTTCAATATCTCAAACAAAGGGTAGCACAACAATCTATCTTAGCATTACCAAAATTTAACAAAATTTTCACAATTGAATGTGATACAAGTGGGTATGCAATTGGAGCAGTATTGAGCCAAGAGGGCAAGCTTGTTGCATTTTTCAGTGAGAAGCTTAATGAGGCAAATAATAAGTATTATTCTTATGACTTGGAGTTTTATGCCATGGTGCGATCATTGAAGAAGTGGAGACACTATCTCCTTCCTAAAGAATTTATTGTTTTTACTAGCAATCATGCTTTGTAGTTCTTGAACATCCAAGATAAACTCAGCCATAGACATGTGAATTGGGTGGAGTACCTACAAAGCTACACTTTCACCATAAAACACAAAAAGGGGTAGTCAAACAAGGTGGCAGATGCTTTGAGTAGAAGAAAAATGTTTGTTCAATAAGTGCAACTCCAAAGTGTGGGAATTGATGCTTTGAAAGGTATGTATGAGGGGGATGATGATTTCAAAGATATCTATGCTTCTTGCAATAAGTTTGATGGAATTTTTCATGAAGATATTTTTTATTTCTTGATTCAAGAAGGGTTATTGTTTAAGGGTGCTTAGCTATGTATTCCCAAATGCTCTATGAGGACTAATCTAATTAGAGAGAAGCATTGTGGTAGCTTAGGGGGTCACTTTGGGGTTGATAAAACTTTGGAGCAAGTAAGAAGGTACTACTATTGGCCAAAGATGCAAAGTGATATCAGAAAATTTGTTGAAAAGTGTGTTGTTTGTCAAAAAGACAAGGGTTGTAGTACAAATGCAGGCTTTATCAACCATTTCCAATCCCAAATAGGCCATGGGAATCCATCAGCATGGATTTTATGTTGAGGTTTCCAAAACTCAAAGAGGATTTGATAGTGTGTTTGTTGTTGTAGACCAGTTTAGCAAAATGACACATTTTATACCATGTAAAAGCACAAATGGTGCCTCATACATTGCAGGGTTGTTTTTCAAGGAGGTGGTTAGGATTCATGGACTACCATTGATAATTGTTTATGACAGAGACAGTAAGTTTGTGGGTCACTTTTGGAGAACCCTTTGGAAGAAGTTGGGAACAAACTTGACCTTTAGCTCTTCCTATCATCCCCAAACATATGGGTAGACTAAAGTAGTCAATAGAAGCCTTGGGAATCTTCTCAGATGCTTGACAAAGGAACACTCACAACAATGGGATCTGATCCTTCCCCAAGTTGAGTTTGCATATATTGACTCTATGAATAGAAGTGTTGGAAAAAGCACATTTGAGATTGTGTATGGATTGAAGCCTAGGGGAGTGTTTGAGCTCAAAGATTTGACTGGCATGGAAAGGAAGAAGTACTGAAGGAGAAGAGTTTGCAATGGACATGAAAGACAACATCAACAAGTTAAAGAGAATCTTCAAAAGAGTGTTGAAAAATACAAACAACATATAGACTTGAAAAGGAGAGAGGTTCATTTCAAAGTGGGAGACTTGGTCTTAGCTCATTTGAGGAAAGAAAGGCTACCTTAAGGAAAGCATTCAAAGTTGTAGATGAAGAATATTGGGCCATGTAGGGTGGTCCACAAGTTTGAAGCAAATGCCTATGAGATAGAACTACCTCCTGGAGTGGCTATCTCTCTAATTTTTAATGTTTCTAACCTATATCATTTTAAAGGATCTATGATTGCAGGTACAAGTGCAGGTACATCAGAGGATCCAAATGAAGATTGGGTCAAGGATTTACCACCAAGTCAACCATTGAAGCTTGAATGTATCTTGGACACAAAGGAAGCCAAAAGAGCAAGGAAAAAGGTGTATAATGAGTACCTAGTGAAGTGGCAAGGCCTTCCAATGGATGATTCCACTTGGATGATAGAGGAAGATATCAAGAAGCATGGAACCATAGTTCAAGATTTGATCTCAAGTGGAACTTGAGATTTTGTTCTCCCCGAGTGTATGGTGTAGGGGCACCTAGGTCTTTTTGTAAATAGGGGTCTAATGTGATTTTTTCATGATGTTGAGGAATTTTTGATGTAATAATGTCTATTTAGACCATGTGTGATGTCTTAAGTCACGTGAGGTCAATTTGGAGTCAAGTTGTCATGTTTTGCAAAAAGTTGCAAAGTTGCTCAAGCAACATTTGCATTTTTGCCTTTTGTGGAAGTTGAACGGTCAACTTATTTGAAAAGCAGTTGGAACCATTGGTTTTTGGTTGGAAGACATTTAAATATTTCCTTGTGTGGTCCCGAGGCAACTCTTGGAGACATTTTGGTGATCAAGCCATAAAGAATAGCTTTGTTTTTTATGTTTTATATTGTGTTTTTTGCTGCTAAAGCAAGTTGTACGGCTTTGTACTGTCTACAAATGATATAATTTTCATTGAAATTGTTGAAGGGATGTATTAGCTATCTTTTTTTTTTGGTTTCATCATTTTTCACTAAGATTGGAGTGAGTTTGAAGCAAATTATTGAGCAGCCAGAAAACCCTAGTTTTTGAGGGGTTGAGAGTAAAAAAATGAAGTAGGGAACCATTCCACTAGTAGAAAATTCTGAGGATCGGTGGAATGGAAGTAGTTAGGATTTTTTTAATGTTGGTAGGGTTTGTAGGAGCAAGGTATGGAGTTAGGGTCAAATTTGATCAAGCTCTAGCCTAATATCTCTATGTATTAGGCTTAAGAGGATAGGTAGTCATAGGGTTTTGTGAATAGAAGAGTTGGTGATGATTCTAGTTGATAAAATCTACATATTTAGACCCCATGTGACATGATTGAAGCCCTAGAGTGAATTTTTATGATTGAGAGAGAGTATATTTTGAAGTTGCTTTGGAAAACAAGTCTAATTTGGCCTAGTTCCAATGTAGCAATCAATTTTGGAGAGTGTTGTTACAAAAAAACCATATTCACAAATTTATTATGTCTTTAAGTGGAATAAAGGGTATTCTAAATAGTATTTTTTTATTGGGTATTGAGTCTTCTTTGAAAGATATGATGGAAAAACCCTGTTCCAAGTGGTACTAGCAGAATTGAAGGTTTTGGGAGAAAAGGACCAAGTTAGGGTTTCTAAGTGTCAAAGTTTGATTGATTTGTGATTGTCTTGATACCTCCACCCTGCTCTTCATCAGGTGAGGGAGATTAGCAATTCCCAACCCTCAATGGAAAGAAAGAATAAGATTGTCAAAAATGGAGTATTTTCTTAGGATGCTTATGTTGATCAGAGTTGACTAGTGCAATTTTGTTGGAACAAGACACATGGAAAAAATCAATTATCTCAATTGATTAACATTATTTTTGTGAATCACTTAAACTCTATGGTTGCATTTAAAGAAATTCAAATTAGATGGTTTTGATTTAAAGCAAGGCAAGTAAATGAGATACGCTAGACCATGGCGCAATTTTCAAGATCAATGGCCTACATTCAAAGATTGGATTATGTCAATGGTTAGGAAAATGGAATTATGGCACAAAAAATGATATGTCATCTATAGCTACATTCTTCCAAAGGAATTGAGAAAATGGATGCCACCATTAATGCAAAGGTTGGCAATGAAAGCTAGGAGAGATCGAGCAAACAGAGAAATTGGATTAAATGGAATACAAACCCTAATTGGAAAAATGATAGAAAATAGTCAAGGCAATAAATGAGGTCAATGGTGTTTGGGTCAAGGGAGGTGGCTTGTCGAGGAAGCTAGGGGAGTGAAGTTGAATGAGGAGAGTGTTGAAGTAGTCGAGAAAAAGGGAAAAAATTTCATGAGTTTTTCATGAGCTTGAATCATGAGTGGCTTGGGAGGAAAGAAAAAAGGGACAATGGGCAGAGTAAGGAAGGAGAAAAAACAAAGTGGCTTGTATTTTGCGAAGTTTTGAGGTGGAAGATTGAAGCACGAGGCTAGTCACCAACTAAATCTAGGAGATCTCAAATAAGCAAGGAGAGAGAATTAAGCTAAAGGAAATAGACAAAGTGATGGCTAGGCATGTCACTTCCTCAAAGTGGTGGAGATTAGAATGCACAAAATCACAGTAGCATTTCAAATTTATTGCATGATTGAAGTCCCTTATTCAAGTTTCATGGAGGACAAAGGAATTTGTGAAGTAGAAGCAAGGTCTCACGACCCCATTGTAGGCCCTTGGATAATATTTATGTAGGTATGTGGGTCTATCTTTAGCTGATTTTAAGCATACCCACCTAGTATTTGTGTACATGTGGATGCATTTTCATGTTGGACCATATCATGTGTATTGAGAGCACTGGTTGTGTATTACATGTATTGATCATAGTGGGGGTAATCTGTGGGAGTTTTTGTTTATACCCAAATCTTATTTAAGAGTGTTTTGGGGCATTTGGTGGATGATTTCACTATAAGTAAAATATACATATACTTTTTTTTGGTAATATTGAATTCAAATGGGTAATTCTTGTTGTTGCTAAAATCTATGGCTTGGCCAACAAATTTTACTACTAAGTAGTAGTTACCTTTATACTTTTAGGCTTAATTTTGAGATAAGTAATTTTTGGGGAAGGTCAAAAACCTCTAAAGCATGTTGGTGTAATCTTTATGTTTTAGACTAAGACTAGAATTTCATCTTCCCTTGATCATTCCATTGGGTTCCAAGTAAACCCTTATTCATAAGCCATTATATGGAAATTTAAATGTTATCCCTAAATTATTAGATCTTGGGCTTCTACATTATTTTTGGTCATCAAAAAATAGTAACAATTAATTATATATATAAGTTTTTGATACATAATAACTAGTAAGAATAATGGGTGTTGGAATGCTCTATTCAGTAGAATTTGAATATCGCACTCATGGCACTATTTGATGGTTATTCAGATAAATTTTTGTATTGAAATATCATCTTATATTATCTAAATGGAAGATAATAAAGGATATTGTAATATGTGCATATAACATTGTATATGATGTGCAAGTTATTTCAATCTGTAGTTTGACCTATTGAAGGTTATAAACTATCAGTTATGTGCTCTTTCTTTTTGAAAGGTTGAAATAAATTGGGTCTAATAGACTTGGAAATTATTACCTATTAGCATAATAGTGATGTTCTTTTCTAAAGACGATTCTCTATCAAAATGATGTTGTCTATCTTTATTCTCGTATTAGTAAGGAAAGCCAAATTGTTTTGAGTATAAGATATGTACAGGTAGTATGTAACTACATGTTATGAGATCAAGGAATTCAGTTTTTTGTAATTATCCATCTTGAAAGAAATTAGAAGTAGGAAGCATATAATGAAACAATGCATTATGATGGTACAAAAATTGACACCTATTTTTCTTGTGGTTGAGTAATCTGTGTAAAGTAACTTTATTGTATGATACATTCAAGTGCACCAAAATAACATATATGATACATTGCTCAACAAAAAAAATATTAAGTCCAGGCATTAAATTCTTGTGTTGTGTGATGTGCATTGTTTATGAATAAATTATCTTTGTAAAATATGTGCATCTCTCGAAAGAATTCTTAGGACAGAATAGGATCCTTAGAAAGTAAGTTGTTTGAAATTTTAAATCTAGTATTATATTTTCCTACCTTTGATATTCAATATATTTGGATTGGAAAGAGAATAATATTGCAAGATGCTCTTGATTATCCTCAAACCATATGTCGATCAACAATTTTTTGATAAAGGAAATATAAGATATTATGGTAAAGGACCCTATAATACATTCTTATGTTAATACAACAATTATCATCTCATCATTTTATTTATTAACATGATACTCATTCTGAACCATTATCTAATTTCTCATAGATACAATCCTCGTTAAAAGTTTCCATTTTCATTATGTTGAGTATTAAGTTTTATGCAGTCAAATTGTATTATGCATGATCAAGTTTTGTCAAATTATCAGGGGTTGATTCTCTACCCCATATGTTATTAACATATCCTTAACTAGTTTTTTGATCCCTAACTTCACCTAAGTGGGTGGCAACCTATTGTGAAATTGTTTGGGGAAATGGACCCTAGAAAGGGTTGTGTACCCACTCATATAGTTTATAACTTATGAAATAGAGAATTTGAGTAGAGAATTGAGTTTAGCATATATTAGTGTTATTGGGTTATGATTGTGTTTGAGGTAGAGCCATATTTCAAACCTAAGGGTTATACCCCTTGTGTTAGCTAGTTACCAAGAGTATGATGGTTCAATTGTTTAGAAAGATTCAATATGTGAGTTGTCTTATTAACCCATCACCTCGTAATCTTATTAAGGTTATATTGTGACCCTTGTATTGTTGGATTAAAATCACAGCTACAAATATAATCATTTATTTAAGATATGATAGGGTCGCCTTCATCCTAGATCATACTTGGTTATCTTCTTTTGTCATGTGGTCCTTGCATAGTGTCATAATTGGGATTGTTAACCATTCTTCCTTATAGTGAAAATGAGCCCTTATAGATTTATCGTTTTTGATCATTTTATGTATTTAATATACCATTGTGAGTTAGTTGTGAGTTAAACATTGGTTAAATGTGATTTTTGGTCAATCAAATATGAGTTGGGTGAACTCAAGTTGTCAAACTACGGAACCTTTGCACAATATGTAGGAAAGGTTGTTAGAGATGATCCCCCAAGGAATAGGTCTAGCCCTAGGTATTGTTCTCTTTTTATTACTTTGAGGTTACTATTGATATACTTTATTTCCTAACATGTGACTTGAGTTATGTTTGAGATTATTAATTAGTTAGTAGAACTAATTGGGTCTATCTCAATGATGTGGATTCCATGTCTTCACTTGAATCTAACCATGTTTTTCACAACAATTATTTATCTGACCAAGTTCTTATAATTGATTGGTCAAATGATGTTATGCTTTCATGAAGTGCATGTATAGGAAGTAGTCTTTTGTGAATTATGTTAGTGTTTGTGGTTGAAATTTGAAAAAAAAAAATTGTCCTTAACTATAATTTGGTAGAAAATTTTTGGCATTACATTTGGTATTAGATCCAGGTTGCAACACTAAGATCTCTAGATAGTGTTATTGCCCAGGTGGTGTTGCTTGTGTGAATTTCCTTTGTGTTCTTATCTCCTTGTTATGATTGATGGTTGAAATGACACTATGATGTCTTTTCTTTCCTTGCTCTTTGATATTTTTTGTTAGATTTGATTGAGTATTATGTACCCCAATGTGAATGATGTAATTGAATATGAAATAAATGATACTATATTTATATATTGTATGTGGTAAAAGAATAGTGAAATGATAATGCTTCTTAAGGGAATCGTATATTGTGCTCCCTAAAATCGGATAGAAAAAGTAATGATTTAACCATTTTTTGGGTATGAGATCTCTCTTTATGTGTTTGGAAGTTATTTAAAATGAAATTCCTTTCTTATGTGTGGATAAATGAATTACTTCCTAAAAGTGCATGTTTCCTTGGAACCAATTGAATGCATGTTTGTGTAAAGTTATCTTGTAAATATAAAAGAAATATGTTTGATTAGGATGAATCTTTGGGGTAAAAAGGCCTTAGTCCCAAAACCAAAAATTTTCCTTAGGATCTATGTGTGATCTTGAGCATTGAATCAATTAATATTGAGGTAAAATAGAATAGTGGAATAATATGCATAGTAAATAAATAATAATGGTGGTGAGGGAATGAATGCAGTAGTAAACCTTGCAATGAGGGAAATAAAATAGAATAGTGGAATAATATGCATAGTAAACAAATAGTAATGGTGGTGAGGGAATGAATGCAGTAGTAAACCTTGCATTTTTAAATTCTAAATCTATGTTTGTTCTTTCATTGCATGGTGTGTCTGTAATGTAGAATGGAATGTGTGTTATAATAGCATTATGTTGATGAGACTTAAGGCTCACAATTTCATTATTATCGATAGAAAATCATATAAACGTTAACTCATTAGAGATGAAACTGTTAAGAGCATGATTAAGTGAATTTTGAGTGAAAATAATGTTGTGCTTGTGGTGTTAACAAACTGGACTATGTTTTCCTTGTCGTGTGTTGAGTATTGGGTAGCCTTGTTGAGAAGGTGCTTTATCATGATTGTGTATGCCACTTGGTAGAATACAATATTTTTTGATTTAATTATGTGTAAGGAAATTATTTTGTTGCTTTAAAAGATGAAAACTGGAAAATAATTTATTTTGTATTCTTGATGAATGTGAATACCTCGTCTTGATGTGTATGTTGTGTGTATTATGGTAGTTGTCATGGAAATCTTTGATATTTAATGTGGTTTGTTATGTGGAAACTAGTAAATGTGTTGTGACCCAAGTATGAGATACAAGGTATCCGATTTGGGATAAGGGTGAATGGACGTCAAGAACAATACCAATATGAACTCTTCATGATTATCTTGTGTATAAGTTAACTAGTTGTGAAATGGCATAAACATGAAATGTGTGGATGTGTACCTTCTAAATGGAATGTGATGGAGTCATTTGTGTAAGTCTTGTATATATGTTAAATGTGTACCCCTAGTGTATGTTCCCCCTCTGGGAGTGAGATACCAACTAGTGTAAACAAGGGGTTGGGAGACAAATGTCCATCTATTGGGAAATTAGGAGCTCACGGTGTTGTCCCTAATCATAATAAAGGACCTATGTTGAGACGTAATTTTTCATGGAAATTGACCGTGACCTACTCCCCCATATATGAGAGTCTCACTTGTTGGTTCAAAATTCAAACCTATTCCTTGATGTTTATAACCCATGGGTAAAGGATGAAATTACATAGACCATATTGATGGGGATGTTGATCTCATTTTATGATTACAGATTTTGGATACTTTAGCAATGCATGGCATTGATACTATGTGGAAGAGTCCACCATGATATTACGCACTATCATATTTATGTGGTCAAGGACCACCAATTATTGTATGCTATTATACTTATATGGTTAGAGAACCACCATTCCCCCCCTCCTCCTCTTAGGTGGATTACCAAAGTCACATGGTGCTTGTAATGTGCAAACTTTATCATTGAAATATGAATTATTGTAATTTCTTAATTGATGTTTTATTTTATTTTATGCTAGCATTGTGAAAGTTACATTTCTTTTATTGGGGCTATTTATCCATTTGAAGGTTATCATGGTCCAATTTTCCTCAAGGACTTATTTAATTTTGTTTTTGAATTAAGATTGGAATGTTGTAATGTAGCTACAATTGATCTTCATTTTCTTTTTCTCTTGAATTTATAAATTCCTCTTTTGGGAGTTTTATTGAAACATTGGTTTATGATTTTATGTTACTCAGTTTGTAGCTTTCTTATTGTTTGCTAACTATTAGAAAGTGTGGTGTAATGTGACATCTGTAAACTACCATATCCCAGGGGGTTCCCTAGCAGGTTGTATAGGGGGTAGATGTGTTGGGGAATTATTTACAAGGGGTTGAAAATGGGACCAATATGGCATAGTCATAAATCTATTCTTCCCCTATTTTTATGATTGTTCTTGTTGTACCTTCCTTATTGGAGGCTAACCCCCTTCAACAAACAAAGGGAAGGTACTAGGAGATGTATGGAGGGGTCCTTAGAGAAAGGCATCGAGACCATCTTTTCTAATGGCTATGGCATCCAAGAATCTCCATCCTTGTAAAACCCATTATGTGAGCCTTGTCTTGTGCATGATATTCTCATATTGTGATGTATATGTGAAATTGCAAGTAAATGTGAGGTGGTATACCTATGAACTATGTGAGAAATATGGTAAAAAATGATGAAAAGTTAATATTCCTTGAGACATGGTATGAGTGCCATGATTATAAGGTAAAATCTTCTATTAAGAACATATTTGGAAAAAATGTGAAGTTAATTTTTGAGACATAATTGGACATTCAAGAAAAGATATTTTCTAATAGCATGAGTGATATTTATGCTAAAAGGGATTTTGAAGTGTATCAAAGGATGCTTATTGTTTTTTATTATATAATAAACATTTACAGGGTGTTGTACCCTTTACACGAAGAGCCCTCAGGGCCAAAAAGGAATTTAGTTCAAAACATTATCAAAAATTCTATAATAAAAAACAACAGAAATAGGACACAAACACAACACATTAACAAGAGAACTCCAACACCACCCAGACCTGAACACTAATTGTCTACACTTTCCCATTTCAGAACCAGGAGGTTTAAAACATCATCCCCAATCCAGTTGGGACCTTCCCCTATAGTATTCTTATTTGCTTCCTCCTTGATGACATCAAATAGAGTGATAGCAGATCTATGAATCATTTTGATAGTGAACCAGACCAGACAATTGAATTTTCGCTCCAACTTAGTAACCTATTCCTGCAACACACTGAAGTCCTCATTCTTGCCCTTCCTACTCTAGGTCTCCTCTTCCCCGCTAGCTCTGGAATCAAAGGAGTGAGTGGAGTCATCCTTAAGCTCTCGGTTCATGTCAAATAAATTACTAGGGCCCTCCATGAACCCTTCTTCCATCTCCTCAATAGTGTCTTTTTTTCCTTCTGTTCTACTGCCCATATGCTCCGAATAACTAGAAATATCATCCACCGGGGCACCTTTTTTGTTCTTCACCAGTCTGTGGGACCTCCTCACACTAGTTTGTTTTGTCCCACCTCAAAGCTCATAGCCACCATGGTGTTTCCCTTAGAGTATTTTTCCTCAATGCTTCTCCCTTCGTTGTCAGTGGCCGACAAGTCCACCTAGCCCAAAGAAAAAAAATTTGCCTTCTTAGCAATGGGTCTATTTTCCTTCTTGATGGGTTTATTTTTTAGCTCACATAACCCAGTCTCCGCTTTAGACTGAGCCAACCCATCTGCTCCTTTTTTTATTTTTAGATGGGGGTTTCAGCTTAGGTTCCGTAATGGGTTCAATTTCAGGTATGGGGGTTTTCCTCTTAGAACCCTCTGAAGCAACGAGGGAAGGATTAACAGGGGCAACATCAAGGGGTTCTAGTTCCTCAACATGCACAACAAAGATAGGTTTGGGCGGACACAAGGCCAGATTAAATTGATAGAGCCTAAATATTAGGCCCTAATACAGCGGTAAGGGGGGCGGATCATTTAGGTTTAGAGCAACAGCCTCAAGGGAGTCTTCAACTGAGGGGTGATCCCACAATACTGGTTTACAATTTTTAGCCAAACTGGACACTAAACTATTTTTTTCTAACTAAATCTTCACTTTCGAGCACCTACAGTGGCTAAACCATGAGGAATTTGAAGATGATGCAAACTAGTGATTTGTGAAATTTTGTTTTTATATTCTAAATTTTTTTTTTTCAAAATTTTTGGAATTAGATTGCACTTCTTTTTCCACCTCCTTCGAAAACTAGTTTTTTTTTTAGTAAACACCATTTTGAAGGAGTGACACTCATCGTATAACACATAACGTTTTTTCCATGAAGGATAAAATTCTAATTTCTTCGAATTTAGATTTGTAACTACAATATCTAGTGCTTCCAATTGGTTTCATACTATTTTATTGTTCAATATTTTTTCCTTAATCAAGTTTCAAAGTCAAACCAATTACAATTCAAACATAGGTGGATTGTATAACACAACTTTTTTTTGTATGTATCAAAATTCTTTTTTTTTTTGTTGGATCAAGAACTTCAATATATGGTGCACTCATATTTTTCATTTTTTTTTATAATCTTCTATTTTTCCACATGTACAAAATAGAGAGCTTGATTTTCGGTGAAAAACCTACATTCACAAGAAATAAAAAATAAATATAATAATAAAATTAAATTTATTTAAAATTATACTTTTGGGGGAGCTTATAATAAGGACTACATACAAAAAATAAATTTTAAATGAATTCATTTGAACCCCCAAAAGGTAAATCAAAAGTGGTTTTTTATCAGCATTTTGATAGGTGTAAAGGAGACTCTGTTATAGGTATGGTTTAAAACTAGCGGGGTTCTATCCAAGGGGGTTTGATCTAAGGTAGTTTGATAAAACCCTCTTCAATTGGAATGCTTTAAATGGAACTTTTTAAGGCTTAAATCATTATATTTTCTAAAAATATGTGATTTCAGCAAAAATCAGAATCTCCCAGAAATTGTAAACTAGCTTTGTGGGATCACCCCGTCAAGTCTTCTAGAGAAGTGAGAAGAAAAAATTGAAAGCTGAGGGTCATCTTGTGCCGAAGGTGTTTTAATAGAAAAAAATGGTAAAAGTAATACACCTTGAAATGAACTTCTTAAGTAGCATATTTCATAATAGCAAGACACACCTTGTCCCAGGGTTTTGGTAGCACCTCACGGTTGAATCCAAACTACTTTCTAACCGACTCCTCATCATCCTTGAAGAAGGTGTTGAGACTCTCCAAGTCTTGTGTTTTGGTGTTTTTTTTGTATTTCTTGCCATCATAGGAGAGGCCTATCACCTTTCTAATCACCTCCTCATTCACCTCAAATGAAATGCCACCCATGGTGACCCGCCTATCCTTCCATGAACCAGCAAACTAGGTTGACAACCTCTCATCGTGGCCCACAAGATTCTTTAAAAGCGGCGCCAGACCACCTTCTTTACAGATGTGCCAAGCAATGGGATCCCTATGAAACTCCTCACAATTATCAGGCTCGGTTCTCACTCTATCACCTCACATCGTGACCCACAACACACAGAAACAAGCCCAAAGAAACAAAGTTAGCCAAAAAAATGACTACCCTCTGGTGAATTTACCCTCTTAAATTAAATTAAAACAATATATCAAACAAAAAGGATGCTTATTGTTTTATATATTTTTGTAGTTTAATTTAAGAAGGTTACAAGGGTAATAATTTATAGCTACACAAATGGTTATTAGTTCTTTTATATTAGGAGTATGTGAGATAAATGTTTCATTGTGGAAAAATAAAATCTAAATGTTGGATGTTAAATTCATGAAAGGGATGTCCCTAATGTATGTTCCTAGTTCGTTGTTTTGATTTCTTTCATCATGGAAATACAATAATTAGTATGACTAATCATATTCTTGTGTACTACTATAATGTTGTTAAATTTTCAACCCTGAAAGACTTCCAGGAGGAAGTCAATACAAGGTCAAAGGATGTAAGGCCCCTCCCTTTATATCAAGGTCACAACCCATTTTATTATAAACTTATGCTACTTTGATGTGTAGATTAAGAGTACATCATTTACATGAAACAAGACCCAGTTGTGTTTGAGTGCTACTATACTTTTAGTCATTTGAATCTAAGGGTAGATTAGTTAAATTCTTATGTGAATGCTTCTACTAAGATATATGACTAAATTTTCATTGATTGATACTATAATTTGCCATGCTATATTCTATTGCTAAGGTCCATTTGTAGTAACATTTCCTTCTAATCATTTGACTCACGTTGATTTTGGATATCTCCTATAGTATTTACTTGAGGTTCCTAATAGCAAGTAAATAAGGAACGATGAAGAGTCTTAGAGTCTTTATTGCTATTGAGGTTATGACATATCATTGAATTATGATTTTCACTTAAATTAGAACATCATACCCTTATGTATAGTTGGGAGATGTTAGTAGAGAGTTAATCTCATAGGGATGGTTGAACCTAATTTTAATTAGAATAATAGCATGTTGGAAATTTGATTATCATTGAGGGAAAAAGGGGGCACCTCATTAAGTTCAAAAGGAGATATGAATGATATCAGATGAGAAGTTGTTGTTTGAGGTTAAAAGGGCTTCATAAGGATGTTAGGGAGAAGCATTCATTGGCCTTAGGGTGTCATTATAGCAAGCCTTAAAGAGTTTCAAAAGTTTGGGAATCAAGCCTTGGGCTTACCTTTTATTGCTTGCTAAAAGAAGAAAAGAAAGCCATTTTTAGCTAAGTCCATTCGAGCTTGAGGCTTGCTCTCTACTACAAGAGATCAGACCTTGAACTTCGGTCATACCTTATCCCAAATGCCTCAAAGAAATGAAGAAGGAATGAATTAATTCTGAAAGAGAATTGGACATTTGGCTTCGGAGTTAAGGCTTATGCCTTGACATAAAGCCAAGGATGCAAAAAATAGGAATTTTGAATACCAATACCTGAAAAGGTTTCAAGGACCAAAGATCAATATTAAGGCTTATGCCTTACCATGAATGTTAAGAAAGGGGTATGGTTAAACCCCAAAGCCTGACACCCAAAATAGTTTCAGTGTTTGTGGGTTGGTGTTAAGGCTTATTCCATAACATGAAACAAAGGAAGGGGTAAGATGGGAACCCTAAACCCTGACACTCGAAATGGCTTTGGTGTTAACAGTTTGGTTGTAAGGCTTATGCCTTAATAGTTTGTTAAGAATGAAGAAAGGGTTAAAACTATTAATTTTGTGAAGGATGGTTTCAAGCATTGTGGGTTGAAAGTTTGGATTATTCCTTACCAAAAGGTAGGTAAGCGGTAAATGAAATCCAAAAGGTTGATACTCGAAAGGGTTAAGTCTTGTGAAGGATATGTTCAGGCGTTGGTGTTCGGTAGGAAGGATTACGCCTTATTGAAATACTGGTAAGTTGTAAGATGAAAGAGTGAACCCCGACATCTAACAACTTTGGTGGTTTGAAGGTTTGTTTGTTGGCCAGTGGAAGATGCAAAGAAGGTAAATGGTAAAGGGTAAGATTGGTGGTCGAACCCCAACAAGTATGAAGAAGCATCGAGCATTGGTGTTTTTTCTTGCTTGTTAAGTTATTCTATGCATCTCAAGTATGAGGTAGGGGAGATAAGAAACTCTCGACCCCTAGTGGAAAGAAAGAATAAGATTGTCGAAAATGAAGAAGTAATTATGTAGGATGCTTGTGTTGACCAGAGTTCACCGGTATGGTTTTGCTAGAATAAGATGTGGTAGAAATCGATTGTTTCAATTGATTCACATTTTTGTTGTGAATCACTTAAAATCTACAATTATATTTAAACAAATTCAATTCAAATGGTTGTGATTTAAAGAAAGGTGGGTAAATGAGATACCCTAGACCATGGCATAAATTTCAAGATTGATGGCCTACATTCAAATATTAGATTATTTCAATGGTTAGGAAAATGAAATTATGGCACATGTCCACTCTAGCTACATTCTTGCAAAGGAATGGAGAAAATAGATGCCACCATTAATGCAAAGGTTAGAAATGAAAGTTGGAAGAGATCAAGCAAATAGAGAAATTGGATTAAATGCAATACAAACCCTAGTTGGAAAACACCAGAAAATAGCCAAGGAAATAAATGAGGTTGGTGGTGTTTGGCTCAAGGGAGGTGGCTTGTTGAGGAAGCTAGGGGAGTGAAGTTGAATGAGGAGAGTGTTGAAGTAGTTGAGAAAAAGGGAAAATGTTTCATGAGTTTTTCAAGAGCTTGAATCATGAGTGGCCTAGGAGGAAAGAAAAAAAAGACAATGGGAAAAGTAAGGAAGGAGCAAAAACAAAGCGGGTTGTATTTTGAGAAGTTTTGGGGTGGAAGATCGAAGCACAAGGGTAGTCATTGATTAAATCTAGGAGATATTATATAGTCAAGGAGAGGGAATGAAGTTGAAGGAAATACAAAAAGTAGTGGCCAAGCATGTCACTTCCTCCAAGTGGTGGAGGTTAGAATGCACAGAATCACACTAGTGTTTTAGATTTATTGTATGATTGAATTCCCTTATTCGGGTTTCATGGAGGACAAAGGAATTTGGGGAGAAAAATCAAGGGCTCATGACCCCATCTCAATCCCTTGGAGAAAATTTATGCAGGTCTGGGGGTCTATCTTTATCTGATTTTAAGAATACCCACCTGGTATTTATGTACGTGTGGATGCATTTGCATGTTGGACCATATTATGTCTATTGAGAGCATTGGTTGTGTATTGTGTGCATTGATTATAGTGGGGGTAATCTATGGGAGTTTTTGTTTATACCCAAATCATATTTATGAGTGTTTTGGGGTTGTTAGTGGATGATTTCGCTATATGTAAACTATACATATGCTTTTTTGGGGAATATTGAATTCAAATGGGTAATTCTTGTTGTTGCTAAAATCTGTGGCTTGGCCAACAAATTTTACTACTAAGTCTAGTAGTTACCATTAGACTTTTAGGCTTAAGTTGAGATAAGTAATTTTTAGGGAGGGTCAAAAACTTGTGAAGCCTATTGGTGTAATCTTTATGTTTTAGACTAAGATTATAATTTTGGCTTCCCTTGACCATTTCATTAGGTTCTAGATAAACCCTTATTCATAAGCCATTGTATGGTGATTTTAATGCTATCCCTAAATTATTAGAGCTTGGGATTCTATTTCCTTTTTGGTCATCAAACGCTAGTAACAATCAGTTATATATATAAGTTTTCTATACATAATAACTAGTAAGAATAATGGGTGTTGGAAGGCTTTGTTTAGTAGAATTTGAGTATCCCACTCATGGCACTGTTTGATAGTTATTTAGATAAATCTTTGTATTTAAATTCTATCTTGTATTATCTAAATGGAAAACAATAAAGGATATTGTAATATGTGCATATAATATTGTATATAATGTGCAAGTTATTTCAATTTGTAGTTTGACCTATTGAAGGTTATAAACTATCTCTCTTCCTTTTTGAAAGGTTAAAATAAATTGGGTCTTATAGACTTGAAAATTATTACCTATCAACATTATAGTGATGTTGTTTTCTAAAGGTGATTCTCTATCAAAATGGCATTTTCTATCTTTATTCTCATATTAGTAAGGAAACCCAAATTGTTTTATGAGTATAAGATGTGTACAGGTAGTATGTAACTATATGTTATAAGATCAAGGAATTCAGTTTTTTGTAATTATCTATCTTGAAATAAATTAGAAGTAGGAAGCATATATATCATATATATTATATGTGAACTTGTTTAAAGTTATACCTATAATGAAATAGTGCATTATGACGATACAAAACTTGACACCTATTTCTCTTGTGGCTGAGTAATCTATGTGTAAAGTAACTTTATTGTATGATACATTCAAATGCACCGAAATAACATAAATGATACATTCCTCAACAAAAAAAAATTTAAGTCCAGACATTAAATTGTTGTGTTGTGTGATGTGCATTCTTTATGAATAAATTTTCTTTGTAAAATCTATGCATCTCTTGAAATAATTATTAAGGCGAAACAAGATCCTTAGAAAGTAAGCAATATGAAATTTTAAATCTAGTATTAGATTTTCCTACCCTTGATATTCAGTATATTCATATTGGCAAGAGAATAATATTGCAATATGCCCTTGATTATCCTCCAACCACATAAATATCAACAGTTGTCTGATAAAGGAAATATAAGATGTTATGGCCAAGGACCCTATAATACATTCTTCTATTAATACACAATTATTATCACTCAAAATCAGTAGATTATGTTATTTTCTTTTTAAACATGATATTCATTTTGAACCATATCTAATTTCTCATAGATAAAATCCTCATTAAAATTTTCCATTTTCATTATGTTGAGTATTAAGTTTTATGTAGTCAAATTATCAGGGGTTGATTTTCTACCCCATATGTTGTTAACATATCCTTAATGATTTTTTCGATCCTCAACTTCACCTAAGTGGGTGGAAGTTGATTGTGAAACTATTTGGATAAATTGAACCTAGAAATGGTTGTGTACCCACTCATATAGTTTATAACTAATGAAATAGAGAGACATAAGATGAATTTGAGTAGAGAATTGAGTTTAGCATATATTAGTGTTATTGGGTTATGATTGTGTTTGAGGTAGAGTCATCTTTCAAACCTAATGGGTATACCCCTTTTGTTAGCCAACCAAGAGTATGATGGTTGAATTGTCTAGAAAGATTCAATATGTGAATTAGCTTATTAACCCATCACCTCATAATCTTATTAAGGTTATATTGTGACCCTTGTATTGTTGGATTAAAACCACAACTATAATTATAATCATCTATTTAAGATATGATAGGGTCACCTTCATCCTAGATCATACTTGGTTATCTTCTTTTGTCACGTGGTCCTTATGTAGTGTCACAATCAGGATTGTTAACCATTCCTCCTTATAGTGAAAAGGAGCCTTTATAGATTTACAATTGATCATTTTTGGTATTTATTATATCGTTGTGAGTTTTTTGTGAGCTAAATCTTGGTGAAATATGATTGTTGGTCAATCAAATATGAGTTGGGTGAACTCAAGTTGTCAAACTATGGAGCCTCTACACAATACATAAGCATGGCCTTTAGAGACAACCCCCAAGGAATAGGTCTAGCCCTAGGTATTGTTATCTTTTTATTACTTTTAGGTTACTATTGATATATTTTATTGCTTAACATGTGACTTGAATTATGTTTGAGATTATTAATTAGTTAGTAGAACTAATTAGGTCTATCTTGATGATGTGGATTCCATGTTTCCACTTGAATTTGACCATGTTTGTCATAATAATTGTTTATCTAACCAAGTTCTTATAATTGATTGGTCAAATGATGTTATGATTTCATAAAGTGCATGTATAGGAAGCAGTCTTTTATGAATTATGATAATGTTTGTAGTCAAAATTTGAAACTTGTGTTTTGTCCTTAACTATAATTTGGTAGAAAAATTTGGGGATTACATAAACCTAATAGTAATTTGGAACACAACCTTTGTTGAACAAGACAATTGAGATGAGGGGGTGAATCAGTTGTGACAAATTTTAACCTTTAAAACTTTCACCAAAAATTAGATCAATCACAAATCCTTTGCTCTGTTTAAATGATTAAGCATTAAGTGCAAAGGCAAAAATTGAAAAGCATCACACATACATAGTAACACTAGATTTACGTGGAAAACTAGATAAGGGGAAAACCCCAGTGAGGATTAGCTCACAATATAAAGAATATCAAAACCATTTACAAAGGCTCACTGCTAGAGTAGGCACACTACTAAAACAGGACTCACTGTCCAATAAGGGTTAACCACCCGGAGGGATCACTACCACACAGATAAAAAGAAGATAGAAGAGATATGTTACAATGAGAAGAAAATCTCAATGCAACATAGATTTCCACCATGATTCACTCAACCACTTGCAGACATGCATGAATGATAGAGTACACCTTCAACTCACTACATCCAAAAACTCAACAATTAGATTTTGCACTAATCTACCAAACTCACATCATATACACATTGTTTCACATCTATTTTTTATCTATCTTGCTCTATTTCTTTTCATAAAATTTCACCAATATCTCATCATGTATTTATACCATCTTCAACTTTGAAACATATCCAAAGTCGGCCATACATCACTTAAATTCAAATTAGGTCGGCACCAAAAAATTCTAGGGTGGAATTAGAATGAGGGCAACCCAAATACACGCTTGATGAGGACCCAAATAAGTCCCAACACACCTCATGAACTTCAAAAGTAGTGTTTAACACAAGGTCTACCAAACCAGTATAAAATACATAGAACAATTAAGCACACGCAACCCTTAACACAATCTAATATTTTCAGACAACAAAATTATCTTCAACATGATCAAGATAGCTTAACTCTAGAACCACAAGTCATAAAACTCAACCAAGAAAAATTCCAGAGCAGCTACATTTGTCCTGGACCTCAACTAGATACCTTGAAAAATACATTCAAACTTGATGAACATAACTCGCACTGTACAACAATCCAAAAACCCAAAATTTGGATATAGAAGCTTTCAACAACCATGATCAACATATTTGAACCACATGAACATAGGAGAAAATCCCAAAGAAAACACTGAATACCTGCAACCTTTCTTCATTACAATTTTCTCAATATCCTCGACATATACAGCCAATAACCTGCATCCATGACATTTGTTGGTTATTTTTTGAGAACCAAACTTAGTCTCACCAAATTTCTATGAATTTTCCACAATTCATTGATCAACAAAGGTAAGGATTGGCCAACGAATAGTTAGAGGCTTGCTCAGCTACTACCTCTGCACTTCGGGCTTTGTGAAACCTAGGAGGGTAATCTTGGCAATGTTTCAATGATACTCTTGTGCCATTTTATCATGAACATTGTGATAAATAGATACATTCCTACTAACTACAAATAGACATAATTCTTCAAGAATTTGGCTAATCCTTTAGCAAATTATTGTCTAAAGCAAGGAATCGGTGATTCTCATATAACTTTGCAACAATTTATAATGTGTAAGTAATTTTCAATATCAATTTGTTCTTTGACAAGTAAGACTGACTCAATTGACTTCAAAGATGACCAAATTAATAGAACAGTGCTTTATCCATGGGTGACGAACTCATATTTATAACAAACTGCAATACATCAACAATCAAACCTAGCATTTAAATACTATTTTTATATTGCTTTGCAATAAACAACTCAAGATATCCAGAACACAAACTACTTAGTAATCCTTATACTCCATCACACAGATCTATGATTTCATTAAAGCATTTAATTAGTTCTTTGAAATAAATCAGAAACAAAACCATACATTCAACCAAAGATATTGAAGACAAATAAAAGATAATTGATCATTTTATTCATAATTTGTGCAAAAAAATACATGGGAGAGAAATTGTTCCAAAATTTACAATTTTCATTCATATGACATTGTTGTTGTAAAACTATTATTCCTATTACAAGCTAGAATTCACTCCTAAGACTCAACACTATTATTTTCCTCTATGCTTGAATTTACAAAATTGCTCTTGCATGATCTTGAATGCTTAACCATCAAAAGAATCATGTAATTGGCCTTGAATTCCAATTTATAGAAACATGGGAGCAACAAGCTTTGGGCTAAATTATAATTTTAGTCACATTTTACATTTGACATTCATTTTCATTTCAATTTCAAAACTCCCTATGCCATTATATTTGCATAGTTTGATGAGGGGGAAAACATATAAGACAAAATTCATTATATTCACTGAAGAAGATTTACCCGCCTTCCAAAAGGAATCTTTCGTCATTGTAGTAGCATCAAAACCTCTCATCCACATTAGCCTCTAAGATAAAAACTCCAAATTGAGAATCTATTTATGCAATGGTTCATCATCTTCAGAACCAGAGTATGCATGTCTCCTTCATGATTTTGTTGAAACTAGAGAATTTATCTCGCCATCATCATAGTCTTCTAGACCTGCAATTGCAAGAAGATATTGGGCATATTTTGGATCATCTTGTACCTTATCACTCATATAATTTCCCTCATCTTCCATGGCAACATCAGGTTTCCCCATATAAGAATCATAAGCCTTGTGGTCCTTGTCCTTCTTCTTTTTCTTCTTAGACTGACCAACCTTATCATCATTATCATCCCTTTTGTGCCTATCCAACACATTTTTCCTATAGCCATCTTCAGTAATACCCTTGGCTTCACCCTCCATGAATATGAAAAGAGTTATCTTCTCAAATTTTAGCTTTACAAGTGCTTCTGGTGCATCTACCTTAGGTGTAGATGTAACATCATGGGTTTTAGGTCTCTTTACCCTCTTATGTTTGGGTTTTCTTTCTGACCTAATGCTTGACTCGCTAGACTCACTCATTTTCACAGTATAGCAGGCCTAGGGTTTACAAATTTTTACTTACAGAAGAGTCTCACTAGTTCATGCTCTCATAAACAAACTTGCAAAACAAAAACCCTTCTAGACCACACATAATTCTTATTAACCCAATGGAATTTTCAAATAACCAAACCCTTACAAACCCTAAGCATCTAAAGCTTATAGAACTTTTCAACAATTCCCCAAACTAGCTAATTTATGCACAATTGACATAGAAAGGTGTGGATACCTGCTTACCCGAGAAAATTTGTTTTAATGCCTCTACAACTATTCGCCTGAGCTCTTCACACCTTCTCTGGCTCTAGACCAATTCTTTATCTCTCAATGATTACAATTGTGAAATAAAATGGCCAACAAACCTCTTTATTTTGAATGACTAGAGCATCTCTGCCATTAATGTTCAAAAGAAAGATCGTGTGAGCGAACTAAAAACCATCCACTCAAGTTTGAATCCTGGCCATTGATCGTGCAGTGGAATGAATCGACAAACAATCTAGATTGATTCAACTAAGTTTGAAAAATTTGACTGTAAACAATTATTTTCTTTTATCCAATCAAAACAAGCCATGTGGAAAATCCTCCTAGTCACCCGCAGGCTCCACCATCTATTAAGTGCTAAAGAAAACCCTACGTGTCAACCTCCCCACTTCCTCGTTGATCTTAACCTGCTTGCAACTTTCAACAATGGGGAGGTGGGGAAGGGCTAAGATTAAATCTCAAACCTTCAACATGTGTGTGATTTACCATACGACCACCTACCCATGCTCATAACTTTCAAATGCCACCAACAACCAAGATTAAAAGATCTCACTTGCATTTAAAACACATTCTTTGAAAATCCCATTAGTAGCCCAAGTTTTAATACATTTGACCCATGACTAAGACATTTCATTAAGTTTTCCCATTTTGTAATGTTTCTTCTACTGCTTAGATGACTCCACATGGTGCTCTCTTGCTTCCCTACTGAGAGATGGGAGGCAGAGGTGAGTCCCCCATGGGATGGCAGGGAGCGGTCAAGATTGACCCATTTCATCCAATATTCCTTGTTGATTCACTTCAAGTTGTTGCCTACTAACTTTGAAAGACGTCAGGCCCACCACTATAGGAGGACACTTGGTGCTCGCCCGCTAGCCCATAAGATTATTTTAATGGGAAATAAAAGTGAGCGGGAGCGTGGGGAGTGGTCAAGATTTGATCACGGTGATCCAATGACCTACATAAGATTACTTATTCTACGTGTGCACATGTTAGTTCTTAAAAGGGGCCCACTACTAGGTAAACAACAAATAGGGACATAAAGATTAAGGCTGAAACCTTAGACGAATGATGGAATTATTAAAATTTGAAACTAGGACCCAAGATAATATTTCATAGATTATGAACCTACATAACGTAAGACAATATTTCTAATAAAGTGGTGGGTAATGATCGGGATTTCTAGGATGGAGGGGCTGGTAAACAGACAGATGCAAAGGCACCAGACATGACTTAAATGATCTGGAACCAGTGATAAAAGGTCGACATCAAATTAGAACGCTTGCAAAGGATTCAGAAAAAATAATAATAATAATAATAATAATAGGTGAAACCCTAAGCCCTATGAAAATAACCATATTTTTGCAAAATTATAAGTGAAACACAAATAATTTTAGGGGTTCCATCAACATCAATGACAATAGCAACCAGTTGATAACTAGTTGAACAATTGACATCAATGACAACACCTTCATTCTCGCAACAATATCCCCCTTTTTCATTGATGGCAACACATGATGTGAAAAACCATCAAAGACAACACAATAGCTCTGAACACACTTTTCATGATTTTACTTTTTGTTTCTTCCCCTTAGTAGATAATATTTTTCACATCTTCCTCATCTCCCTCTTTGACATTAATGGCAAAGGGAAAGGATATTTTACATTGATTTCCCCTTTGAAATTAAGAATGAAATACTCTTTCAATGACAACACATGACACTACCTACTCCCCCTAAGAGGTAGCCACCAAAACATCAGTCCAAAAGAAGGATAGATCCATAGACCCACTATACTGATGCATCTCCATATGCATCTAGTTCAAGAAGGGAGGGGTAATAACCCCTAGCTTCTCTCGGAGATACTCAAAAGTATCTTTAGGAAAAGCCTTCATAAATATATTAGAAATATGATCCTTCATAGGTACATACTCAAGTTTTACTTCATTCTTCATAACCTTCTCTCTTAAGAAGTGATACCTGATAGATATATGCTTTGTCCTCGAGTGCATCACTGGATTGTTTGAAATGTTAATTGCACTTGTATTATCACAAAATCTAGAAGTAGGATCATCATACATTACTCTGATGTCTTTCAATATATATTTCCTCTATAAAACTTGTGTATAGAAAGATACAAAAACAATATACTCAACTTCAGTAGTGGACAAAGAAGCTAAATCTTTATTTTTACTCAACCATGACACCAATCTACAACCCAGAAAGAATGGACAACCACTTGTACTTTTTATGCCATTTACACAACCAACCCAATCTCCATCTATATAAAAACTTAATGTAAATTCAGTGTCCCTAGGATACCATAGGCCATAATCTGAAGTGCCATTTAAATATTTGAATATTCTTTTAACAACAACAACATGTGTTTCTGTAGGATCTTCTTGAAATCTAGCCACAAGACAGAATGCATGCATAATGTATGGTCTAGTAGCAGTCAAATACAACAATCCACCAATCATAGATCTATATTTTCTCTGATAAGACTTAGGTGAATCATCTTTACTTAATTTGCAACCAATAACCATAGGAGTGTATACTGATTTGGAACCATCCATCCCAAACTTCTTCAACATCTCTCTTACATACGTTGACGATGAAATAAAAATCCCTTTCTCTGTTTGATTAATTTGTAGCCCAAGAAATAAATTTATCTCACCAAACATGGAAATCTCAAATTATTTTTGCATTTCTTCCATAAACATCTTGCACATAGTTTCATTTCCTCCAAAGATAATGTCATCAACATATACAACCACAATTAAGATTTGTTCATTTTCAATTTTAAAATACAGATTACTATTTGTCGTGCCTTTGTTGAAACCTTGCTAAATAAAATAGCTATCTAACCTTGAATACCAAACTCTAGGAGCTTGCTTCAATCCATATAAATATGTCTTCAATCTGCAGACCATATCTGGTTGATCTGACAACTGAAATCCTTTTGGTTGTTCCATGTCGACTTCTTCTAGATCACCATTCAAAAATACAGACTTAGCATCCATCTGAAAAACCTTAAAATCTTTATGAGTAGAAAATGCTAAGAACATTATGATAGCTTCCATTCTTGCCATTGGAGCAAAATTCTCCTAAAAATATATGCCTTCTACTTGTTAGTAGCCTTTACACACAAGCCTTGCTTTATTTATGACCACTTCTCCATTCTCATTCAACTTGTTTTTGAATACCCATTTTGATCTAATTATGTTTTTATCTGTCTATCTAGGGACCAATTCCCAAGTTTGATTCTTCTCGATTTGCATAAGTTCTTCTTTCATTCCTTTCATCCAATGCTCATCTTTACATGCTTCACTTACAGTCTTCAGTTCAATCTCATAAAGTAAACATAAATTTATCTCACCAACAATAATTCTGCTTCTTTTCAATAGTCATTTTGTCTTGTCTCCAATCATATGACTTTCTGAATGATTTTTCTTCACATATCTAGGTGTCTTTGGGGACACCACTGGAGCTTCTTCTTCTTCGTTATGCTTCTCTTTCTCATCATTTTATAATTCTTCCACAACTTCTTCAATCCTTACACAATTAGGTTCATCAAATACATATCCACCAACTTTAACTGAATTCTTCATTGATTCATCAACCTTGAAATTTTTACTTTCTACAATCTTCCTCAGTCTTTTATTGAAACATCTATAAGATTTGTTTCTAGTAGAATATCCAAGGAAAATCCCTTGATCACTTCTAGCATCAAACTTCCCTAAATTTTCTTCATCCCATTTGATATAACATTTTCTTCCAAATACTTTGAAATAATTAACAGTAGAAATTCTTCCACACCATAGCTCATAGGGGGTCTTAGTACTATTGGCTCTTTCCTGAACTTAATTGAACACATAAATTTCAATGTGAATAGCTTCTCTCTATTAAACTTCCAGTAGACTAGCTTCAATAATCATTGATCTAGCAGCTTCTTGAATTGTTTTGTTCTTCCTTTCAACAACTCCATTTTGTTGAGGAGTTCTCAGAGCAAATATCTTTCTTTGTATTCCATGAACTTCACAAAACATATTAAACTCATGGGAGGTGAATTCACCACCTATGTCAAACCTTAAGCATTTTATTCTCAAATTTACTTCATTCTCAACCATAGCTTTGAATGCCTTGAATCTATCTAATGCATCATATTTTTCTCTAAGAAATGTAACCCATGTATACCTAGAATAATCATCAATCAAAAGAATAAAGTACCTTTCACCTTGTAGACTTCTCACTCTTGTAGGACCACATATATCTATATGAATTAAATCTAGTAGTTTGGTAATAGATTTTTCTGTTGATCTAAATTTGTTTCTTGCTTGCTTTCCAAACTAGAAATTCCTGCAAATAGCATTAACAGGCTTTGTAATTCTTGGTAAATCTCTCATGGCTTGTAATGCATTGATCCTCGCCAGGTTATCAAAATTCATATGGCACATTGTCTGATACCATAACCAACTGTCATTAATCTGAGTCATAAAGAAATATCCATTAGCACCCTTAAGTTGATATATATTTCCTCCAGAATTATTTTCTATAGCAATCATTGTTCTGGATCCTTTCCTGGTTTCACATCTCTCATCCTTAAATACAATATTATATCCTTTACTGCACATATGTCCAACACTTAAGAGATTATGCCTTAAGCCCTTAACATAGTATACATCATCAGTATTATGTTTACCATCAAAACTTACTGAACCTATCCCACAAATCTGAGTAACAATATCATCTCCAAATATAACTAAGCCTCCATCATATTTTTCAAGTTTAATAAACTTACTCTTATCACCAGTCATGTGATGTGAATAGCCACTGTCAACAACCCAATAGTTATTTTCTTGTTTAGCATGTAGGGCAGAGATTATAGTACCTTTATCTTTCTCTTTCTCCAAAGGACATCTTTTCACTTGCCTTTCAAAATTATCAAAAGTAGGTTCATCTTTTATAGCCAAGAACAAGCATTCATTGTCATCAAAATCTCCATAGTCAAATTCCTCATCAAAAATACTAGTATCCTCAATCACATAATATGCTCTATTGATCTTCTTACCTTTGTTTTCTTTGCTAAATCTTTGTTTATTCTTCTGAGCTCTTTCCGAACATCTCGAAGCATAATGACCTATTCCTCCACAAAAAAAACATTTAAAGGGTAACTTACCTTCATACTTTTCGAAGCCTTTCTTCATCCTTCTCACAAAGTTAGCTTCTACTTCATCAATATTTTCTTGATCTAGATCTTCAGATCTTGTTGCCTTAAAAGCAGTTTATAATTTGGATCCATTTCTCAAATTCAGCTTTCTTAACTTGTAAGATGTTAGAAATCCCAATAAATAATCTTTAGTGTAGGTCTTGCATTCTATATGTTCTTCAATAGTAGATACCTTTTCACTGTATGCATCAGGGAGGGTTCTAAGAATCTTCTTTAAAATCTTGGAATCATGTATTATAGCACCAATTCCTTACATTCCACCCACCACCTCATCCACTCTCTATACATAGGATTTAATATTCTCATCTTTAGACTTATGCAGGAGCTCAAACTATGTCTCCAAATTTTGTAACTTTGCTTCTTTGACCCTTTCATCTCCTTCATGCACCTTTTATAAAGCATCCCATACTTCTTTAGCAGTCTTCAGATTTTGAAAGTTTTAATCAACTCATAATGTGCAAGACTATTCTTCAAAATGAACTTTGCCTTATTGTTTGCTTCATGAGCCTTTATTTCATCAATTGTACTCAAACCATTAGCAGGAGGAGTGTAAGTAGTCTTGTAAGTTTTCTCAACATCATATCCATAATACTCCAGATGTTCTTCCATCAGTATTTTCTAGATAGCATAATTATTTCCATCAAACTTTAGATACTCAAAAGTGATTTTTTCTGCCATCCCAGACCTTCCTTAAGTGATTAAGCTCTTCTCCAAGGAACTAAGATCTGATACAAATTGTTGAACAAGACAACTAAGAGGGGGGTGAATCAATTGTGATAAATTTTAACCTTTAAAAATTTCACCAAAAATTATATCAATCACAAATCCTTTACTCTATTAAAATGATTAAGCATTAAGAGAAAAGGAAAAAACTAAAAAGCATCACACATACACAGTAACACCATATTTACATGGAAAACCTGATAAGGGAAAAACCATGGTGAGGATTAGCTCACAATATAAAGAATATCAAAACTGATTACAAAGGCTCACTACCATAGTAGGCTCACTACCAAAACAGGACTCACTGTCCAACAAGGGTTAACCACCCAAAGGGCTCACTACCACACATATACAAAGAAGATAGAATAAAATATCAAGGCAATAGAGATTTCCACCATGATTCACTCAACCACTTGCAGACATGCATGAATGATAGAGTACACCTTCAACTCACTACATCCAGAAACTAAGCAATTAGATTTTGCACTAATCTGCCAAACTCACATCATATACACACTATTTAACATCTGTTTTGCGTCTATCTTGCTCTATTTCTTTGCATACCTTTCACTGATATCTCATCTTGTATTTATACCATCTTCAACTTTGAAACATATCCAAAGTCGGCCATACATCACTTAAATTCAAATTAGGTTTGCGCCAAAACATTCTAGGATGGAATTAGAATAAGGGTGACCCAAACACACACTTGATGAGGACCCAAATAAGTCCCAACACACTTCATGAACTTTGAAAGTAGTGTTTAACAAAAGATCAGCCAAACTAGTGTAAAAATATAGAACAATTAAGCACACGCAACCCTTAACACAATCCAATATTTCCAAACAACAAAATTATCTTCAACATGATCAAAATAGCTTAACTCTAGAACCGCAAGTCATAAGACTCAACCAAGAAGAAATATGGAGCAACTACATTTCTCTCGGACCTTAGCCAGATAACCTAAAAAACACAATTCACAAATAGTGAACATAAATCTCATTGTACAACGATCCAAAAACCCAAAATTTGGATATAGAAACTTTCAACAACCATGATCAACATATCTGAACCAAACAAACATAGGAGCAAAACTTGGAGCAAGGCCCAGAGCAAACAATGAATACCTGTAACCTTTCTTCATTACAATTTTCTCAATATCCTCGACATATACATCCAATAACCCGCATCCATGATATCAATGAAATTAGCAACCAATTGATAACCAGTTGACCAATTGACATCAATGACAACACCTTCATTCTCGCAACAACCTTTATTGGGGATTTCATCATAAAATTAAATATTAAGGGTACATAAGGACAATAAATATTATATCATTCCATAAATATATCCCTAAGGTTGGACACCTATTGATATAGGATATTATTAGATTATCTATGAAAAATAATGAGTGTAAATTTATAATTTTAATTTTCTTAGAGGTTGTCTCTCCCCCTGTAAAATTCAACATCTCCCCATGTCTCATCCTAAAGCATTATTTCATTCTAGACAATGCATTTAAACAACATAGTTTTTTTTAAGGTTTAAGATATAGAAATAGCATGTTCATATGGGTTTATATCCTATAAATATGTTATTCTCAACAATTCATTCAAACATATTGTCATTTCTCTAAATTTTAAAATGTGAATCCAAGGACTTGTGGATTATGGGCCCACATTGTACTTACATTAAATATGTTAATGTGTTAGTTTTAACTAGTCATAACAAGCATAATAAAACTATTTTTTGAATATACAAATTTCACTAATAAATTACAAATTGGTATTGCAACTACTTACAAGAATATTAGCTTATGTGTTTGAACTACCCTCACATTATGACCTAAGTTCCATAAAGGTTATTGAGTGATATCCTTGAAATCCCATGATAATCTAGTTCCTTATGAATAGATAACATCTTCCTTCTCTTTATCTAAGATCATGCTTACCATATATGGGACTAAATTCCTAAATAAATCTTGAAACAACAATGCACTATTTTATATACCTAATAAAATAATGTATTCACTTAGTATAACACTAAAAAAATTATCATAATATGTACAAATTAGACAACTCTTTTTTGTTGAAAAAAAAAAATATTTTTATTTGACTATTTTATTCTTTAAGAGAGAAATATGTATACTTATATGATTCCTTCTTTTGTCTTTCTTATTTACCCAATCTATCAAGGTTTAGGTGACCAACTAGGGGTATATAAATTTCTATATTAAGATTCAAATTTTAAATAAGAATGTGTTTTCCATTAATAAGTTTATTTTTTTATCTTTAATATTATCAATCATTTTTGTAATGGATCTTTCTTAATTGTAACTTTATTTACCACCCTATAATCAATTTTATTTGATCATAACATGATATTGAAAAAATAGACCACATTGATAAATGCATAAGACAATCCAAATAATTCAGTGGTGAGTCTATTCAATGCAAATTATAATCAATGTTGGTCATTGGTTTTGAATGAAATTATAACAAATGTAAATATTTTATAAGAAAAAAAGTAAAAAAATAAGGACCATTTAAATTTCAACAAATGAGCATTAAATAGATCAAAAGGATTTGACTATATAATTGATATGATATCAAAGAAACATTAAATAGGAAGAAAAAATGAAATAGTAAAAAAAGCTAGAAAAGAAAACCATAGGCGAGAAATGTATTATATTTTTGCATATGGTTTCGATTCATGGCTCATAATGATGTTGACTCTTGAAAGACAATATCAATAGAGGATATCAACATGATTGCCATATCCAAGGAATAAGTAATTAAAATTACCTAGCACGATAAAGGAATCTCTATATTTCAACTCGATAACATAAAAGAGACTTGTCAAAGAAAAAGCATATCATGGGTGAAGAGGGGTTGCCAAAAGCATGTGAACATGACATTCTTTTCAAAAAAATCTTAGATTAATTGGTGGGAATCTAAAAGGTCCAAATGATTGATAAGTGATAGAAAAAAATTCAAACTAAAATATTTATAATAATTATTAAAATATTACTTATAAATTAATCTCAAATAATTAATACAAATTATAATTTTAAATTAATTTTTAAAAAATTATATTTCACTTGATTAATCTAAAATTTAGTTTTTTTCTTCGCAATTTTATGTAAGGTCATATTTTTTATTCATTTTCATTTAACAACCAATCTACTTATTGTTATTTCATCTCTTCTGTTAGAATATTAAATAATTTGCAGTCAACAATCCCACGTCAGATTAAAAACCATCAACTTTCCCCCATCGTATACCTCCAAAATTTATTTCTATTAGGTAAATTTGAAATTCAAATGGGAGCGCTTGCAACAGTCATTGTTACCTGCAACAATTAATTTAGGTAGGTGGATTTGAAATTTGAATGTAGCGCTTAGTTTTGAGAAAGTAAACAAGCAAGACAAAAGGAATGTATTTCCGTTGGAGTTTAAAGAGAAGTCGGCTTTTTTTATTGGATTGAAGACCCTGCAGCAGCAGATGAAGTAGAGAATGTTTGGCACAAAACAAGAGACAGAAACAACACAAAAAGGAATGTTATCAAACGCAACGCAGTGACAGCTGCAGCTACAGGATTGTAGCCTGATTTAGTTTTTAGTGTGAGTGTAGCACCTCTTGTATTGGACATTTGTCCAAGTTAGTTTAAGTTTTATTTTGTAGTATAAAACAAATAATATACTCTATAGTTTTTTGTATTTTGAAGAAAACAAGGAATATACGAAAAGTTAATTTTTGTTTGTTTAGATTCGTTGTTGTTATGCATTCTCTGTTCATCCTCTGTGTGTTATTTTTGTTATGTCCATCCTATCACAGCAGTGACTTTGAGTTTTTTTGCACCCCTACCTTCCAACAAGTGGTATCAGAGCCCTATTTTTCTAGGCAATCAGTCAATCAGTTTGTTATTGTGGGTAAATCCCTAGGTTATCTAGGCATTCATCTATTTTCTCAAAACTAAGAAATATGGTAGGAGGTGAGAGCAAAGGTTGGCAAAAACCACTGAACTTTGATGGACAAAATTATGACATATGGGCTAAGAAAATGAGAACCATTTTGGTTGCTAATGACCTATGGGAGTTGGTCATAAATGGGTTCAACGATATCACAGACCCAAATGCATTTGCAGCCCTTTCAACTGCACAAAAGAATCAATTGAAAGAAGTAAGAATGAAAGATGCAAAATCCCTTAGTTTGATTGAGGTAGCCTTGATAGAGGCTATCTTTCCATGTATTGCAGTAGAAAATTACTTAGAAAGCTTGGTAAATATAGCAAAATAGTTATAAAGGGACTAACAAAGTGAGATTAGTTAAGTTGCAACTCTTGAGAAGAGATTTTGAGACTCTACTAATGCAAGATAGTGAGTCATTTTTTTATTTCCACACGAAAGTGTCTACCTTGATTAATTAGCTGAGAATCAATGGAGAAACAATAGACGAGCAAAGGATTATTGAAAAAATCCTAAGAAGTCTGCCTACTAAGTTTGATCCTATAGTCATTGTCATTGAAGAGGAAAAAGACTTGACCAAAATGACTATAAATGAGTTATGGGTTCACTAAAAACCCATGATCAATAGTTGAATAGATTTGTTCCTTCCCTAGAGCAAGCCTTCAAGGCTCAGACCAATGGAAGAGGTCGGGGAAGAGGAAGAAACAACAAAGGCAAAGGTAGAAGTAATTTTGGAAGAGGAGGTTCTGATAGCACAGAGGAGTTGAGCAACTCACAGTCAACAAACTAGAACCAAAAGAAGAACAACAGTTTGAATCAGAGGTCTAACAAAAGTAATGTGCAGTGTTATTATTGTCACAAATATGGCCATTATGCTAGTGAGTGTAGAAAGAAGCAATGTGACCATGGAGGCCAAAATGCTAATGTAGAAAATGAGAACAAGACCAATAATGACAAACAATCCAATGTTTTCATTGTTTGTAACCTTGTTGAACGTAGCAATGATGAAGTTTGGTACTTGAATAGTGGATGCAACAACCACATGAGTGGTAACAAAAATTTCTTTGCCTACATAGATAGTAGTATAAAAATAGAAATCAAAATGGGAAATGATGAGAAATTCCCTATCATTGGAAAAGGTGTAGTTAGCATTCAAACCAAGAATGGTGAGAAGAAGCAAATCCAGGATGTCTATTATGCCCTCGACATAAAACATAATCTATTGAGCATTGGAAAAATGGTCCAAAATGGTTGCAAAATCCTTATGGAGAATGGAGAGTGCAAGATATTTGACAAAAGAGGCAACAAGAAAGTGATGGTTGCAGTGCAGATGACGAGAAACATAATGTTTCCTCTCAGGATGCACATAGTATTTGCGATAGACACAACAAATAGACAACAATAGCATTATTCACCAACACTCATAGTAGTCACACAGTAGTCAGCAGTGGAACAACAGTCTGCATTCAAGACAGTCATCAAAGACCCATCCAAAATTTGGCTTTTAAGGTATGGGCACTTAAGTTTTTCTAGTTTAAGTTTATTGTCTAGGAAATGAATGGTTAGGGATTTACCATCCATTGTAGAACTTGATGGCAAGTGTGAGGCTTGCATTTTAAGAAAAAAACATAGGCAACCATTTCAATCTGGGTATTCTAAGAGAGAAAGAGCTCCATTAGAATTAGTGCACTCAGATTTGTGCGGACCCATGAAAACCCCCACTTTGGCTGGAAATACATATTTCATGACATTCATAGATGATTATAGTAGAAAAATATGGGTCTATTTTTTGAAAAAAAAAAGCCTTTGAAAAATTTAAATGGTTTAAGGTAGCAGTTGAAAAGGAGAGTGGTCACTATATCAAAGCCCTTAGAATAGATAAAGGGGGGGAGTACATCTCCAAAGAATTTCTAAATTTTTGTAGGAATGAGGGAATTCACAAAAAAAAATCAACAAGGTATACCCCACAACAAAATGGAGTGGCGAAGAGGAAAAATAGGACCATTCAAGATATGGCAGCAAGTATGTTGAAAGCAAAAGGGATGTCACACATATTTTGGGGAGAATTTGTAGCAATAGAAGTCTATATACTGAATAGGTGCCCCACAAAGGCTATCTGTGATAGGATTCCACAAGATGCTTGGGCAAACGACAAGTGGAGTGTTGAGTATTTAAGGATATTTGGGTGTGTGGCATACGCACTCATGCCAAAGGAGAAGAGGCAAAAATTTGATGATAAAGGAGAAAAGTGTATCTTCATAGGCTATAGTGAAGAATCAAAAGCCTACAAATTGTACAATCCCATCACCAAGAATGTGGTGATTAGTAGAGATGTTGTTTTTATTGAGAATGAAGCATGGGATGGAATGGTGGATGAAACCACGGGTATTTTAGTCACAATACCCCTTGATGATGGAAGCTTCGGATGATAGCAACATAGGGGGAGCTCAAGAGAGCAGTAGCTTGGGGAGAAACTACCGTAGAGAATTGGAAAACAACTCTGATGATGTGCAACAAAATAGTAACTCTACAGGTGTTCAGTAGAACAACAACTCTGAATAGAGATAGCAGTCTAGCAGCTCCAAAGTACAATAGAGTAGTAGCTCTGACAGTCAGTAGTATAGTAGCTCCAGAGGTCAGAGTAGCAGCAGCTCAGAAGCTAATTTAGACCCTACACTCGCATCATTGATACCAAGAAAAACAAAGAGTGTGAGGGAGATTTATGACAGCACAAGGCATGCTGATTTTGATGAAAATTTGGATTTGCACTATTCTCCTATAGTGATCCAACACATTTTGAGGAAGCGGTGAAAGAAGAGAAGTGGTGTAAGGCCATGGATGAGGAGTTGGAGGGTATAGATAGGAACCAAACATGGGAGCTAACTGATTTACCCAAGGGTAAACAAGTAATTGGAGTGAAGTGGGTTTACAAAACCAAGTGTACAGCTGAAAGAAAAATTAAAAGACACAAAGCAAGGCTAGTTGTGAAAGGGTACAAATAACAGCTCGGTATAGATTATGATGAGACTTATGCACTAGTTGCAAGGCTGGAAACAGTGTAAACAGTCATAGCAGTTGCATCACAACATTAGTGGAAGGTGTTTCAGATGGATGTAAAGTCATCCTTCTTGAATGGAGTGTTGAAGGAGGAAGTGTATGTGGAGCAGCCACTTGGCTATGAAGTCCCAGGACAAGAGGACAAAGTGTATAGGCTCCAAAAAGCTCTTTATGGGCTAAAACAAGCACCTCGAGCATGGTACAATAGAATAGACTCATATTTGTTGAGAAATGGTTTTAGCAAGAGTAGCAATGAGCCGACACTCTACATCAAAGTAGCTCAAGGTGACATTTTAATTGCTATTTTGTATGTAGATGATTTGTTTTTTACTAGTAATAGTGACAGCAGAATTGTTGATTTTAAAGAGGTGATGAAAAATAAATTTGTGATGACAGATTTAGGTTTGTTGAAGTATTTTCTTGGGATAGAAGTTCAACAAACACAACATGGCATTTTTATTTCACAAGCTAACTATGCCAAATAGATTTTAAGAATTTAAAATGCATAACAAAAAACCTGCCCCCACACCAACAACAATAGGTTTGAAACTATGCAAGAATGACAACAGTAAGGAAGTGAACCCAACCCTCTACAAAAGCATGGTTGGAAGTTTGATGTACTTGACATCAACTGGACCTAATCTAATGTATGCAGTAAGTTTGATTTCTAGGTTCATGGAGAAACCTAAGGAAATGCATTGGCAAGCAAGAAAGAGGATTTTGAGGTATGTCAATGGAACAACAGGTTATGGCATCATGTATGGTGCATCTAATGAATTTAAGTAGGATGGTTTCACGAATAGTGATCGGGTAGGAAATGTGGATGATAGGAAAAGTACATCAGGGTATGTCTTCAACATGGGATCGGGTGCAATCTCATGGGCATCAAAGAAGCAACCCATTGTCTCTCTTAGCACAGTAGAGGTAGAGTAAGTTGCAACAAATGTAGCAGCATGTCAATCTATTTGGTTGAGGAGGATCCTTGCAGATTTACATCAACAACAAGAAGAGAACACAATCATTCATTGTGATAATGTGTCCTTAATAGCTCTAACAAAGAATTTGGTCTTCCATGGACAAAGAAAACACATAGAGATTCGTTATCATTTCATAAGGGAACTTGTAGAACAAGGTGAGATAGAACTTCAGTATTGCAGATCTGAGTAGCAGCTCGTCGATATCTTCACCAAGGTATTTCCAAAGGATAGTTTTGAGTGCCTAAGAGATAGGCTTGGCATTGTGGATAGCTTCAGAGATCAGCTCTAGAAGGAAACTATAGAGTGACAGTTGACTCGCAAATTAAGGGGGAGTGTTAGAATATTAAATAATTTGTAGTCAACAATCCCACGTCAAATTGAAGACCATCAACTTGCCCCCATCATATACCTCCAACAATTATTTATGTTAGGTAAATTTGAAATTCAAATGGGAGCACTTACAACAGCCGTTGTTACCTACAACAATTAATTTAGGTAGGTGGATTTGAAATTTGAATGTAGCGCTCATTTTTAGCAAGTAAAAAAGCAAGACAAAAGGAATGTAATTTTGTTGGAGTTTAGAGAGAAGTCATTTTTTTGTATTGGAGTGAAGACCCTGCAGCAACAGATGAAGTAGATAATGTTTAGCACAAAACAAGAGACAGTAGTAGCACAAAAAGGAATGTTATCAAATGTAGCACAGTGATAGTTGTAGCTACAAGATTGTAGCTAGATTTATTTTTCGGTGTGAGTGTAGCACCTCTTGTATTGGACATCCATCCAAGTTAGTTTAAGTTTTATTTTGTAGTGTCAAACAGAGAATATACTCTATATTTTTTGTATTTTGAAGCAAACAAGGAATATATGAAAAGTTAATTTATGTTTGTTTAGATTTTTTGTTGTTGTGCATTCGTTGTGCATCCTCTGTGCTTTATTTTTGTTCTATCCATCCTATCACAGCAATGACTTTGAGTTTTTTTGCACCCCTTCCTGCCAACATCTTTATCTACTGAGAATGATAGTAGTGAATTTGAGGCAAATCCAGCTAATGAAATAAGGCTCTGAGGTCAGAGCGCAAATACTGAGGTCATTGCTTCCAACTCAAAAAAATGAATGAAATTTGGAATTATTACCATATTCTAGTTTGGATTTGGTTGAGAGAGATGTTTGAAAAAATTACCAACGTTTCAACCCATAGACCAACTTCACATAGAAGTAATACATGAAAATGGGTAATAGGGATGATGCTTATGAAAATAGGTATCCTAATTTATACAAGTCAAACTCCCATAGTCCTCCACACAAGGATCAATATGTAGAGCATTGTTATGGTGATCATCTCGGGCAAGGTACTCATTATGATCGATGTTATGAAAATACATATGATGAAAAAAAAATTTCAAGGCAATATGAATTAGATAGAAGCAGAAATGATAGAAGTTATCAGGGAAATTAATGATATGATGATACCTACAAGAGAAATCTAGGACAAGACACTCGATGATATGAAAATGTGGGTGATGGAAAGAAATTTGAAGACCATCGTTATCTTGATGTAGCTAATAGACATTGACCTGAAGAGCGATCACCCAATTACCAGAGGGATTTCAGCCCCCTTCTATTCGTCATGTAAGGGATATTTTGGGTGATGATGTTCCAACCCTCAAAGTTAGTAATTTTCCTCGAGCAAATGGCAAAAAAGATACTGAAGGATTTTCACAGTCACTATCTAAAATTTAGAAATAATTTTGGGGGCAGAAAACTACATCTTTGAATAGCATGGGATCAATAGAAGGAACGTTGCCAACCCTGAAAAGAGTCAATTCATGAAGTTTAATATATTTTAATACAAAACCTGAAACCTCCTCTGTTAGCTTCTATGTGAGGGGGGGAAATCTAGGAGTGTGAACAAGATAATTTTCAATCAAATAGAAACTAATCTAATAAAAAAAAAGTCTAGATCTATTCATTTACTCACAAAAAGGAACTATAAAGCTAATGAATTCAAGAATGTTATTGAAAGAAGAAAATAAACATGAAATCAAAATAATACAATCTTACCATCCCCTATCGGAGTGTATTCGCAAGATGTTGGGTTGTTCATATCACTATGAAGCCTCCATTGTTTGCATGTGATAGCTTTGAAGAATGTGTGTGTTGATTGAAGAAATGTGTTGAAGTGTTGTCAATGTTGGTTATGATCTCAGAAGTACTTTTTTGTGCAAGATAGGTTTATTATACAGAATTTGTGATTTGAAATGGACAATATGGATCACATAGTAGAATATCTTGATTGACGATCGAAAGATGTTGAGAAGATTTAAATGGGCATAATCTATGCAAAATAGATTATGTAATTAGTGTCATTGAAGAAATAGATTGAATAATCTGTGGGATCGAGAAATAGATTGGTCACTCAGAGATATAGATTGATTAGTCAAGAATATAGATTGATCAGTCAAGAATAGATTGATCTATTAGGGACAGATTAAGAAATCAGGGGATCATAATTTACTCAATCAGGAAAGTGGTCGAGAATGATTAATTAATTGATTTATTTAATTAATTCATTTTGGAGTTGAACATGCAAATCAAGTTTGACTTTTGCAAATAAAGTTGCATTAGTTTGATTTGATTTTTGATGATAATTTGAATATTTTATTCAAATTTGGAGGGAAAGTGAGTTAATTAAATTATTGTTTTACTAATTCAATCGACTTAGGGTATAAAGTGATTTTAGTGACGTAATTAAATAATTGGTGAAATTTAACTAACCAGGATGAAATAAAGTTAGATTAGGATTTTCTTAAATAAATTTAATTTATTTAATTGGTCAAAATGATAAAATGTGAATTAATTAAATAATGTCGTATTATTCAACTAATAGAAGAAATAGGGTTTTTAGGAGTCTATTAAATAAATGGAATTTATTTAATAAGTCAAAAATGATGAAAAAGTGAATTAATTAAATAATGTTGTATTATTCAATTAATAAAGGAATTTATGGTTTCTGATGCAATTGATGTGAAATGCAGTGATATTTGATGATAATGATGTGAAAAATTCATTTAGTGTGTGTGATAAGTGTTAGGTCAATTTTACATGACTACATTTTTCCTCTCTTTGATACAAAGTACGGGTTACTTTGTTTCAAACATTTGATGTTAAGATCAAGATTTTGAAAAAAAATATGCCGCACTATGCCCCAAAAATCAATAGAATGATGGTAGGACTTTGTGTTGCCCCCTCAAGAGATTAGCCGAAAAAGTCAATTTGGAGGTCAAGCTCACAACACTATTTTATTTCAGTTCAATTGCATAGAGGATGAAAAATTAAGTCTATAGGTCCCTCGTTGCTCATTCAAATGTTCTTGGGAGCTCCTAATTTTAACCTAGGAAGGTTCCCTAAGTAAAAATTAGTGTTTCCTAGGTAAAAAATAGGGTTTTTGAGGGTTAAAATAGATAATTAGGATTCTAATTACCTCATTTATACTTTGAGCCTATAGAGAATTCTTGCCTCTAGATTTCTCATTTTTTCAGTTGTTGAGGAGCTATGGTGTTGATTTGGGGAGCCCCACATCATGCAGGTGCAGTTCGAGAGTATGGACAGCCCGCAGGTGTCGGTGCCTCGGTATGTACTCTCTCGATTCTCATTGTTTTCTTTTTGTGTTTTCTTAATTAATGCACAAAGTCAAACTAGTCAATAGCATAGGATTTAGGGTTCTAGTGCTTTTGAATCAGTTTCAACGCTTTTCCCATTTTAAAAAGCTCGCTTTTGATATTCTTGTGCGCACTTGGCTTCATTTTGTGCAATTGACCTACTTTTTCACTTTTGCAATTCGCTTTTGCTATAAATTTGTTCTTTTGTTTGCTCTTCCTCATTTTGATCGCTTTTATGATCAACTTAGACCCTTGCCAAATTTTGTGCTTTTGACTTTTGCACTCTTGCTATTCCTCATTTTTGCCTAAATTTCCTCGCATTTGCCTAATTTCTTCACTTTTTCCAAAAAATTATTGCTTTTGCTACAATTTTTTTTGTTTTGTGTGCTCAGAGTGAATCCCTAACATCATGGGTTGAATGATTGTAGGTGGTCCTTAAACCACTGCAGTCGAGGGAGCGATGATCCCAAGATCTATTCGATTTGATTGTTGGTTTTGATGTATTGGAGTGAGATATTCTTGATGTTTTCAGGTTGGGACACGTTTTTTATATGCCCCCATTCGATGTCACATTGCGACGATGACCATGCTCGTGGAGCGGTGGCATTCAAAGACTTCATTCCATTTACCTATAAGGGAGGCCACCATTACCCTTGAGGATGTGTGGAGGATCCTTCGCATACCCATCCATGGTGATTTTGTTACATACTTTGTTCGATGGGGTACCCACGCTATGCAGTGTGTGGTTGGTGTCAGACACTTGGAGGTTCGACAGTCTAAGATAGATTTATCTGATTTTGTTGGTAGTGTCGATCTTGTTTCCCTTATTCTTTGTGGTTTGGTTTCGGGGCTATTTTTTCCTAATAGGAGAGTTCATCAGTTCCCTGTGGGATGGGGTATATGTATCAAGGATATGTTTGAGCATGGGACTAGATATGTATGGGGTCCATGTCTCCTCACCCACCTATATAGAGATATGCATGAGGTTGCATATCGTGGTGGGAAATCTATTTTTGTAGGTGTCTCTCTTTTGCACATATGGGCTTGGGAGCACATCACAGTTGCTCAGCTTGATGGTATATAGTATCGTACTGTTGGTGATCCATACTCTTATTGTTATGGAGATTTTCTACATTATACCTTGCTTGTGAAGCTTTCATAGTGGTGTCATGTATTTGATGATATGTCAGGTTTCATATGGATACCATATATGGATTGTGATGCCTAGCCTAAGGATTAAGAGTAGTTGGTATACTGTAGACAAATGAGATGGCTAATTGGTCATGCACGCTCTCTTCTAGAGTGATATTTACCTAACAGAGTATGGAGGAAGTTTGGCGAGAGATAGGGTTGATTCTCATATGCTTATGAGGCTCAGTTTGGTTGGACCACCAGAGAGGTTTGAGTTTGGAGCCTACAACCTGATCGTGATGCTACTATTGCTAAGTTTAGAGCTCTTGCCCCATTCAGATGGGCATAGCCAATGGGATTAGCGAATCCAAGTACTACTCCTGATTTTGATTAGTGGTGGGCATGACATATGCCTTTGAGATTTACAGATCTTGGTGGTGATCCCGCAATGGGAAGAGCAGGCATCACAAGTCAGCATGGAGAGAGACAACACATTGAGATCCTACCAGAGCAACTTGGTAGGGCTCGACAAGATGGTGCCTAGGGTGGTCAGGGTGATAAGATGCCACCAGTTCAGGAACAGGTTGTAGGTCCCCCTCCACCACCTAGGGATGGAGGTTCATAGTTGGCTATAGAGATAGTGCGGTGATAGGCCACAGAGGAACAAATTGCCACAGTGATAGTAGAGAGAAACACTGCTCAGTAGGAGCGAGATGGTTTCAGAGCAGAGCTAGATACAAAGATTGGGCATCGTCTTGTTGCTAAGACATAGTTATAGGTCATTACCACCAAGAGGGATAGTTTGAGGACAGAGCGTGATAGTATATGAGTTGAGCAAGATCAGTTGTTACATATGTTGACATATTATCAAACTCTATATGAGGCCTTTATTTCTAGAGCACAACGTCAGCCCCGGTTTGGAGAGCCTAGTGTTGCAGCAAGTGGTACTGAGTCGAGTGGGAATTCTGTCAAATAGCTAGATCCAAATGGTGATCCGCAACTTGGTTTTTATAGTCATCTTTCTGCCAGGGAGTGTTATATTTACACTTGATCTTTATTATGTTGTTTTTTTAGAGACATATTGCAAACATGATTTTTGTTTATATATTCATCGGCCCAACTAACACCTCGTAAATATGTGTATTTATTTGTATTATCCTATCACACATATTTCCATGATGATGATGTACTATGACATTCTCCTTTTTTGATGATGATATATAAGAGATATACCTTCTTCGATTCGGATTCATCATGTGTTTATGTGATGATTTATGGATGGTGATGTATGATGATGTATGTTGATGCATGTTTATACATGTTTTTTGTGTATTTTTTTGATGTATGTATATGATGTAGATGGATGGATTGATCATATTTTATATCATATGATGTTTTATGATGGATGATCAATATATTGTTTTGATATATGATATTTATATGGTGTTGATATATGATGTATGTATGCCTTATACATGATACATGATGTTTTCATTACTTTATTATCATCATGATATGTATTGATGACATTGTGTATGAAATATGGAGATGGTACTAATGATATTGTGATGTAGGATGAATGTTAGAAGAAATATTTGATGATGGATAGAAATTTAATGTTGTTAGTACTGATGAGTTGCTTTTGCTTTGCTTGGAAGCTTCGTATTTTGAACAATCTTGTTTGATGTAGCAAACAGATATGATGCACCTGGGTATTAATAACCAAGGTGACTTTGTATCCATTGTGTGGACTTTGACTCGACATACAAATAATATTCTTACTCATACCAAACATACATAAACTTTTTTTAAAATATATGGTGGGGTTGTGTTAAAACTTTTTGGACTAGTTAGAGAGAGAGGTATGAAATACCTAACTATGCAACTGCTACATGGATTTTCTCAAAAAAACTTCCATACACTCAATAGAGCAATTATTCTTCATGGTAGTATCACAAAAATACCTGACAAACAACAAACCGAAATGACGCTCAATCACCCCCATTCCTTCTTCTCTAAATCCTTATGGACATCCTTGAGAGATCATAGGAATGGGTCAATAAAATAAATCGAAAAGATAAGACTATAAAAAAGATAAAACAAATTTGTAGTATCACTTACCATATTTGTTTGAGGTTTTAGGGCTATTATCCATTGTTGATCATGTCTATCATAGGAACGGAGACGTTAAGACATATCTCAGGATGTTGTTGGTGAAATTTTAAATGATATCTAGTCAATAATTGGGCATTGTTTTTGCCTATTTGTAATAAAACCTTTGCGATTGTTTTCTTGAAAGTTCTGGATTTTGGTGTTTGCTTTGTTTGTTTGTTTGTTTTTTCAAAGGATGAGGATGACGATTTTTTTATCATTGATGAAATGTTTATTGCAGATTGTGATGACGGGGTAGGTCCTTTTTTTTAATTTCTAAGTTTTATGATGTTGCTTTTGTTGTTTTCAAGGGACTAACCTAGGGCCTCGAGGGCTCATCAAAGATAAGCCTTGCCTACGTTGTACACACAAAGGCTCATAGTTTGCTTGGTTTGAATGTTTTTTATCTTTTTTGTTTTGTGAGTGTTTTTTAATTTTGTGTTTTGTGAATGTTTTTAGATTTTTTGAATTTTATATTTTGTGACTAAGTTAAAATAAAGCATGATACAAACGTAAGAGGACTAACCTAGGGCCTCGGGGGTTGATCAGAGATAATCCTTTTCTATGTTGTACATGCAGAGACCACGTAGTTTGACCGGTTGACTCAAAGCATAACTATTTTTGGGATTCGAACAACATTGATAACTTGGATTGATATTCCACTTATGTTCCTAGAGGATATGTTGTGGGAAATCTACTTGAACTAGCTGTGAGGTTCAAGAAAATGTTAATATCTTAGACTGTTTTAGTGAAGGAATAATCCAACGATGTTTTTTCGCTTAAAATGTTTTCAAATGTTTTTTATTTTTGTTGTTTTTCAGATGTTTTTGATTTTTTTGTTTTTTAGATGTTTTTTATTTTATTATTTTTTGGATGTTTTTATTTTGTTTTTTTAGATGTTTTTAACTTTTTTTAATTTTTAGATATTTTTATTTCGTTTTTCAAATGTTTTTGATTTTGTTGTTTTTCAGATGTTTTTGGTTTTGTTGTTTTTCATATGTTTTTTATTTTTGTCGTTTTTTAGATGTTTTTGATTTTGTTGTTTTTCAGATGTTTTTGATTTTTTTGTTTTTCGACCGTGATAGGATACACAAGGATCTAATCCACGACCAACTTTGAGAAATTTCCCCTAGTTGGAGACAAGACTACTTTCCTCAATCAGTAACAAGCCATGGTTGGATACATGTTTTATTATGAAATGAATGTGTGAATGCTTCAAATAGAATCGATAGATAATGATACAAATCTTATTCAAACATAGTGCTTGTTTTCTAGGTTTTCACTACAGTACCTATTCTAGAAGCGCCGCAAAAGTGGTTCTCACTTACAAAACATTTTATTTCTCTTTACTATTTTTCTTGCTTTTTAATTTTTTTGTATTTTTTATCTTTGCCATTTTTTTTGGATTTTTACCCTTTTTCCTGGGATATAAGATATTGAAAACTTGGATTGATATTTCACTTTTCTTTTTATAGAGAATATGTTGTGGGAAATTTACTTGAACTAGCCTTGAGGTTCAAGCAAATGTTGATATCTTAGAATTTTGAGTGAAGGAATAATCCAAAGTTGTTGGTATCTTTGAAGGTTACTTTGGTAGTGTGTTGGTGGTACACCTTGTTGTTAGAATTGTTGATTGGGAAGGGTACCATGTGGCACACCTTGTTGGGATGAATTGTTTTGAAGGTTACCTTGGTGGTGTGTTGGCGGAATACCTTGTTGATGGAAAAAAATTGGGAAGGGTACCATGTGGCACACCTTGTTGTTGGGACGAACTGTTTTGAAGGTTACCCTGATAGTGTGTTTATGATATACCTTCTTGTTGGGATAATTTATAAATCACACCGTGAGTTTCGAAGATAGATCAAGTTTTTATTCTAAAGCAAGATGTAAGTACTTACCCCCAGTGTCTAGCAATGTAGGTGATGGGTTATCTTATGCTAAGATAACATGTTTGGATAGAGTATTCCCCTTTTGGAAAATTCCTTATGGCTCAGATAATGCTAGGTAGATAGGATCAATGATAGTGACCCATGTTAAGATGTTTTCTATAAGCAAGTGTAGAGTGTATACCAAACATCTGTCAAAATCAAGATAAATTGGATTTGGATAAAAATGGATTGGATTTATTATGGATAGGCTGAGATGATTCCACTTGAAATGGCACACATAGATCCTTGATTCTTACACATGATAATTGTTTTCTAGGTTTTCATCATGGTACTTGTGAAAAACACCACTATAGCGGTTTTCATTAGAGAATGATTTTTCTCTTGACTATTGATTTTTTCTTTTTCTTGATTTTTCTGATGTCACACAAGACGCGTGTTTACCAGGTTTTCATCATGGAAACAATTTTTTTGCTCATGTTGAACCACCTAGTGGTGCTGACGTAGATACTGCTAGTGCTAATATGGGTGTTGTTGTTGTCATGATGTGCCAATGATATCATGTTTGGAGGAGTTGTTTTGCTAGGATATGGGAACTTGAATGTAACCCTTGATAATTCTTATCTTCCTTGTCGATAATAGAGTTAACCTTACCTTGATGCCCACATAGCGATAGAGTTCCCTTAGAATCCTTGTGATAAAGAGCTGCTACCAATGCATGGTTAATGTGAGATTTAGATATCCTAGATGGGGAAATGCGTTGAGGGATATGATATTCTGATGGATTGGTTGATAGTTTGGAACCTTTTATTTTTCAAACTTGGGATGATGAGCAATGATGGGTGGAAATGGAGATTTGATTGGGACCAATGTCTTGATATATCTTGTAGGTCGCTCTTGAAGCTTTCTTTTGCATTGTTGGACATTTTTTATGGATGAATTTCCCTTTTTGATTGTCCCCGTAGTTTCTTTAACTAATGGAGTTTGATAGGGATAATTTTATTTCTTTTTCTTTTGTATCCATTTGAATCTTTCTTGTCCATTTTGTTTTGTTGATTCTTTTGCTTCAATGACTTGTTTCATTCTTGGGTATAGCTTTTTTCTTGTTGTTGGTCCCAATTAGAGGGTTAAAATATGCATGGATGATGAATCATGATATGGCTAAGTGTAGCATTGGTAGTCATTTCATCATAAGGACTCTTCATTATCTTTATGTTGATGCTTGCATTAGATCAAATTTCCCCTAGTATTATAGAGGTATCACTGATATGTTTAGATCCATTAATTGTTGAATAACCAAGGCCTTGATGCTTAGGATTGCCAATAATTTGCATTGGTTCTAGGATACCCTGTTCATGTAGGCCTGATCCTCTATCTTGATAATGAATCCATTGAAAAAATTTATTTGATATATAGGATATGTCTTACCTTGGAAACAAGGTGCTAATCCTTCTCTGCTCTACTGTGGATCTTCAAATGTGATAGCTTCTTCACTGATAGGATCCTTCATATGTGGGATAACTTCCTAATTTATATATTTGGATTGATTTTGTGAAATATCATATTTTTATAGCTCTTCAAAATATATTGGTGCTTCTTTGACTATTGTATACCCAATGCTCTACTACTCAGGATTTTCCATTATCTTTGTTGATTTTAAGATATTGTGCTCAATATTTTCATACTTGATGTTTTCAATCTTCTTGGAGAATGTTTCTAATTGTAATGCTTCTTTTTTATTAATTTCATATATGCCTATAGATGTTGTTGTGCTTTGATCATGTGTAAAGATGTTAAGAGTAGGTGACTCTTGCTCCTTGTTTATGATATCAATAGTATGAGACTCTTGTTTTGAATGAAGATCATCTACATGTCCATTAGGAGTAAGCATCTCATGAGTAGATGTATGTGTGCTTGGTGTATGGATTTTTTCTTCTTTTGGAAAACCTTGGATGTCTTGGAACATATCTACCAAGTCATTGTATTATTTTGATGATAAGGATTCTTGATCTTAAATTTGTGTGGTATTTTTTATTGATGGGTTGTTTGCATGTTCTCAACATAGGTAGCACACAAGTATGTTACCTCTCTTGAAAGGAAATCTCCAATAACAAGTTGCTGAAAACTACCCCAAGGTCACTCGAGCGTCAGGTCATGACAATGCTTGGAATTTCTCAATTGGTTCAATGTGATTTTGTTGGTAATCACAGGGCAGTCTTATGTAAGTTAAGTTGGATGGGAATTGGTTCTTTGATAGGAGTTTATAAGATTTCATGAATTGTTTCTCTACTACTACAAGTTCAAGACAGCGGTCTCAAACTCCACTCTGATCTTCAGATTTGGCTTTACAATGTGTAATGAACTTTATCTAAAGCACCTATTTAAAAGAAAATTAAAAAGGGAAGGGGAGGGAGTAAGTTCCTAGACCTAAAACTATCAATGAAAAATGATAATGGAGAACCCTACAGTGGACAGTCATCCTAAAACAAAGTTCCACTTAACCAGATCAACTTACAGTCTCATGAAACCAGTGCAATCTTCTAAGGTCTGCAGATTTTCAACCTTTCATTCACCATAAAGCATGAACAAGAGATAGAATTTAAGCGCAGTATTCATATAATGTTCAAACTAGCTTTTCACTACAGTTTATCATCAATAAACAACAAAAAGCATGAAGAAGGAAGGGCATCAACACAGTACAATTCTTCACCACCAATGAACAACATTAACTAATCTATCAAAGCAATCCAAAACACATAGAACAACAAAGTAAATCTAGCCAAATTCACTAACTTATGAGAAGAAGAATCATGTAACATGCAAAGGAACTCAAGAATCCACCAAAATCAATGAATTTCTATTAACATTTCAGCAGCATGTCTTTATAACAACTCAACTCTCTCTTGAAAATGAGAGGAGACCCCCTATTTATAGTGTCCAAAAAGAAAAATGAATGGCCAAGATTCAATCTCATTGTGTGGCCAAGATTCACTACAAACTAGGGTTTCACCTACCCCCAATTATTTTACAATTTAAAATTACATTATGTCTTCTAGCCTATTTCGTCCTTTTGTGGGCAACATTGTAGCTCTTTTGTCCTTTAGCTGATTGCTTTGTTGCAACTACTTTGTGAAGAATTTTTCATCAATAATTAAATTTCCCTCTTGCTTCCTCACAATAGCGCATTCCATGAACCTATCAATCAATGCCTGGAGCTTGTTCCATTCCATTGTATCTAATTGAAGCACTTGGAAGTTCAATTTCCTAGATTTTCCTGTAATCTCATCCTAGTCCTTGTCACATTTTTGCATATTTTTTATCACCTACTTGGATTGAGCAAAGGATCATGTAGAAAAACCCATAAAATCTAGTGTAATTGCATCTGTGATCCCGTTCTCCATCTTCTTATGAAAGTATGGCTTTATCTTCTCTGGGTCTAGCTCAATGGCGGGCATATCAAAATCTATCATTAGTCTCAGATATTCTTCACAAGTCATCTTAATTTCTTTGACCCAATCAATATCAAGCTCCACCTCATGGAGCACTCATTCCAATATTTCCTTCCAGTGGTCCAAGCCCAGCTTCCATGTCTCCATGAGCCAATGGTCATCTTTTACCAAAGAAAGCTCCTTCTCCCAGCATTTCTCAGGTATCTTGAGGATAGCCTCAATTTTGGGATATGTAATCTTGTATAACTCTGGGAAGTTAGTACAAAATTTCTTTATTCCCTCGAGTAGCTTTTGCACCTCCAGGAACTTATTTTTCATCCTGACAGTGTGGCCATTGCCCATATTTCCATTGTAGCAGACATGTTGGAACCAATCCTTTGTGGCCTTTGTCCAATTTTTCCTTCTTTCCAGTTTGCTAATGTGTTCTTTGGACAGTAGCTGGGGTGGTGTTGATGACGTGGTGGGAAGCTCCTCAGCCGACGACCATTGTTGAATGTAAGTTGTCAAGTCTTACACTTGTGCCTTTAGCTCCTCCTTAGAGGTCTTATCCTTATGCATTTGGTGCACAATGGTGGCGACAGATCCCTAAAGATGGTCAATTTTATGTTCTCTTGTGGTCATCCCTAGATTGACGGTGCAGATGTTGTAGCTAACCCCCTCTTCTCCCATCACCGACATAGCTATCTATACAGTCCTTGATCCTGATGCATCCATTGTTAAATGGGATATGACCTTCGATTTCTTCTCTTTCCTTGTACTTATTTGTGCTCGAGCCAAGATGGCTTTGAGTCTCACCTTTGGAACCCTTGGAGTTAGATTTTTCTTTTCTAACTACTTCTCAAACCACTTAGGAATTTGAGATTCCCCTTTCGGTGATTCGTGATCACCCTCTTTGTTGTAGGCACGTATTTCCATTGCTTTGCCACCTGGAGTCTCCTGCTCTATCTTTTCTTCTTCTTCTTCATCTGAATCTCTAATAAACACCATTTCTCTTCCTAGGGATTCAAGGGAAATATACCCCTTGGGGTTGTCCTCCCCCTCAAAGGCTTTCTCTTCTTCCTCTTGTTCAAGCCTGTGTTCTTCGTAATGCTCTACTTCTGAGCTTTTCTTCATTTTAGCCTCTTCCTCAGTATTTTCTTCTTCTTTCTCTTCTCTTTCCTTCCCTTCTTGCTCTCTTGAAGGATTCATTTATTTTTCATGCTTGGGGCTTCTATCTTGTTTCCCAGTTGGAGGTTCAGTTTCCTCCATTTTCTCATCTATATCTTTCTCTTCATCAGTGGTCGGCTACCCTTTAGCTTCTTCTTCGATTTCCTTGAGTTGTCAGACCAACTCTTCCTCGAGCTCGAGGTCAAATTTTTCCTCAATATACTTTGTACCTAGCTCCTCAACGTCTTCTTTAGATGATTTTTTTTCCTCCTCCTCTTCCTCACGCACCACTTTATCAATCACCAAATGCTGATATTCAGGGTGCTCATGGTAGTCATCTACTTCTTCTTTCATCTCTTTGGTTTCTTCCCTCTCTTTCCTTTCTAATTCTTCAGATATTTGCATTTTCACCTCCATCATGGTTGTTTCAGTTAGAGGAGGAGGGACAGGAAGGTTAGCAACAACTTGTGCCAGGGCAGCTTGCACTACAACATGCATTAGCACCCCAGAATGCTCTGTTGGTATGTTTTGCATGTGTCAAGAAAAATCTTCTAGGAGCGAGAGAGTTGGCATCAACATTATTATAGTAACCAGTGGGAGGGCTGATGATGGAGACACGCAGGAGGAAGAGAGCGGAGAAGTGGTGGCGGATGAGGAATCTATGACCATTACTTGTGTTGTAGGGGAAGTGGAGGCAAGGTGGACTAAAATGTCCATTGCAGGTGGAGAAGAGGTAACCATTTCCTAAGAAGCAGGCAGAGGAGCAACAATAGTGGTAATGTCAGCAACGATGACCGCGAGAGTGGAGGCGGCAAGTGGGGACTTTGGCTACTCAGCCTCTGCTTCCTCTTCCTGATGAAGTGGGTCTTCTTAGATAATGGGATTTATGTGAAACTACCTGAATTCTTTGGTTTCTTGGAAGGGTCACCTTATGACACTTTCCTTGAGTACACCCTTGGCTTGGGCTAACGTTCAGATGTTTCTTTCTGCTTCCTGGACCATGTAGTGGGAGGATATACCAAATTTTCTCTTATTGGGGTAGCAATGTCAGAGGCGCTATCAGTTTTGCTCTCGGGTTCATCCTCGAGCTCGCCATACATTAAAGCAACCCCTTGTAGCTTTAGTTGTGCAATCTTCCCATCGATCCATTGGTTTTTCCTTGCCTCTACAAGATTCATTAGCAGATCGAGGTCATTGACCTCTTCCTTGTTCCAGTCAACTAGGGGTAGCAGTAAATTGGCAACTACATCATATCGAGGATCAATCACTGTGTTTTCATCCTCTACTATTTGATCTAGCACAGGAAATAGTTTGACCATCTTGACAAAGTACGATGTCATGCACATGTAGTGCCTCATACATACTTCTTTACCATCCCTCCAGTTGGCCTATAAGTCTTCAACATTATATAGATGGGCATACTCTATCTCGACCACCTTTTTCAGTTTTCCATATGGGTCCATTCACGGTCAGGCAGTGTAGAGCTCCAAGTTGTATTCAACTAACTCCTTATCAGAGTACTTCACACACTAGAATGTAGGGAGTGCATACATTCCCTGAACAAATGTGAGGGGATAAGGGATCCCCGCCCTATGTTTTTCACTCAGAAGGGTATGTGCATCTTGCAGTTGTCGGGAGAGTTCCAATAATACCAACCGGTCATTTGGGTACTGGGGCAACTTATATGGTTTCTCTAAGAAACCTTCAGCTCAGATGTATGTGAATTTGGGAAATTGAATAAACAGGAAGCCAAAATGGTAGATGAAGGAATTGGCATTGTGTGTGACCCTTCTTTTGAAGTCACCCCCAAGCAGTCTGATAATATGGCCGATGAAGGCATCATTGACCCTACAATAGTCCTTCTTGAAATTTGTGTATTGGAGCTGAGGATACTTATCATATACCTTTAGCTCCCTTCTTGGAGTCTGACTAGGAGCCACAAATAGGCCTCTATATTGCGCCTGGTTAGCCAATAGATAGACCAAGTATGATGTCATGTAGAACTGCGAGGTCTTCTTTATTGCCACAAATTGTTCATGCAAGTAATGACTAATCATTCGTGCCTAGTAGAATTTGGTTTCCCCTTAGAGGATTTCTTCTAGAAAGTACAACATCCACTCCTAGAAGAAGGTTGCAGTTAGAAGGCCCATAACTCTTCTCAATAAGGTTACCAAGTCATGGTAATCCTCATAGAAGTCACTTTGGAAGAGCTCTTGAGGCACTTTGTTTGCACTACCCCTCTTCTCCTTTAACGAGTATTGATTAATAAGTTTCTTGCATTTGAGGGGGTCTACATCCCATGTGGTTTTGGAATATTCCTTCGATGTATCTTCCATTTCATTGAAGGTAGGGATGTGAAAGGTTTTCCCTATTGACTTGGGAGATAGATCAGCTAGTACATTGCCATCCCTATCCACAATTCTTCTAGTATCTTCTTGGTATGCCTCTCTGGAGACCATCACGAGCTCGGGAGCAATGAGAGGAAGTGGGAAACCAAAAACCTTGGCCAACCCACTCTTTCTAATATTCCTAGCATTCTCTATTGTGGGGTTGACAATAACCTTTTGCTTCAACTCATCGATGTCTATATGTCCCAGGTTGGTATCTGAGATCTCCTTCCAATCCGTGGTGACCTTTGACTTGAGGGGCTCCTCTTGGAACTTGTATTTCATTTGGTCTTTGTTCTCTTTTCGCCTAGGCGCCTTGGCAGCTTTCTTTCCTTTTTCCTTCTCTACGGCCACCTCTAAAGGCCCTGTAGCTAGTTCCATATATCCTGCAAGCAAAGGAGCGGTAAGTACATTCAATTGTAAAAGCATGAGAAGCATTAGCCAAAATCCTACAAAAACGATGTTAGATTAGGTAACTCATCATTCAAAGATCCTAACATCTCTTTTGAATCCACATTGGCCATTCATTTGAGGAAGTTATGGCCATGTGGGCCCAGGGGTGCAGACTTCCCTGGGCTAGCAGTTGTTTTGAAAGCAGTTGTGACCGGATGACAGATAGGGCCTTGCAGCCCACATGCCCCAACCTGCATCAAGATTTAGCCATAAAGTGGAGTCCACTAAGGAGACCAATCTATTTTAGCATGTGGGTCAAAATCACTTTGAAGCTTTGGGAGTGTTAAGCTCATCTTATAGGCATGCGGGTCCTAGGACCGTGGGAGCAGGAGGTAGCTTGGCCCTTCGAGACCCTGTCGTTGAAATGACACTATCAGGAAAGCAACCGGCAAGCAGTGTTCCACCGGGTAGGGCCCAGAGATTTTTTTTCTGAAGTTTAGAAGATTTGAGATGAGTGCAGGTCGGAAGGTGTGGGAAGACATTGGGTATTGGTCGTTCAAAACAACAAAAGTGAGACGCAAGTTCGGTTGGAGAGGCATGCACTATCGGGTCTGCAGGAGGCACATGTTTTAATTGATTGTTCACAGATAGTCAAAGGGAAACAACTAGGTCAGGTCCCACGGGGTAGGCTAACAGAAGCCTTTGGGCAGTTTGACATAGCAACAATAAGACAGTCATCTGTAGGTGGCTACCTGCATAGGGCAGCCCGCAGAATTTTTTACATAGCCATTTTTCATTTTCTTGAGTTTGGACAGCAGGAAAGGGCGCGAGCTCCACGGGGCAGAGAGACGTCATGAGCAGGTTGTTTAGGATGGCAAAGCTAGGGTAGAAATCCACGAATGAAATTCCGCAATAGGGGACCCGCTTGAAGTCCGTCACTTAGTCAATTTTGAGCGTAGGGGAGAGCAGACGGCAATGACGGAGTCGGGATCCACGGGTGGAAGGATGCTTAGGTTTCAACATTTTGAGTATTCATTTGAACAACAACAAAGGACTAGTGGAGGTCCACGTTGGATGGTCTGCATCACATTCATTTTTTGTTTCTAACTTGGACGGCGAACCTAATGGCAGGGTCCATTGGGGGGATAGATAGGTCGTGAAGGCTGTTTAGAATGGCGAAGCCAAGGCAAAAATTTGTGGACGATGATCCACAAGGAGAACACTACAATGAGTCTGGACTTAAGCATTTGGCATGGTTAGGTTTGATCAGTGATGATTAGGGTAGGATCTGCCTATCGGGAGGACATGATCAGATAGTCATTTGGAATGGAAAAGTTTAAAGGGCATTATGTTTGTGGAGGCCTGCGCTATCAGACCTAGAAGGACTTAAGGATCTTCACTTTGGGCTGATGAATTTTGGCTAAGTTTAGGATGGTCAAGTTGAAAGGGCTTCCCACGAGGGTGGGCCTGATGAAGGTATTCATCGTTTGGAGGTTAAAATGTTTTAAGGGAAAGGAAATGATGATGGTCATGTTGTGGGCCCATAGAGCATGAATTCCCTGGTCCAAGAACAATCATGGCGACCTCAAGTTCCGTACACAACCCGTGGGAGGTTTTCGACGTTTTTCAAAATTTTGTCTTATGGGTTTTGATCACTTGGGTTTTACCTAACTTATTTCTTAGTTTTCCTTCCAAGATTCAACAACTTTCTTAAAAACTTAAATAAAACTCCAAGTTTGGCTTGTAGTGGAAGACCAACCTATAAAACCCGATAAAGAAGAGTGAGCAAACAGTGAACAAAGGCTTTGAATCGGCGAAGGAGCTTGGTGGGCACGACGACGGCGTTGGTGAGAGGCTCTGACAAACTTCTGGAATTCTTGATAGTGAAAATGACTACTCAAAATGGGATATTTATAGATCTTTGTGCATTTAATACCCTTCATTAATGCTAGTATGACGAAAGTGAGAGTTGGTGAATGGGCATTTCAAAAACGGCAGCGAGAACGAAAAAGTTTGCTAAGCAGATGACAGTCAAGGATTAGCCACTCGGGTGGTCAGCGATGAAAACATCCAACGATGATGCAGGTTCCACGGCGTGGAAGGATTTCATGTGAAGGTCATTCAGAACGGCTAGGGAGCTAGGGAATCCCGCATAGAGCGGCCCGCAGGGGCGGACCCGCATTGCCCGGAGGGCACCAGTTTTAAAGTGTGAAGGAAAATAGCTAGGGAAACCTACAAAGGCCTAAGGCCTTGAAAATTTGTGGGTAGAAAAAATTGGTCAACTCAAGATGATTCTTCTAAGAATTTCTGACTACTTAGGACTCAAAAATAGGGGGCACACAAAATGAGGCAGTGACAAAAGAAACTCGACGAAGTGAAAGAGAGAGAGGGTTCTCATTCTGAATAGGGCGTGCATGCTATAGGCACAACAAATGGCAACTCTGCTTGGGAACGCTCCTGAGCGTTCTAAGGATAAATACTCATTTAGAACCTAGAATCTTCAGTTTTGCATACTAGGGTCCAGTTTCTGAAAGTGAACTAGGGGACTCAAAAGAGAACGAGATCCTTGGCTGAATCAAATCATGAAAGCATCTCAAAAGTGTGTGTAAGTATTGAATTCGTTCCTTTTCTTGGGAGCCTATAACAAATGGTAGTTATTCAAACCAAACAAGCTATGAATCGTCTAACTCCAAAAGTAACCTAGACATTGCTTCGCTGCCAGTCAGGCATCCATAACCCTGATGGAGTTGTCACTGTGACCCTATGAACATAGCTCTACTATCGGTCATGCATCCATGTCCCTTGTTGAGTTGTCCGAACACCCACACGGTTGCTTGATTTGAACATTTCTTTCTTTTCTTTCCTTCTGATATCCTTTTAATATTATTCATTTTTGCTCAATTGTGTAAGCATGGAAGCTTACGGTGGGCTTAGAACCACAGTGGTCATTGAATCAGACATATGATTTTTTCATGTTAGGTTGTCACAACAACCATTGCATAGCCCTTTAGAAGCAATTAATGTTTCTCTTGTGCAGGATCTAACATGACATGTGATAAGATTCAACTAAGGGTCACGTTCTAGGTAAAGTCAAAGTTCAAATAAGGAGACCGCCCCCATAGCAGCAATCAGAGACCAATGGTTAAGAGTGAAATCTTATTCAAAGAACATGAAGGGAAGAGTGAATCATCCATTGAATGAGCATGACCACTATATCAAGAACAAAGAGACAACCTCAGCAAAACAAAAGTTGTCAGGAAATGAGCAAAACAAAAGCGACGTGAAGAAGCAAACCAAAAGCAACCTAAACTAACCTATGTACAAGTATTTACAGGAACAGCTCAGAAGAACTCAAGCTTGGAAATAATGCTTGAGGTGTTACCCATTGACGGGCAATGAGATGTCTTCATTGGTTAATGTCTTGAGGTAAAAAGCATTATCACCAAGGATTTCAGCAATCTAAAAGGGGCCAAGCCAGAGCTTGTCGAATTTGTCATGTCCCCCTTTCTTTTCATGGGCCTTGTCTGAGCATAAGACCAAATCAGCAATTCTAAAGGCCTTTACTTTGGCTCATAAATCAAACCATATTTTGACCACACCCTAATGTTTGGAAAAAAATTCAATGACCTGGTCACACACTTCTTCCAAGTGAAGTAACTCAGCTAAGCGGGCTTCTCATCGATCCCCTTCTTCATAAAAGGTATTGATGAATTGAAGGGTGGGGATCTTGAGGTGAACTAGGAATATAGTCTTTGGGACATAGATGAGGTGAAATGGGGAATCACCTAAGGAGGTCTTGTGGCGTGTGATCTTCCCAAAGGGAAAAACGAAGCTGGGTGTGCCAATCCTTTGGGTTCTTATCAAGCAGCTTTTTAATCATAGTGATGAGGTTCTTGTTTGTGGATTTAGCTAGGCCATTGCCCTGAAGGTCAATCCCATAGTCAAAGGCCCAAATAGTGAATTTAAGTGAAGAAAAGGCAGGGCCATTATCACAGACTAAGGCGTATGGGCAACCGAAGTGATTTAGAATAAAACTTTTGAGAAAATTTGTTACTACCTCTATGGTGCATTGTCTACATGTAATAGCTTATGTCCATCTAGTACAATAATCAGAGGTGGTTAGAATGTACCTATGACCTGCAGATGACAGTGGGCTTACTGGAAAAATGAATTCGAGACCCCATTGAGTGAATGGTCTTACCTCCAAGACTAGTTGCAATGGGACAGCAGCATTCCTTTCTCTCGTCATAGTGGTCTGGCAGACATGGTACGTACGGATACGATTATGTGCATCCTTGAAGACGGTTGGCCAATAGTAACTTGCTCATAAGATCTAATGTGTGGTTTAGGGACCAAATCCATGACCAATGCCGAATTTATCATGAAATTCCTTTAGAACCCCCACCGCTTCTTCTTTGCCAAGGAACCTAAGGTAGACGCCTTCATGATTCTTCTTGTAAAGTATAGATCCTTGTAGCATGTAACTGCTAATTTTGAGTTTGAGAGAACATTTTTGGACCCCTTGTAGATGGGACGGGCATTTGTGATTCAACAAGTAGTAGACAATATCATCATACCACTCTCTAAGAGAGACATCTTCGAGTTGGTACTGTTGAACCATGAGTTTTGGACCTGCTTCAGCCACTGTCTCAACTATTGTTTGTTTGAGGGTCTGTCCTCTTAGTAATTTCATTGGCTGAATCTCCATGTCATATTCTTGCAATAGGGTGACCCACATTGCTCTTCTTTCTCCTAACTTGTTCTGCATCAATAGTCTTTTCACTACTGGGTCAAGCACAATGGAAAATACCTTGTTCCGTAGGATGTAGTTTCTGAATTTTTTAATTCCTCTAACCAGATCATATGCATGCTTTTCTACATTGTGATACCGCAATTCAACATCCTTCAAGGGAGCACTCATGAAGGTGATCAGGTGCTCACTCCCTTCATCATCTTTCTGAGTCAAAATGCTAGCACACGAGTGATCTGAAGCAAATGAGTATATGTAGAATGGCTTTAGGTAATCAAGACTAACTAACACAGGTGGTTCAACAATGGATTTCTTGATTTCCTCAAAGGATTACTTTTCTTTCAGAGTCCACTCAATTTAGGCATCCTGTTTTAGCATGGCGTTGAGTAGCTTAACAACTTCAGAAAATCCGGTAATAAATTTCCTAATGAAGTTTATCTTTCTGAAGAAAGATTTCAACTCTTTCTTGCTTCCAGGCAGCTAGATCTTCAAAAGGGACTGAATGCGCTTGGGGTCTATGGAGATTCCTCGCTCTTAAATAACATGTCTGAGCAGCCTACCTTCCATAACTCTGAAGATGCATTTCTTTGGATTAAGGGAAATCCCAAATTCTCTACATTTCTTAAAAACTTTGCATAGATCAGAAACATGATCCCCTCACTTCTTTGAGAACACAGTAAGATCATCCATGTAAATGATGATGCATTTTTTGATCAGATCCTTAAAAGCTATGTCCATTGCATGTTGAAAGGTGGCGCTAGTGTTGATGAGCCCAAATGGAATTCTCCTATACACAAAGGTCCCCTACTTGGTGGTGAACACTATCTTGTGTCTATCCTTGTACTGCACCATTACCTGATTATACCTAGAGTACCCATCCAGAAAGGACATCATCTGCAAACCATTAACAATCTACAACACTTCATGTAACGAGGGAATGAGATAGTTGTCTTTCTCTGAAGCCCTATTCAAATTGCGGAAATCCACACATAGTCTGATTTCTCCATTCTTTTTTCTAACTGGGACCAGATTGGCAACCCATGTGGAGTGCCTGACTGGGAATATGATCCTAGCTAATAGAAACTTTTTCACTTCCTTGTACATGATTGGCTCTAATAAGGCATTGATTGGATGTTGTTGTTGTCAGAATGGTTAGACATCCAGTTTGAGAGGTATAGTGTGTTTAATGATGGAGGTATCATATGTCTTTAAATCTTCATAGCTCCATTCCACTACATCATGATACTTCTGCAAAGCATCAATGATTCATTTTCTTTCTTCTAGTGTGTAGACTTTACCAATGAATACATTTTTAACCTCCTCGGTTGTCCTGAGGTTGTGAGTGTCGCATCGATTATTGATGGAATCCTTCTTTGCTTGTTGATCTTGGTCTCGGATCTAATCTAGGTCAAATATACGTTCAAGCTAAACCATACCTCTTGGGATAGTGTTCATCTTGAGGTTGATAATCCCTTTTATGTTCAATTCAGCTTCCTCAGGGTCAATTTCATCAATTATTTGAGTAGTAAACACATCGAAGCTAGTGATAAATTGTAGGATGTTCTTATCATCATTGAACAACTCAAAGTGGGTGACATTACCTGGCACAGATGGGGTGGAAGTAAGCTCAATGGTGAACCTTTTAAGGTCATATAAAGAGAGGGGTTGCAATGTGCTAGCTGCTTGAGCCAAGGCATTAGCAGTATGGTTTTGGGAATGAGGGATCAGCTAGATGTTGAATGCATCTAGGCTTTCTAAAAGATCCCAGACCCTATGCCTATAGTTTTCTAGTCTTTGGTCATGGCATGAATATAGTTTTTTGACTTGTTTTACTACCAATTCTGAGTCATCGAAGACTTGCAACATTTTAACTTTCTTCCTTAAAGCCATTATGAGCCCATGAACTAAAGCTTCATACTCTCCTACATTATTTTTTGCAATAGAATTGGATTCTATGAGCAGAGAAGTAGGTCTTAACCATAGGGCTGATGAGTTTGAATCTGGCTCTGGCTCCCTACTTGTACTTAGATCCATCGAAGCGTAGCGTCTAGAATTTGAAAGGTTCTTTGACTTCAAGGCCAATCATGCATTCATTCTTTCTTAACTATGTACTCACATCTGCAAATGTCAGAGTAGGTACTGGCTCAGTTTGATTAAAGGCAAGTGGCCCTGTTGGTATCTCCTTTCGAGAAGTGGCTTGTCCTTTAATGTGTTCTACTGTTGTTTGACACAAGCAGCACTCAAATTCCAAGTGAGCAGCATTATGCACTCTGCACCAACTAGTCAACAAGAGTTCTTGGAAATCCATCATTTCCCCTAGGCTAAGTTGATCTTGTATGCACTTCTCCATGAAGTCTTGGAAGCCATCTAGCAGTCCTAAATTACCATCTTTGTAAGACTCATTATTGTCTAATTCTACCAGCATTTTTGTGATTTGGGATGCATAAGCTAAATTAGCAAGAGGACTACATAGCACCAAGAGGACCTCTTCAGTCATCTCTTCTTCTTGATATACTACGATAGAATAATTTCCTAGCTCAGTTTTAGCAAGCAACACCCTGTTGGTGTTGTTGTATTTTGTAATCATGAACTTCATACGTGGCTCTTGATCTATGTGGATCTGGTTTGGCAGTCCCTTCCATGGCAACCACATGTGAAAGAAATCAGTCACGGAATACCCATTCAATTCTCAGGTGAAATCTCATCCCAAGATTATTTCATATGTGATGAATATCCATGACTTGAATTTCAATGACTTGCTACACCCTTGGATCAGCAACGATTTGCATAGGGATATGATTGATTTCCTCGATGATGTTCACCTTAGTTTTGTCCAATTGAGTTACTTTTCTTCTAGAAGGTGTGGGGACAATCCCAAGAGCCTTGCATGCAGCCAAGGGCATGACATTAGTTGATGCTCCTGAGTCAATCAAAGAATTATGCAGGTTCTTCCCAAATATTTGAATAGTGATAAGGAAAGGGGGCATTTCAAACCTTCCCTGAAAGAGTCCCACAGGCGTGTCAGCCTAGGCCACTTGGCCTTTTTCCTTTTCATTAGTCTTTTCCTTGGTTTGCACTTGACTTTTCTCTTTTGTGGGCTATTTTATAGTTTGTTGGTTGGAAGAGACATCTTTCTTTTTACCTATGATCTCTTGACTTACAAGTTCATGTGGGGGCTCTTCAAAAGAGACCCTCTTAGCTAGTGTTTCTTGTGTTGCTTTGGAGGAAAGGGTCCCATTAATCACCCTAAAGAAGGAATGCCTAACTGTAGGAACCTTAAGTAACTCGAAAGTCGACAAGTTGATCTTGACCTTCTTGAATTCCTCAACAACATACTCACCCATTTGCTCAATTTCAACCTCGAAGGATCTACCTATGGAAAAACTAGCTGACTGGTTTTGAGTTTGGTTTGGCTGTCTATTTTTGTTCAAGTATTGTGTAGGCACATAGGGATATCCTAGGTTGTTGCTAGCATTGGGATCAGGCAGGGTTCTAAAGTTATTAAGTGGGGTGGACGTAGTGAAAGTTCCTCTTGCTTGTCTATTCCTCAAGTTGTAGGGGGAGGCTCTCTGATGGAACATTTGAACTTCATCTTCACAAGACTCTTCTTCATCTACTTGACCATTATCTATGGAATTAAAGAGCTGAGATAGGGTTTCTTCATTACTTACCTCTTTTACTTCTTCATTATTTGGGGAGGCAACCTTAGTTTCAGGCTTGTTGCTCTCGCTTCGTGGAAATGGAGCTTGATTGACTATGAACATGGAAGAGTCGTATGGTTCTGACTAGACTGTCTCTACAGCTCGCACTATCAACAAAATTTTGGACATCCACTTGAAATATCTTCATAGCCGTGAGGAACTCGGGGCAATCCAGCTCAGAGTGTCTATTCGTTTTATGAATCTGGCACCATCCAGATAAAGTAGCCTCAGCAAGATATACTCCACTATTTGTCTTCTCAATACCAACAGGCTAATCAAGAGGAGTGGGAACACCTCCATTATTCAGCCTTGTATTCCACATTTATTTCTACCTCTGGAAATGTCTCCTTTCAAAACTTTGATTAGAGCTCTACCCCCATTCATAATTCTATCCTGATGAGGTACCTACCTCACAGTTATCCCTGCTATCTCAGTTGAGGTTGGCTTGAACACTACGCTAAGAAGCTTGCAGCTGATTATTTTGGTTCATGAGATGATTCATTTCTATGGAAATTTTCTTGATCATCTCCATCATCTTATCTAACCGATCTTTCTCAGCATTGCTTGGCTGTGGTGTTTGATTCTAGAGAAAGACGAGTTGTGTTGTTGGCTGGTTCTGCTGAACGGCCAAGAATTCAGGCCCTTGTAGATATGATGGCACTTGAGGTTGTTGTGAGTAAGTCTGATGTTGTCGTGGCTACAAGTAATGAGGCACAGTAGGTGCTAATTGATTCATAGGCTTCCCTGGGCGAGGAACTATGGGCAGCTGTGGAATTGGATTCATGAGAGGCGTCTGGTGTTGGAGAGCTTGATTGAACCCTTGAATCTGCATAGGATGAGTGACCTACCCCAAGGAGGGCAGCAAACCAGAGATTTTTTATCCTAAGTCAGGGTTGGCTATAACTTCCTTAGTATAAGCATCCACCAATCGGGCTAGTGGTGGGTTCATTCTTTTCACCAATGTTGTAGTGAGATTGTCCAAGGCAGTATAGTAAACAGGCAAGACAGCGGCATCACTGAGTGCATATGGAGCTTGCAACCTCATGTATGCTTGGTGGAAACAATCATTGAAGGATCCAATCGGCTCATTAACCTCCCTATGAATTTCCATGAATTGTTGATATAGTTCTGAGGGGCTGATTGGGACTTTATACTTCCTCATAAATGCATTCTTCAAGAGATCCCAAGTAGTAATCAATCCCGTTGGCAAGTTGATGTAACAATAGAAGGATTCTTCTCCCAAAGAATAAGGGAAAGCCTACATGCCACATATTTGTGACCAATCTACATATCATTCAATATTGTTTGAAATATCTTGATGTGCTCTTCCAGTATCCTTTGTAGATCCCAAGGGTTAAACTTTGTGCAAAATCTCTTTGGGTTCTTGGGCATGTCATGGTAAGCATTAAACAGTAGTGGAGAACGGTTGTTCCCTAGCCAAGCCATGAGGGGAGGCAGAGGTGGTATTTGTTGTTGAACAGAAACTTGGGGCTGCATAGGGGTAGCGGTAGTTGGGACTGCACCTTGGACATGGAAGGCAGGGACAGGGGCAACACCTTGGCAGTTGGAAGCGATCGATTGGAATGCATTTTGAGATGGTTGAATGGAAGAGGTGGAAGTGGGAAAGGAAGGATAAGTATGGGGTGAATGGAAGGAGGAGGGAGGTGAAGATGAAGGTGAAGTGGATGGAATGGAGGAAGAAGAGGCTACTTCCCCTCTTTTAGTCCTTCTAGCCCTTATAGGGGACTGTAGTTCTTGAAATTCCCCTTTATTTGGTGTTGATCTTAAAACTCTTTGGAATCTTTCAGGAGAGAATGACCCAATTCGATCCAACTTAACTCAAAAGGCCCTCCTAGCGCTAGTTCTATTGATGGGTATTTTTTCACCTTCTCAACACAAGCAGTACACAAGTATGCTACCTCTCTTGAAAGGAAATCTCCAACAACAAGTTGCTGAAAACTACCCCAAGGTCTCTTGGGTGTCAAGTCATGACAATGCTTGGAATTTATCAATTGGTTTAATGTGATTTTGTTGGTAATCATAGGGCAGTCTTATGTAAGTTAAGTTGGATGGGAATTGGTTCTTCGACTGGAGTTTATAAGATTTTCTGAAGTGTTTCTCTATTGCTGCAAGTTTAGGACAGCGGTCTCAAACTCCACTCTGATCTTCAGATTTGGCTTTACAATGTGCAATGAACTTTATCTAAAGCACCTATTTAAAATAAAAGTCAAAAGGGTGGGGGATGGAGTAAGTTCCTAGACCTGAAACTACCAATGAATAGTGATAATGGAGGACCCTACAATGGACAACCATCCCAAAACAAAGTTCCACTTAACCAAATCAACTTATAGTCTCATGAAACCAATGAAATCTTCTAAGGTTTGCAGATTTTCAACCTTTCATTCACCATAAAGCATGAACAAGAGATAGAATTTAAGTGCAACATTCATATAATGTTCAGACTAGCTTTGCATTGTAGTTTATCATCAATAAACAACAAAAAGCGTGAACAAGGAATGACATCAACACAACAAAATACTTCACCACCAATTAACAGCATTAACTAATCTATCAAAGCAAGCCAAAACACATAGAACAACAAAGTAAATCTAGTCAAATTCACTAACTTATGAGAAGAATAATCATGTAACATGCAAAGGAACTCAAGAATCCACCAAAACCAATGAATTTCTATTAACATTCTAGCAGCATGTCTTTAAAACAACTCAACTCTCCCTTGAAAATGAGAGGAGACCCCCTATTTATAGTGTCCAAAAAGAAAAATGAATGGCCAAGATTCAATCTCATTGGGTGGCAAAGATTCACTACAAACTAGGTTTTCACCTACCAGCAAATATTTTACAATTTAAAATTACATTTTGTCTTCTAGCCTATTTTTTCCTTTTGTGGCCAACACTGTATCTCTTTTGTCCTTTAGTTGATTGCTTTGTTGTAGCTACTTTGTGAGGAATTTGTCATCAATAATCAGATTTCCCTCTTGCTTCCACGCAGTAGCATATTCCACGAACCTATCGATCAATGCCTGGAGCTTGTTCCATTCCATTATATCTGATTGAAGCACTTGGAAGTTCAATTTTCTAGATTTTTGTGTAATCTCATCCCATTCCATGTCACATTTTTGCTTATTTTTTATCACCTACTTGGATTGAGTGAAGGCTCGTGCAACAAAACCCATAAAATCCGGCATAAGTGCATTTGTGATCTCGTTCTCCATCTTCTTATGAAAGTATGGCTTTTGTCTCTCTATGTCTAGCTCAACGATGGGCATATCAAAATCTGTCATTAGTCTCAGATATTCTTCATAGGTCATCTTGATTTATTTGACCCAATCAATATCAAGCTCCACCTCATGGAGCACTCGCTCCAATATTTCCTTCCTGTGGTCCAAGCCTAGTTTCCATGTCTCCATGAGCCAGTGGTCATCTTTTACCAAAGCAAATCCTTCTCCCAAGATTTCTCAGGTATCTTGAGGATAGCCTCAAGTTTGGGATATGTGATCCTTTATAACTCGGGTAAGTCAATGTAGAATTTTTGTATTCCCTCGAGAAGCATTTGCACCTCCAAGAACTTATTTCTTGTCCTGACAGCACGGCCAATGCCCATATTTACATTGGAGAGGACTTGTTGGAACCAATCTTTTGTGGCCTTTGTCCAATTTTTCCTTCTTTCCAGTTTTCCAATGTGTTCTTTGGATAGTAGTTGGGGTGGTGTTGATGATGTGGTGGGAAGCTCCTCATCCGACGACCATTGCTAAATGTAAGTTGTCAAGTCTGCCACTTGTGCCTTAAGCTCCTCCTTAGATGTCTTATCCTTATGCATTTGGTGCACAATGGTGGCGACAGATCCCTGAAGATGGCCAATTTTTTGTTCTCTTGTGGCCATCCCTAGATCGAAGGTGATGTTATAGCTAACCCCCTCTTCTCCCATCACTGGCGTAGCTATCTATACAGTCCTTCATCCTGACGCATCCATTGTCAAATGGGATTTGACCTTCAGTTTCTTCTCTTTCCTTGTACTTATTTGTGCTTGAGCCAAGATGGCTTTGAGTCTCGCCTTTGGATCCCTTGGGGTCAAGGTTTTCTTTTCTAACTACTTCTCAAGCCACTTAGGCATCTAAGATTCCCCTTTCGACGATTTGTGATCACCCTCTTCCTTGCAGGAACATATTTCCATTGCTTTGCCACCTGGAGTCTCCTACTCTGTCTTTTCTTCTTCTTCATCATCTAAATCTCTAATAAACAATGTTTCTCTTCTTTCGGATTTAGTTGCAGTATGCCCCTTGGGGCTGTCCTCCGCCTTAGATGTTTTCCCTTTTTCCTCTTGTTCAAGCCCGTGTTCTTCGTAATGCTCTACTTTCGGGCTTTTCTTTGTTTCAACCTCTTCTTCAGGCTTGGCTTCTTATTTCTCTTCCCTTTCCTTCTCTTCTTGCTCTCCTAAAGGAGGAATTTCTTTGTCATGCTCAAAGCTTCTATCTTGTTTCCCAATTAGAGGTCCAGTGTCCTCCATTTTCTTATCTGTATCTTTCTCTTCGTCAGTGGGATGCCCTTTAGCTTCTTCTCTAGCATCCTTGAGTTGTCAGTTCAAATATTCCTCAAGCTCAAGGTCGAATGTTTCCACAATATACTTTGTACCCAGCTCCTCAATGTCTTCTTCAGATGATTGTGTTTCCTCCTCCTCTTCCTCATGCACCAATTTATCAATCACCAAATGTTGATATTCAAGGTGCTCATGGTAGTCGTTTGATGCTTCTTCCATCTCTTTGGTTGCTTCCCTCTCTTTCCTTTCTAATTCTTCAGATATTTGAATTGTCACCTCCATCATGGGTGGTTAAGTTGGAGGAGGAGGGATGGGAAGGTTAGCGACAGCTTGTGCCAGGGCAGCTTGCATTGCAGGATTCATTAGCACCCCAGACAGCTATGTCGGTATGTTTTGCATGTGTTGAGCAAAAGCTTCTAGGAGCGAGAGAGTAGGCATCGACATTGTTGTAGTAGCCAGTGGTAGGTTTGAAGATGGATACATGGAGGAGGAAGAGAGCAGAGAAGTGGTGGAAACTGAGGAATCTATGACCATTACTTGTGTTGCAGGGGAAGTGTCTAGGCAAGGTGGACTGAAATGTCCACCACAGGCGGAGAAGAGGCAACCATTGCCTAAGAAGCATGCAAAGGAGGAATAGTAGTGGAAATGGTAGCAGCGGTAACCATGAGAGTGGAGGTGGTGTGTGGGGTGTTTTTCTACTCAACCTCTGCTTCCTCTTCCTCATGAAGCAGGTCTTCTTGGATAGTGGGCATTTCTGTGAAACTGCCCAACTTCTTTGGTTTCTTGGAAGGCTTACCTTCTGATGCTCTCCTTGAGTACACCCTTGGCTTGGGCTGACATTCAAAAGTTTCTTTCTACTTCTTGGACTGTGTAGTGGGAGGAGATACCGAAGTTTCTCTTGTTGGGCCAGCAATGGCAGAGGCACTATCAGTTTCACTCTTGGGTTCATCCTCGAACTCGCCATGTGTTGGAGCAACCCCTTGTAGCTTTAGTTGTGAAATCTACCCATCAATCCATTTTTTTTTCCTTGCCTCTATAGACTTCATCAGGAGATCAAGGTCATTGACCTCTTCCTCATTCTAGTCAACTAGGGGCAGAGGTAAATTGGCAACTACATCATATTAAGGATCAATCACTATGTTTTCATCCTCTACTATTTGATTTGGCACAGGAAACAGTTTTATTTTCTTAACAAAGTGTGTTGTCATGCGCATGCAGTGCCTCATACGTATTTATTTATCATCCCTCTAGTTGGCCCAGAAGTCTTCAACATTATGTCGATGGGCATACTTTATCCCGACCGCCTTTTTCAGTTTGCCATACAGGTCCATTCGCGGTCGAGCAGTGTAGAGCTCCAAGTTGTATTCAACTAACTTCTTATCAGAGTACTCTACACACTGGGATGCAGGGAGTGCATACATTCCCTAACCAAATGTGATGGGATAAGGGATCCCCGCCCTATGTTTGTAGCTTAGAAGGGCATGTGCACGCTGCAGTTGCCGAGAGAGTTCTAGTAATACCAACTGGTCATTTGGGTACCGGGGTAGCTTATATGGTTTCTCTAAGAAACCCTCAGCTCAAATGTATGGAATTTAGGAAATTTAATAAACAATAATCCAAAATAGCAGATGAAAGCATTGGCACTGTGTGTGACCCTTCTTTCGAAGTCACCCCCAAGTAGTCTGATAATATGACCGATGAAGGCATCATTGACCCTACATTAGTCCTTCTTGAAATTCTTGTATTAGAGCTGAGGATATTTATCATATACCTTTAGCTCCCTTCCTGGAGTCTGACTGGGAGCCACAAATAGGCCTCCGTATTGCGCCTGGTCAGCCTATAGATAGACCAAGTATGATGTCATGTATAACTGCAAGGTCTTCTTTACTACCACAAACTGTTCATGAGAGTAATGATTAATCATTCCTACCCAGTAGAATTTGGTTTCCCCTCAGAGGATTTCTTCCACGAAGTACAACATCCACTCTTGGAAGAAGGCTACAGTCAAAAGGCCCATAACTCTACTCAATAAGGTTACCAAGTCATGATAATCCTCGTAGAAGTCACTTCGGAAGAGTTCTTGGGGAACTTTGTTTGCACTGCCCCTCTTCTCCTTTAACCAATATTGATTAATAAGTTTCTTGCATTTGAGGGGGTCTGTGTCCCATATGGTTTTGGCATATTCCTTCGATGTCTCTTCCATTTCATTGAAGGTAGGGATGTGAAAGGTTTTCCCTATTGACTTGGTAGACAGATCAGCTAGTACATTTCCATCCTAATCCATAATTCTTCTAGTATCTTCTTAGTATGCCTCTCTATAGACCATCATGAGCTTGCAAGAAATGAGAGAAAACGGGAAACTGTAGCCTTGTCCAATGCACACTTTTTGATATTCCTAGCATTCTCTGTGGTGGGGTTGACAATAACCCTTTGCTTGAACTCATCGATGTCTATATGTCCCAGGTTGGTATCTAAGATCTCCTTCCAATCTATGGTGACCTTTGACCTTAGGGGCTCCCCTTGGAACTTGCATTTCATTGGTCTTTGTCCTCTTTTCCCCTAGGCACCTTGGTAGATTTCTTTCCTTTTTCCTTCTCTACAGCCACCTCTGAAAGCCCTGCAGCTAGTTCCATATATCTTGCAAGTGAAGGAGCAGTAAGTACATTCAATTGTAAAAGCATGAGAAGTGTTAGCCAAAATCCTGTAAAAATGATGTTAGATTAGGTAACTCATCATTCAAAGATCCTAACATCTATTTTGAATCAGCATTGGTCATTTTTTTAGGGAATTTATTGAAGAAATTGCAAGGGTTGAAGAAGGGAAGCAGATCTGTGAAAGAATATACTGAAGGTTTGCACAAGATAATCATCAGAATAGGCCACACAGAGGCCAATAAGGAGAAGTTAGCCCGATATCTTAATGGGTTATGGCCGAGCATTCAAGAAGAGTTAAGCCTAGTCAGAATGACCACCATTGAGGATGTGTATCAGTTTGCTCTGAAGGTGGAAGAGAAGCTGAACAAAAGATTTGATGGCAAGCAAAAAGGACGAGGAGGTCAAAGTGGAAGGGGCAATGGAAGACCTTCAGGAAGCCGAAATGATGATGAAAAGAAAAGTGAAGATGTGGGTACCAACCGAAGCCAAAGGAATGAAAACTTCTACCACCCTCGTGATCAAAACAGTGGTGATCAAAGAGGTAGAGGACGAGGGAGATATGGACAAGGATCTGGAAGAGGTGGTTTCAAAGGAACGTGTTTCCAGTGTGGTGAAGAAGGGCATCGAGCTTATGAATGTCCACAACACCAAGGAAGGGCAGAAAAAAGGCCAGAAGGTTGTGGAAGGGTTGCGCATGCAGATGAGGAGGCCCAATCTGAACATTCAGATGATGCTTAAAGGGGAGAAGCCCTAGTGATTAGGAGAGCCCTAGTGATTGAGGAAAAGGAACCAAAACAGAGGAAGAATTTGTTTGTCATTATTGACAGTGGGAGCACCGATAATCTGGTGTCAGAAGAGATGGTCACAAAGTTGAAGCTGAAGAGGGAAAGGCACCTGCATCCGTATCGGATTACCTGGTTGCAGAAAGACCACAAAGTTTTGGTCAATGAGCAGTGCCTAGTAAAGTTCAAGATTGGGAGCTACCATGATGAAGTACTCTGTGATATCATCCCCATGAATGCATGTCACATGTTGTTGGGGAGGTCGTGGCAATTTGATAGGCGAGCTATACATGATGGCCACGCAAACACGTATTCCTTGATAAAGGATGGGGTTCGTCACAAGTTGAAACCCCTGAAGGAGATCGAAGAAAAGGTATGCAGTAGTGCTAGAATTTGTTATGTAGATGGAAGAAAAAATTTAGAAGGTATGAAGCATGAGCGTGTGTGTTATGCATTGATTCCTAGAGTGAGTAAGGAGGATAGTGAGAAGGTTCCAGAAGAAGTTTCTGGGATGTTGGATGAGTTTCAGGATATTGTTTCTGATAATGTACTTGAGGGTTTACCACCAATAAGGAAGATCAGTCATCAGATTGACTTGATTCCTAGAGCCAGTTTGCCAAATAAGGCAGCTCATAGAATGACTCCAGTAGAAAATGAGGAGTTGAGCAGACAAGTTCAAGAGTTGTTGAGAAAGGGTTTGATATGGGAGAGTTTGAGTCCATGGCATACCTGCAGTACTAGCACCAAAGAAGGATGGGGAGTGGAGGATGTGTATAGATTCCCGAGCATAAACAAAATAACAATCAAGTACAGATTTCCCACTGCCAAGGATGGATGACTGATGGACTATTTGAGTGGAGCTCGAGTACTTCACAAAGATTGATCTGAAGAGTGGATATCACCAGATCCGGATTGAGAGGAGATGAATGGAAGACCCTTCAAGACCAAAGAGGGCCTCTACGAGTGGTTAGTCATGTCTTTTGGGCTAACCAATGCAGAGCACATTCATGCGGCTCATGAGCGAGGTACTAAAAGAATTTCTGGGAAGTTTTGTTATTGTGTATTTAGATGATATTTTGATTTTCAGTAAGACATTGGATGAGCATCTGATGCATATTCAAAGAGCCTTTGAGAAGTTAAGAGAAGAGAAACTATTGATTAATCTGAAGAAGTGCAGTTTTGTGAAGAGGGAGTTAGTGTACTTGGGGTTTGTTGTCTCAGTGAAGGTCTCAAGATGGACCCGGAGAAGGTGAAGGCTATTCTGGAATGGCCTACCCCAAGAACCGCTACCGAGGTGAGATCTTTCCATGGTTTGGCTAGTTTTTATAGAAAATTCATTAGAAACTTAGTAGTATTTGTGGACCCCTGACTAAACAATGAGAGGGGATAGAAAAGAATTCAAGTGGAGCAGTGGAGCAGCAAAAATTTTTGAACTGTTGAAGTAGAAGGTGACAGAGCAACCTGTTCTATCCCTCCCAGATTTCAACAAGGTGTTTCAGGTGGATTGTGATGCAGTGGTTGTGCCATTGGAGCAGTGTTGAGCCAAGAAGGTAAGCCCATTGCCTATTTCAGTGAAAAGTTAAATGATGCCAAGAGAAAGTATTTTGTATATGATCAGGAATTTTATGCAATAGTTCAAGCATTAAAGAAATGGAGACATTATTTGTTGCCAAAGGAATTTGTTCTATATACTGATCATCAGGCCTTATAGTACCTAAATAGTCAAGGAAAATTAAATCAAAGGCATATGAAATGGGTAGAGTTTTTGTAGAGTTATAACTTTTTTTTGAAACATAGGAGTGGGAAGTCAAATAGGGTTGTAGATGCCTTAAGTAGGAGGCATACATTGATGACAAAGATGTAGATTGAAGTGGTTGGGTTCAATGAACTTAAGACACTATACGCAGAAGATCCTGATTTCGCAAAGGCTTGGAAAGCTTGCAAGGAACCTGTAACAGTGGATAGGACAAGGTGGCTAGATTTCATAATCCAGGATGGCATGTTATTTAAGGGAAGTAAATTGTGTATCCCGAGGAGTTCCATGAGGGAGAACCTGATAAAGGAGAAGCATAGTGGAGGAATGGCAGAACATTTTGGTCGGGATAAGACCATTGCCATTATCAGTGAGCATTATTATTAGCCTCAGTTGTCACAGGATGTGAAGAAGTTTGTACAAATCTGCAAGGTATGTCAGATGGCTAAAGGAATGAGCCAGAATATAGGCTTATATCAGCCCTTACCTGTACCAGAGAGGCCATGGGAGGATATAAGTATGAACTTTGTTCTTGATTTGCCAAGGAAACAATGAGGGAATGATTCAGTCTTTGTGGTGGTTGATAGGTTTTCAAAGATGGCACATTTCATTCCATGTCAGAAGACCCATGATGTAGTCCACATTGCTGACTTGTTCTTCAAAGAGGTGGTTAGGCTACATGGTCTACCAAAGAGTATTGTTTCAGATCGTGACACCAAATTTGTGGGGTACTTTTGGAGGACCTTATGGAATAAGTTGAAGACAGAGTTGAAGTTCAATTCTGCATGCCATCCACAAACAGATGGGTAGACAGAGGTTGTTAACAGGAGTCTAGGTAACCTACTGAGATGTTTGGTAGGAGATAAACCCAAGGGATGGGACTTGATCTTACCCCAGGCAGAATTTTCTTACAACAATTACATCAACTTGAAGCACTAGTAGATCACCGTTCCAGTTTGTGTATGGAGGTATCCCCAAAACAGCTCTAGAATTGAGGAAGATGGACCAAGAGAAGAAAATAAGTGTTGAAGCCGAAGATTTTGTAGAGCACATCAAGAATATACATGAGAAGGTACGAGAACACATTAATAAGATGAATATGTAATATAAGGCTAAGGCATATCAGAAAAGGAGGAATAAGGAGTTTGTGGTGATGAAGTAATGGTCCACTTGAGGAAAGAAAGGTTTCCCATGGGAACCTATAACAAATTGAAGATGAAGAAATTCGGTCCTGTAAGATTTCAAGAAGCATGATTTAGAATGCATATGAGGTAGAGTTGCACGATGGAATCAACATTTCCCCATGTTCAACATTTAGTTGTAAGTATCATGAAGGTGGAGCGGAGGAAAGCACCGGAATAAGGCGATATGGCATTCGGCACCTACTTGAAAGGAGGGAGAGGAAGCAATCTTGAATGATTAATACTACAGAAATAGGTAGTATGAAGAATATCAGTGGTGAAATAGAGAAGGCCTATGAAGATTCATCCTAGCTATCTAAGGCAGTAGTTGACCGGTTGGGTTTTCTTCAACCATCTGAAATGATGGTCACTTCTCAAATTACCCTAGGTGTCTGATGCAGGAGCATCCAGTGGTGTAAGGGCAATCTTGCATCACCCAAAAATAGTTAAATTTCAAGTTTCTTCAGTTTTTAGATGTTTTACATTTTTGGATACCCTTTTGTCATAATGAAATTCCCAATTTACGGTTTTTATTTTCTATTCCTGGGTTGAAAGATATTGCAGTTTTAGTTTCCCAAATTTGCGAAAATCTTTCGAGTTAGATTTGAGGCACTTAGAGTTCCGGAACGGCCCCAAAACTTGCCAAAATCGGTGTAGCAGATTTTTAGCACATTATTGATTTTGAAACCTTTCCAGCGGTTCAAGCGTTTTGAATCGGAGTCGGATCAAAAGTTATGGCCCGGGAAGTTGGCACTTTCTAGAAGATACAATTGCAAATGTTCTTTTGAAATTTGAACTTCAATTTGTAATTTTTCGGTGCCAAACTGCCTAAACTCAAATTTGAATGTTGTTTTGGCTCCAAACTAAAGAGGAGCTCTATTTATGGGCGGGTTTCTAATTTTTGGGTAACTTTTTGGGGACAAGCTCGCATATTGCGAAAGGGTGATTTTGTAGTTTTCTGTAACTTGCATGTGTTGTAGAACTTGGGGATTTAAGATCCTCTGCATGTAAGAAGCTCCATTTTCTGAATAATAAAATTATTCTCTTGTTTGTGGGTTATTTTCTAATTCTTGGGTTGCGCCCTCATCAAGTACAAATGAAGAGGCGTGCACTATTGGGTCTGCAGGAGGCACATTCTTTAATTGATTGTTCACAAACAGTCAAAGGGAAATAGCTAGGTCAGGTCCCATAGGGCGAGCCGATGGAATCCTTTGGGTGCTTTGACATGGCAATGATAATACATTCATCCACAAGTGGCTACCCGCATAGGGCAACCCACAGAATCTTCTACTTAGCCATTTTTCATTTTCTTGAGCTTGGACGGCGGGAAAGGGCGTGGGCTCCGCGGGGTGGAGAAACGTCATGAGTAGGTTGTTTGGGACGGAAAAGCCAAGGTGTAAATCCACAAACGATGACCCGCAATAAGGGACCTACCTAAAGTCCATCACTTAGTCAATTTTGAGCGTAGGGGAGAGAGGATGGCAACAGCGGAGTCAGGATCCACTGGTCGGAAGGATGCTTAGGTTTTTCCATTTTGAGTACTCATTTGAATAGCAATGAAGGACTAGCAGAGGTCCACATTGGATGGTCCACATCACATTCATTTTTTTTTTTAACTTGGACGGTGAACCTAATGGTGAGGTTCGTTGGCAGACAGACGAGTTGCGAAGTTTGTTCGGAACGAAGCCAGGGCGGAAATCCACAAACAGCGGTCCGCGAGGAGAACTCCACAATGAGTTTGGACTTAATCACTTTGAGTGGTTAAGTTTGATCGGCGATGACTAGGGTAGGATCCACCTATCAGGAGGATGTGATCACATAGCCATTTGGAACGGTGAAGCTTGAAGGGAATTTTGCGCATGGAGGCCCACACTATAGGACCCAGAAGGACCAAAGGGTCTCTGTTTTGGGCTGATGAATTTTGGCTAAGTTCAGGACACCCAAGTTGAAGGGGCTTCTTGCGAGGGCGAGCCCGATGAAGGTATATGTCATTTTAAGGTTAAAAAATTTTAAGGGAAAGGTGACGGCAGTGGTCATGGGCCCACAGAGCATGAACACCTTGGTCCAAGAACGGTTGCAGTGACCTCAAGTTTCGTACGCGGATCGCAAGAGGTTTTCAATTTTTTTCAAAATTGTCCTATGGGTTTTGATCACTGGGATTTTACCTAACTAATTTCTAAGTTTTCCTTCCAAGATTCAACAACTTTCTATAGAAATTAAAGAAAACTCAAAGTTTGTCTTGTAGCGGAAGATCGACCTATAAAACTCGATGAATAAGTGTGAGCAAACAGTGAATACAGGCTTTGAATTGGCGAAGGAGCTTGGCAAGTGTCACGGCAGTGTTGGTGGGAGGATCTGACAAACTCTTGGAATTCCTTATGGTGAAAATGATAGCTCAAAATGTGTTATTTATAGATCTTTGTGCATTTAACACCCTTCGTTAATGTTGGTACGGTGGAAGCGAGAGCTAGTTAATGGGAATTTCAAAAATGGTAGTGGGAACGACGGAGTCTGCTAAGCAGACAGCAGTCAAGGATTAGTCGCTCGGGCGGTCGGCGGTGAAAATAGCCAACAATGATGCGGGTCCCATGGCATGGAAGGACGTCATATGAAGGTTGTTCAGAATGTTCGGGGACCTAGGGAATCCCACATAGAGTGGCCCATAGGGGCGGACCCGCATTGCCCAGAGGATGCCAATTTTAAAGTGTGAAGGGACACAACTAGGGAAATCCCACAAAGGCCTAAGGCCTTGAAAATTTGTGGGTAGAAAAACTTGGTCAACTCAAGATGATTCTTCTAAGACTTTTTGACAGCTTAGGACTCAAAAATAGGCAGAACGCAAAATGAGGCAGCGACAAAAGTGACCCGACAAAGCAAAAAGAGAGAGAGGGTCCTCATTCCAAACGGTGTGTGTGTGCTATAGGCATAACATTATCTTCGATATGCTTTGGTTTGTGTTCTTGACATGGATCAATTTCAAAGAAGGGATTTCTTGTAAAGGATCCTTGGATTCCTCAAAATGTGTACATATGGGTGATAGCTCTTGGCTTAGATTTTCTGCATTGGGTATAAGTGTGGGACTAAGAATCTATTGATTACCAATATGTACTTCCATGAGGTTGGATGATGTCAATACATCTTGGATTGAATCATTGCTAGACTTGGGTGATTGATTTTGATCATGCTTGGGATTAAATTATTGATGTATGTCCTCTTGCTCATTGGATGATGTAGAGATATTGTCAATGTGATCAGTGATAGATAGCTCTTGATCATCATTTTCAACTTTTGAGGTTGAGACATTATCATTGTTGTCATTAGTGTTTGAACCTTGAACATCATCTTCAATAGCTATTTCTCCTTGATCAATAAGGTCTTGAATGAGATTTTTTATTATAACGCATTCCAATGCATCATGACCTTTTATTCCATGGTATCTACAATAGATCTTATCATCATACCATGGGAATTTGATGCTAGGCTCACCACTTTGTGGCGGTTTTGGAAGTGTGATAAGTTTGGCATTGACTAGTTGGTTTAACACACCCTCAATTGGCTCCCCTAAAGGATTGTACTCACATTTAGTAGTATGGTTTGATAGTAAGGTTGGTTGTGGTGGAGATGGATTTTGAGATGGAATTTCCTTATTTGAATTTTGATATTGTTGATGGATTTTATTTTTATTTTGTGACCATTATTGTTGTTGATTCACTTGATATTGTGGTAGATGATTTTTTTGTTGATATGAATCAATGTTTTGATGATATTTGAAGTGTGGTTGATTTGGATATTGAGATTTTGAGGAATGATGTTTGTTTGATGTGGATGTGCAATGTTTAGATGTTGAACATGCTATTGGGATATGTCGTATTTTGATTTATTTCAAGTTCCACAATCTTTTTCTTAAGTTTATTTAGGGAAATTTGATGTTCTAGATTTATTCCTTGATGGTGATTTTGAAACCCTTGATGTTGTTTCCCTACTTGATGTTGCGACCCTTGATAAGAGTGATTTGGGTAATAGATTGATGTTGACATGTTGTTGGGGATGTTATGATGCTCAATACCCGGTCGTACGGTCACTTGGTTTATATCCCCACGGGTCACTTCCATCGTTCGTGGTGTTTGTTGGTGGCATGCTAGTGTTACTTTTGTTCACTTCCATGTTCTTTCTATGTTGTGAATGTGTGGTTGTCATAAACAAGTGTCAAGATTTTTTGAATGTTTTTGTGACACTTAACTATGGAAAAGAATGCTTTTGTTTTTGGATTTTTTGTTTCAAGGAAAATGAAATTGCTTTTGTTTTTGGATTTTCTATTTTAAGGAAAATGAAATTGCTTTTTCTTTTGGATTTTTTGTTGAGTATTTAAGTTAGGTTCACCCATTGAAGAGAATAAATAGAAATGTCTTAGTCAGTTGTCACAGTTGCGGTAAGTTCTCAAGATGTTCCCTTTGGAAAAATTTAGACTAGGACATTTTTTTAAAAGTTAGAATATGGATTTCTACTTAAGTATTTTTCTCTTGTTGGAGATCATGAAGGATGGATGCCTATTACCACTCAAGAAGTGGTACTATAAGTCTCCCAGCTGCGAGATCTACTTTCTCCTCTTCTTTATCTAGAATGTTTGTTGTGTTTCTCCATTGATTTGGTGTTTCATTCTTCTCAAATATGAAGGTCCTTAAACTGCTAATGATATCATTTTTTTCACCTTCAATGTGTGTGTGAGACTTGGTTGTAGGATTGGTGCTATAAGGTCCAGTTGTTGGACTAGAGCAACTGATCACCAAATGGTCATAAGATGAAAGTATTAATGTTTTGATATGGTTGTTATGAAGATCAAGACCCTAAGGTTTGAGAGTTGTTTTGGGGTGACACTATTCTTGGATCTCAAAATGGTGAAAGGCCTGGACTAATACTTCACTTCTTCCAGAGGATATGTTGTGAAAAAGCTTACTTGAACTAGCCTTGAGGTTTAAGAAACTATTAATATCTTAGAAGTGGGGGTGAGGGAATAATCTATGTTTTTTTGTTTTGATTTTGATTTCCAAAAGTAGGATGGAATGTTGAGAGTGGATGAAGGATTATATGACCTATCTTGGGTTTCCAACTATTTTATTTCAACAAGGATCTTGTAACCAACTTTGGTTCATTTTTCTGATTTTCAGCAGGACAGAGCAAAAGCGATGGTTTTTTTAGTAGAAGCAACAAACTATGAGCAAAAGTGACCAATCTAGTCAACTGTGAGTAGCTTGTTGTCAAGTGCGTTGAATTTTGGGAAGCAAGTGCACCCAATTTTTGCAAGTTTGTTGGTTTTGTCAAATGCAACACATTTTCATCAATGGGATTTATGGGACAGAGAGAAAAAGTGAGCTTTTCTTAGCAAGAGTGACCAAAATTTGGTTAAGTGCGGAAAAATCAGTAGCAGAAGCAGCCTCTATTTAAATTTTTTTTCCAGCTTCAGTACTTTGATAGCAACGTTGATGGTTTTTGCAAGTTTTGGATGATCTTTTTTGATATGTTTTGAGATTTGGCAAGTGATACAACAGTATTTGACTGAATCAAAAAGCATATACTTGTGTGACTTGCATGTCTATGGCTTTAAGTTGTGAAATCACAATACCCAAGCCATAGTTTCCAACGTTTACTTTAAGCCAATGTAGCCTGAAATTAAAGCTTGAATATTCGAAAACCTTTAAGGAAATCCTTAAGGAGTGCAAACATAGGGCTTCTCTTAAAAGGATACACTAAGTCAAAGGGTTTGTGATTCAACCATCATGTTTAGTGTTTTTTTTTTATATGTTCATTTTAACTTCAAGCACAATGTTTGATGTTGAACAAATTTGGCAATTTTTCATGTAAACAAAGTACACCCTAGGGATAGGAACTTCTTCCTAGGTGAGCTTACCTCATGCCTCGAAGGGATGATTTTACATGCAATGAATGGAGAGGCTTTGTATGCTCAACCATAAGTCAGACTTGGTAAGTATCTTCTTGGAAGTAAATTTTGATGCACCACTTTAGAGTATGATTTGGATAAAAGAGGTAGCTTCTACAAACATTTGGATCTTAGTAATGTTTTGGGATTATTAGTTTTGGATGTCTATACATGTGGTGATTCACTCAATTAAGAAACCTCCCAACCCTTTCAAGTTTTAATGTATCACATGGATACTGGGGGAGACATCCATCGGTATAAAACATCACCCAATGGGTGAGAACTTTCCTCACACCCATAATAATTTATATAGCAGACCAAAACAAACTACTACTTGGGTCGCCTTTGAGTTCTCCAGCACAGGATGTGTCTCAAAAGGTGGGCCCTCTAAAAATTTATGCTTTGAAAAAAGTGCAAAACTCAAGATGATTTTCGTTACCCAAGATCGCCAAAAAGGGGCAAGGGGAGAGAATAGTCACCTAGTTTTCCAAACACAGAAGACACCATATTGAATTCATCACATTATTCTTTTTAAGCGCCTTGAGCGATGCTATCCACAAAAAATGAATTTAAAGTGTGTGCAAGATAGTACTTATTCTTTTTAAATCAGCCAATGGAAGTGTACTAGATATCAGTCGATAAGATAGCGAAGGTGCAAAACAAAGAATGATTTGTTCATTTTTAAGCCCAAATTTTGAGTGTTCCTAGATCCTAGTCTTACTAGGTCAACAAAAATGAATTTGAGCATGCGTCAACAAAAAGGAAATCGTTTGGTCAACACAAAGAAAAATCAAATATTCCAAGTATCAATTTCAAAGCTAAAAAACATTTTTAGAGCACCAATTGAATTGTTTGTTTATGTTGTTCTTTTTATGCACCAAATTGAAGCATTTTCTGATCTAGAAAGCTTTGAAAGGGTTTATTTTTAGAGCGCCAAAAACTAAAGTGTTCATTTGTGGGGTTCTTTTTATGCACCAAATTGAAGCATTTTCTAATCTAGAAAGCTTTGAAGATTCATTTTAGAGCACTAAATTGAAAGTGTTTTGTTTGCGTTGTTCTTTTTAAGCACCAAATTAAAATTTCCTAACTTAAGAAAGTTGGGAAAATTGTAATTTCTTTGACCATTCATCTTCCCTAATAGAAAAAGTGTTGATGGTTTCTCATAACTCTACCAATCATGTATACACACACATTAGTACCTGTCACACATTCAAATCGGGCACTTGTTAGCATAAAAAATCAAAATTCAACTTGCAAATCTTGGACACAGGTTAACAGGGAAAAAGCACAGAAAAACAAGCAAAAGTGCCCTCTTTCAGAGAGAAAATGAGCTAAAAAATATCAAGAGCACCCTCCGTCAGAAGAAAAATGCACTGAAAAAAGTCAATAGCGCAAAAAATTGGGTCAAGTACGCCAGAAAATAGGTCAAAGGCACCAAAACCATGATAGCAAGTGCGAATTTTTTCTAGAACAGTGCATGAAGATTTTTCCAAAGCACTTCTGGAACCTGTAGCATCAAATGTAGCTCATAAAATTATTATTTTTAAGGATCGAGGTCCCACCGGGCATGCTAGATTGGTGAGGAGGGAAAATCTAGGAGTGTGAACAAGATAATTTGCAATGAAATAGAAACTAATCTAATCAAAACAAGAATCTATATCTATTCCTTCACTCACGAAATGAAACTATAAAGCTAATGAATTCAAGAATGTTATTGAAAGAAGACAATAAACATGAACTCAAAACAATACAATATTTCTCGTGTCATAGTGTATTCACAAGATGTTGGGTTATTCATATAACTGCAAAGCCTCCATTGTTTGTGTGTGAGAGCTTTGAAGAACATGTGTGTTGATCAAAGAAATGTGTTGAAGCGTTGTCAATGTTGGTTATGATCTCGATAGTACTTCGTTGTGCAAGATAGGTTTATTCTTTGATCCTTTTTTGTGAGGAAAGAGATTTGTTATATAGAATTTTTTATTTGAAATGGATGGTCAAAATCGCATAGTAGAATATCTCGATCGACGATCGAAAGATGTTGAGAAGATTTAGATGGGCATAATCTGTGTAAAATAGATTACTTAATTAGTGTGATTGAAGAAATAGATTGAATAATTTGTGGGATTGATAAATAGATTGGTCAGACAGAGATATAGATTGACCAGTCAGGAATATAGATTGATCAATCAGGAATAGATTGAGAAATTAGGGAATCATAATTTGCTCAATCAGGAAAGTGGTTGAGTGATTAATTAATTGATTTATTTAATTCATTCATTTTGGAGTTGAACGTGAAAATCAAGTTTGAATTTTGCAAATAAAATTGCATTAGTTTGATTTATTTTTTTATTATAATTTGAATCCAAATTATTCAAATTTGGAGGGAAAGTGAGTTAATTAAATTATTATGTTTTAATAATTTAATCGACTTAGAGGGATAAAGTGATTTTAGCGACATAATTAAATAATTGGTGTTATTTAACTATTCAAGATGAAATAAAGTTAGATTAGGACTTTATTAAATAAATGTAATTTATTTAATTGGTCAAAATGATAAAACGCGAATTAATTAAATAATGTTGTATTATTCAATTAGTAGCAGAAATAGGGTTTTTAGAACTCTATTAAATAAATAGAATTTATTTCATTAGTCAAAAATGATGAAAAAGTGAATTGATTAAATAATGTCTTATTATTCCATTAATACATGAATTTAGGGTTTTTGATGCAATTGATGTAAAATGCAGCGATATTTGACGATTATGATGCGAAAATGTCAATTAGTATGTGTGATAAGTGTTAGGTCAATTTTAGATGTCTATAGCCTCAATACAAAATGCCATTAAATTCCTTTGACCGAGATTCATATTTCATATGTAATATCCTCTATACCCTGCCATGCCATAACTGACAACAACCATGAATGTGACAACTCGTGTGATCATGACAACACCATGAAAAGATACATAGAATCTATTGTAATTTAACATCTTCTCTATGCCTAATAATCTTAGAATAATATCTATAATTACTCCATAGTTTTCTATCAAATCTAAGTGGTACCTTGCTACAAAATTATGAAGGCAACTTATAGAGATGATGAGAACTCATGTCAACATCCTCATAGAGGTCACTTTAATATTTGTTTTTTTTGAGCTTATAAAACAAATGGCAACTTATACGAGGCTTCCATTCATCACAACCTTTCTATCCCACATTGTGTTAAGGAATAAGATTGTCTAGAAAAGTTACAAGATGTTTCTAGAAGAACTAGAATCTTCTAGAAGCTAGAAGCTACTGGAAGTTGTTCAAGGAAAAACAACATTCCAATTTTAGAGATATCTAGAATATTAGAAGTTTCTAGATCTTAGAGGCTTCCAGTATAAATATGAGGATTTATATTGTGAACAACACTACTATTGAGGTAAGTTATTGAATTGTATGTAAGCAAGTTAGATCAATATAATTTCTTTTAGCCATTTCTCACTATTTCATGCTTTGTTTTTGTCATGTTTGCTGCTATTATTTTATTATTTGGGCCTATTATTACACATGGAAACATGAGTCGAGTGTTTCCCTCTAAATACAAGACCCACAATGCAAGTGGTCTCAACCTTTTCAAATGAAACACATGTTTCTCTAGTGAGGGAGCATGTAGAGTATTTGCAATTTCTCATAGTGTTGGATATCAAAAATAACTATGAACTTGAACCTAAGGGTAGGTTAATATAGGATACATGGCATCTACATCCAAATAATGATAGATATGAAACTCAAACATATATGTGAGTGGTTGGGAAGTTTTGGGAAACTCACAAAATTATTATAACAATCAGATACTTCCAACCACATCCATTAAAAAATGGTTTAATATAAGATATTTTTATGGAACATATGAATAATAAAGAAGTATGTGTTGTTCATTTCATAAAGTGGAATGTATTTGTTAAAGTAAATCAATGGTGACTAAATAAATTCCATCACAATAGATAAAAATTAGGATATATATATTATATATATGGGGCATTGATCTTAATATAATTAAGATGAAGATGTCAACAAGTGATCTCATAATAATAAGTCACCAAAACTTGGTTATAATCATTAGGCTCTGATACCAAATGTAATATCCCTTTTCTACAAATAGTTATTTAAGTAATAGAAATGGATTTAATATAATGAATATTAGAGTTAAGATAATTTGAGTTATGTGATGTTATCAAAATAAATGTGAAATTAATGTAAACTACAAACATGTGACAATTAAATGGTTAACACAATAAATGGAATAACACCTCCACATAGATTATTCATATTAACACCAAAATTGTATAGACAATATTCCCAATATTGTTGGATCAATGGTCTTTAATACTTATCTGAAAATCATGGAGAGACTGTTATCTGAAACTTAGAGGTCTAGGCTTTTCCTAGATTAAACACCCCCAGAGGAAACCAGTTCTTACACAGAACCCAACATGTCCTCATGGCATAAACACATCCCTAGCCAGGACATTCTTGAGTGTACGTTGTACCCCGAGTTGAACACACACTGTGTGCCCCTTCTCCAAACGTTTCAATGCCAACCAATGACCTTAACTTTCATTCTTTTGTGCCTTATGAATCCTTGTGTTTCTCAATCTAATTTGTTTCATTTTTCTCTTTTCTTCTTGAATGTTCTCCCTTGAATACTCTTCATCCTTGAATGTTTTGTTCCATGTCTTACATGAATGACTTGTATATCCTTTTAAGGGGTGGTTAAATCATCACACCCTTTCACAAAAGGTTTCCTTTTAATAATTATTTAAATAAATAAGTATTCTTCTTTTTTAAAGAGTGTTTATACATATTCTTTATTAATCTCTCTTGGAAAAATTGCCGCATAACAATACTTACCTCATACATGGGTTGTAATGGCATAACAAGATGTTTCTATCTTGTTACAACACTCTGACACACATGACATGTTTGATCATCTTGGTGAGCATTACAAAATATACATTGCCAATAACAACCAGCTCAAAGGACTTGATGCACTGTAATTGTGAATAGGAGAAATATTATCAACGAATTCAACTGAGGAAATGAAGTAATAACAAACCCAATTCGATAATAAAATGACCTAATCTCAATGACGTGTGTGCAAATCAAGCATAAAAGCAAATGAAATCAAACTAATCAAACTACTTTACCTCCACTAAAATGTCTAGTCTTACTCCACTATAGAATATAAACTATTCTAATTTGAATAATATGTGGATTGCTCAAATACTTTAGCATAACCTAGATAGAAAGAGCAAAAGATGAGTTGGATGCAAGATTCGTCAAATCACAAAGGAGTAAAATTATTAATTGATGGGTATTTTATAGCTTTCAAGGATATCATATCAATATTGTAGGATGTGATATGAGATCAACATATGAGGATATTTGAGAGGTGATGAGGAATGTGCACGTGTCATGTGTCAGGATGAAATTTTGTGATGAGGAGTTAAGTGACTGCATGGATCAAATGACTAGATGCATGGGTGGATGAATTGGAGTGAGTGAGAGTGATTTGAGGTTTCTTTTTCAGTCCACTCACTAAATTTAGAGATGGTAGCTAAATTTAGAGTTGGAGGAATAAAAATAGAGTGATATATTTAGGAAATAGATAAAATAATGATTTATTATTTTTATGTAAAGTCAAATTAAATAAATTAAATAATTTATTTAATTTGAGAGGAATAATTATCTAATTAAATAATTAAAAAAAAAATAATTAGTGGATTGACAAATGCATGATTTTAATTAAACAATTAAAAAGGTATTTAATTAATGTGGATAGAGGAAAAATTAGAAATAATAAAATAATTAAAAATTATTTAGTTAGTGATGATAAGGGGAAAATGATGAATTAACTAAATAATTAAAAAATATTTAATTAAAGTGGGAAATGTGTTAGCTTAATCAAATAGTTAAAAATTATTTCATTAATGATGTTGAAGGGTTTGATGAGTGATGATGATGGGAGATGATGTTGGATTTAGAAGAAATGTGTTTAGACATTTTCAGGTGTCTACAGTAGTGTCACCAGAGTCATGACGTGTACAATAATTTCCATGGATTTTGCCAAAATATTTTGTGTTTTGGAGTGATCTAGACATCTCAAGTAAATCCATTAAAATAAAATTGTCTAGCACTCTTGATTTGATCACATAATTGGTGATTTTTAGCCTTAATGATCTCCTTTGGGTAAAATTCAAATTCAATGGATATTGGTTATTCAAAAGATAGAATTTACAATATCTGTGTATCTTTCATCATTGGTAATTGTACTCACTCTGTATTGTTGGAAACTAATCTATGTGTCAAACTTTGTCATAGTTTGAGATAGTCCTTATCCTCTAGCAAGTTTCATGGGTTGAGTATCTAATCAGAATCCTACAATATATCCATCTGCTTTCCTCATCTATATCCAAGTTTACTTTGCATTAATAATGATTTAACAACATCTAGAATACTAGAAAACACTTTACTTAGGATATAATTCTTGAATTTATTGATTTCCCTTATCAACATGAATCTATGTTTCCATGTATGTGTGCCAACCACAGTGTTCTTCTCAATAAAATTTCAAAGTTTTCACCTCAAGTGAATAAACCATGTGATGTCATAACATAGCAATAATTTTTTTCTTTTCCATATGTAAATTACATGCACATTTGAAATAAACTCTAATTCAACTTCCATTTCATTTCATTGTAATTTCACAATTCTTTCCATAACATAGATTTCATATTGCATAAACTCAAGTTTATCAAATTCATGATAGCATTCTTCCATATAAATGATAATTGTTGGTGTGAATAAGTCTTGTACTTAGTTTATTCCTTTACTAGGGACTTAGGGGACTTAATTCACATGTTAAGTTTACTTAGGATATTAGTTGTCATATCTAGATAAGTATTAGTTGTCTTATCTAGAATTTTCACTTTCCTAGGTAGTTATGAGTTAGTTGTCTCATGTGATAGGATTAAGACACTTGTCATGATCTTGTCTTATCCTATCTCTCATCCTTTCCTTTATAAGTAAGGAATCTCTAGCATATTTTGTATTGCATAGCATTGTATTGTATTGCATTGATCATATTGTATCATATTGCAACCCTTGTTTGGTGGAATAGCATCTTCCATTGTTGCTTCTCTCTATCTCTTGTGGAGGTTTTTGGTGTTGCAGATTGAAGATCTTGGGTTGGTCACTTCAACATGGTATCAGAGTTTTGAATCTTGCAAGCCCCTTCCATTCTTTTTATTAGAGAGTTTCCATCAATTTCTATTGTGATTTGAGTTTCTTGTATCATATATTGCATGCATGCATTTTGGTGAGATCTGGTGATTGCAGCGCTTTTGGCTATAGTGGCAGTATTTTAGGTTGTCCCATTGCATCAAGGAGGCTCGAAAAAGTCAGATTTGGCTTTTTTTTTCACTCAATTTCATCACCATTTGCAACTTTGGCAAAGAAGGGTTTGGAGCTCAGATCTGGTGAACAGCCTTTTACAGGAGCATTTTGGGAAAAAAAAAAGCCTTCCATTGCATCTGGGTGGCTGTTTTTGAGTTTTTTGATATATAATTTTCCTATCTTAGGAAAAATTTGTTTCAGGGGCAAAAAAATTTTACTCAAGAGGCCGTACAGCCTCCCAGGTCGAAGGTACGCGTCGTCGTCATTGAAAGAAATATATTTTAAAAAAATTGCAAAATATTGTCTTCGGCGGGTTTGTTTATTTTTTGTAAAAAATTTCAAAAAAAATAATAATTTTTTAAGTGTTGTTGGCATTCTTTAAGCCGCAGACTTTAATTTTGTAGACTGTTGGAGACCGCAGCCTCCTAAGCCGCCAAGTGGGCGATTAGTTACCCGCCACTGCCAGCCTTCACCATCGGCGCTAAGCTTAACCGCCAGGAGGGTGGTGAACTCCAAACTGCCAGCGCCAGCCACCAGCGGGAAGTTACCAAACCTGCCAGGAGGAGACTTAACCGCCAGCGGCCGGTGTTATTTCAAGCCACTAGACCACAGTAACCGCTGGAGTCTTCAAACCACCTAGAGATACCGCCCATGTGACCAGCCAAGTGCCAAAACCGCCAGCGGTTAATGCAAACCGCCATCTTTCTAAGCCACCCAGCCTCAGGTCACGTGGACGCCCAGGTGCTAGCCCGCGGGGGCTAAAGTTTTGCTCCTGTTTAGCATTGATTTTTGCTCCTATTTAGTCTTCAAGGTCCTAAAATATGCCTTTTTTTCAATTTTGCATAACTTTTCGCCATGGTGTCGGATTTTTAAAAACGAGATATTGTCGGAAAGTTGGTTCGATGAACTTCATAGTGGTATAGGTGTTTTTTTTCCAGATTTTGACATTTTTTGCCAATTTTTTTAGCTTGAAGGTACAAGTGCATTTATTGCTTGTTCTTGGCATAACTTTTGCAAACGAAGTCAAAATTTGGCAAACTTTTTTTTGAAATTGCTCAGAAAATTGCAAGGAATCTGTTTGTAACCTCTATTCTCAGTTTTGGAAAGCTCTTTTTTCTGAAAATTGTAAAAATCACCGTGTGTTATAATCGGTTGATTTGAGCTTGTCACTTGTAAAAATTGCACAATTTCTTCATTGTAATTTGTTGGGGGGGTTGCAAAATCAGTTTTAATACATTCTGGGGGGGTGAAAGGCACAATTTAAGTGCCACATTGTCTTCTTTATTTTGGTGTTCATGGCGGATCTAAGGAAAATTGAACCACTCACTCCACACAATTATCATACATGGAAGCTAAAACTGACTCAATTGTTACAATCTAAGGGTCTATGGCCCATGTTAGATGCAGAACAACCTGAATTTACAAGGGATTATGAAAAATTTGTCCATAGATGTAAAATGGATGAAGCAAAAGGGCTCATTGGCTTACATGTATCTGATAATTTGTTGTTTCATATTTCAGAGTGCAAAACACCTAAGAATGTTTGGGATAAACTTGAAGAATTGTATGGTAAAACAAATCATTTTAGAGCCTTGCAACTTCAAGCAGAACTACAATCCCTCTCTCCAGATGCATTTCCTTCAATTCAGGATTTCTTTGCACAATTCAAGATGATTTTGTCATAGTTGAAAGGATGTGGACATGATGTATCAAGTGATAATGTATCTTCTTGATTTTGTCTAAGTTAAAGGGCCCTTATCAAGTGTTTTCTTCTAATTTCTATTCAACTATGGATGCAATGGGGAAAGATTACAAAATGCCTACATTTGAGTTGTTTTGTGAGCGTCTTACTAGGGAGGAGGCCAAGTTAATTTAGTTGGATGCCTTACCTAATTCTAAGAATCATGCTCTAATGGCTCAATCATCCAAGGGTAAAGAAAAGAACAAGAAGAAGCCCAAAGTAGAATCATCTTCTAGTAGTGAGAATCCCTCCAAACCGAAGCCGAAGAACAATCAGAAGTCCACTCCATCTCCTTCTTCTACCTCTGGAGATTCTTCTTCTACCTTTGGAGATTCTTCTTCCAAGTCCAAGAAAAAGAAAGGAGATCCTTGTTCATTTTGTGGAAAAACTGGGCATGATGCAACTTGTTGCTTTAAGAGATTAGAGGCTTTGGAGGAAGCTATGAAGAAGCACAACATTTCAATGGCTAAGCCTTCTTCCATGGGCAAAGGGCAAGCTCTTTCAACACAGGCCATTCATTCATCTTCAGGCAGTTGGATTCTTGATTCAAGTGCTTCACATCACATGACCAATTCACATGATCTTCTTGATTCCATTGTTAATACTTCTACTTCTCATATTGCAGTTGGGAACTCTTCACAGATTCTAGTTTTGGGGACAGGCTCCGTTCAGATGCTAGATGGGTGCATTGAGGATGTTCTTCTTGTTCCTGATATTTCAGTGAATCTACTTTCCATATATCAGATTTTTCATTCTGGAGATGGGAAGTTAGTTGATTTTACTCCACAGAATGTGACTATTAGACAGTTGCGGGATCCTGAGAAGGTTGTTGCTATAGGGATAGTTGATCATGAGAATCATTTGTATTGATTTAATGGATTTGAGTCTTCATCGGGTTCATGTTTTGTTGCTCATGCCAATTCAATGAGCAAGCTTTGGCATGAGAGATTTTGGCACTTGAATTATAGATATCTTCAGTAAATGCAAGAGCATAACTTAGTGGTTGGTCTTCCAAAGATCACTTGCACAGATGGTGTTTTTCAAGGTTGTGTTCTTGGCAAGCAACATCAAGATCCTTTTCCTAAGGGTCAAGCTACACGTGCAACCACACCCCTTGAGTTGGTCCATAGTGATCTCATGTCATTCCCATCTCCTTCCTTTTCAGGGGCTAAGTATGTGCTAACATTCATTGATGATTTTCCCTGCCGGACATGGGTCTATTTTTTGAAGCTCAAGAGTGAAGTCCTCACCAACTTCAAGACCTTCAAAACATTTGTGGAGAAGTAGTCAAGTTTTTCTCCTCGATAGATATGCACAGATAATGGGGGGGAGTATGTCAATCAGGCATTTCAGGATTTTTGCAGTGAGCATGGTATTCTTCATCAGCACACAGTTCCTTATACTCCTCAGCAGAATGGTGTGGTGGAGAGAAAGAACAAGACTCTCAGGGAAATGGCCAATTGTATGATTCAGTCTAGGTCCATGGCTCCCGCCTTTTGGGCCAAAGCTATCAATTGTGCCAACTATATTCAGAACCGTATGCCCCACAAGGTAGTGTGAAATATGACCCCTGAGGAGGCTTCATCTCATTGCAAGCCTAATGTATCCTTCTTTAGAGTATTCGGTAGTGAGGCTTGGGAATTCATTCTGAATGGTCGGCGTAAATCCATGGAGAAGAAGAGTTAGCGGTACATCTTTGTTGGCTATTGTGAGGATGTGAAGGCATACAGATTGTTTGATCCTAACACACAAGAGGTTCATTTCTGATGTGATGTTCAGTTTGCTGAGACCTTCACCCAGTCAGATCCTCCTTTGACTTCTTCTTCATCACAACCTACTCAATCTTCTTCAGTTGATGATGTTTTTCTACTTGAGGAAGATTTTGATGATAGTCTTGATGCACCTCCTCCTCATTCACCTACTAGGCCACGATGGGCTTGAGTTACTCTTGAGGAGGTCGGTCCTCTTGTTGGTGATCTCATAGACACTCGCCGCACTCATTCTTAGACTTCTGGAATCAGTCTTTTGAGTCATGTTGTTTCAGATGATCCTCAGAATTTTTTAGATGCTTCAGGTATTCCAGAGTGGGATAGTGCTATGGTTGATGAGTATTCTTCCTTGATGAATAATCATACTTGGGATCTTGTGCCTCTTCCTAAGGGAAGAAAGTTGGTTCGGTGCAAGTGGGTGTATTGTACCAAGTATGCAACAGATGGTTCCATTGACAAGTACAAGGCTCGTCTTGTTTCAAAGGGGTTTTCTTAGGTTGAAGGGATTGACTATTCTAAGACCTTTGCTCATGTTGCCAAGATGGATTCTATTCACCTTGTCCTTGCTATAGCTGCATCACAAGGATGGTCAGTGTATCAGATGGATGTGAAGAGTGCTTTCTTGCATGGGGATCTTCATGAGGAGATCTATATGGAGCAGCCACCAGGTTTTGTGCAGGACTCTTCACTTTTTTTCAGGCTTCAACGTTCATTGTATGGTCTCAAATAGGCCCCTCGGGCTTGGTATGAGAAGATGGATAGTTTCTTGCTTGCTTCCGGCTACACTAGCTGCCATTCCGATCCCATAGTTTATACTAAGAGACATGGAGAAGATCTACTCATACTTGTGCTCTACGTGGATGATTTGATTCTCATAGGGAGTTCTACTTCCATGATTCAAAGTACACAATGAGCATTGATGGAGCGATTTGATATGACCAACCTTGGACTTTTGCATTACTTCCTTGGTCTTCAGGTTCATCAGACTTCTGAGGGGATCTTCATTTTCCAGTAGAAGTATGCTTTGATTTGCTTCAGAGATTTGGCATGGCTGGTTGCAAGCCTACCCCTACTCCATTCTAGTCAGGTGTTGCACTGTCTACAAATTGCACTACTCCTATAGTTGATCCTACCTTGTATCGACAGTTGGTTGGCAGTCTTTTGTACTTGACACATAGTCATCTTGATATTTCCTTTGCGGTTGGACTTGTCTCTCGCTTCTCACAAGAGCCTCATGAGAGTCACTGGAAGGCCTCCAAGTGTATCTTGAGATACATTCATGCCACTACTCATTTTTGCATTCACTACACTTCAAGTGCATCTCAGATAGTGGGCTTCACTGACTCAGATTGAGCTGGTGATGTCAATGATCGAAAGTCTACTTCTGGCTTTGTCTTTTTCCTTGGTTCTGGTCTGATTGCATGGTCATACAAGAAGCAGACTACTATTGCATTATCATCGACAAAGGCTGAGTATCGAGGTGCAGTGTTGGCTAGTCAAGAGGTTTTGTGGCTTCATCAGTTGATGACTGAGTTTGGATTCCATTCCACTCAGCCCACTACTCTTTGGTGTGACAATTAGAGTGACATTCATATCTCTCGCAACCTAGTGGAGCATCAACGTACTAAGCATATTGAGATCCACATGCACTTCATCAGGCAACTCATCCAAGATGGTGTTCTCATCTTGGACTATTTTCCTACAGATCAGCAGGTTTCAGACATCTTCACTAAACCTTTGGCATCGCCTCGTTATCTTCAGTTGTGATCGATGCTTGAGGTGAAGGAATTCTTCATTGGGGGGTCTTGAGGAGTCCTCCATTTTTTTTTAGCCTTCTTTGTAGATTTTTCTCTCTTTTGGAGAGGAGTTTTCTCCCACAGGGTTTTTCTCCTTTTCTCTGCTTATGAGAGTTTTTTGTTTTGTACATGGGTACCTCATCAGGCCTAGTTTTCGAGACCCATCTTTTGCATGTATGCATTGATTTGTACCTCCCTAAGTTGCACTTAAGGGGGGGTGTTGGTGTGAATAAGTCTTGTACTTAGTTTATTCCTTTACTAGGGACTTAGGGGACTTAATTCACATGTTAAGTTTACTTAGTATATTAGTTGTCATATCTAGATAAGTATTAGTTGTCTTATCTAGAATTTCCACCTTCCTAGGTAGTTATGAGTTAGTTGTCTCATGTGATAGGATTAAGACACTTGTCATGATCTTGTCTTATCCTATCTCTCATCCTTGCCTTTATAAGCAAGGCATCTCTAGCATATTTTGTATTGCATAGCATTGTATTGTATTGCATTGATCATATTGTATCATATTGCAATCTTTGTTTGGTGGAATAGCATCTTCCATTGTTGCTTCTCTCTATCTCTTATGGAGGTTCTTTGGTGTTGCAGATTGAAGATCATTCATGATAGCATTCTTCCATATAAATGATAATAAGAATCATATATAGCTCTTCTAAGCTTCATTGGAAATAGATATACAACTGGTCTTGATGTCACCGCAATGGTGCATACATTTTGGATGTCCTCACTCCATGGTGCATACACTCCAGCTATCCCCAATACTAGCGCAAACATTCACAAACCTCGACTACCAACTAATGAGGAGAAGCATCACTCAAGAACTTTTCCACCAACCACAAACTCAAATGTGGTCCCCCGCACATTTATCAATGGATAGATGGCCCTACCCTTCAAAGAAGTGTTTGGTTGGTAAACCTCATAACAATAGCCTATCTGAGCTTAGTGTTTTGTCCTACAAACCAAAACCTAATCATACGGTCGTTTCCCCTATGAGTATAAAAATATTGAACTAGAATGAAAAAAGGAATATAGTGAACTGACAGTGTAACCAGTGGCTACTTACACTACTTTGGCCAAAGTATTCTCACCCAGTACTTCAAGTGATAGTCTTCCTATTTACATACACTGTCATAGCTTGGTTTGGATCATAACCAGTCGTATACTAAGCTTAGGTGATTTCCTTCCATAGATAATCCTAACCTCAAAAATAACCTATTCCCCTTTCCCAAATTATAATGGTATCTCTACCAATAAAGTATAATGATAATTTACCTCCCCTTTAATGGATATTCTAATCCCTAGGTATAACATACAAGATTTCCTAGTCTACACATTAACTTTGCATAAACAACTTAACAAGCTATTCCCTTCAATGGACAGTCTAGTTCCAAGATTAACAACTATTCCCTTCAAAGGATAGTCTAGTTCCAAGATTAACCTTATAATCTAAAGCATAGCTACATAAGCTTCATCTTATCATAGAATAAATAATCATTAATATATCACATCAATAAGTGATTCTCATCAAGAGTATAGTCACTTAAATAAATGACCTCAATCGAAGATTGATCATATCAATAGACGATTCTATTGGAGAGTGTAATCTCCTTAGTAAAAAGGGTTATTCAAAGAGTAAGTCTTCTCAACAATATGACTTCATATCAAGAGTATAAAAAAACCAGTTAGGTAACAACTTTAACCCAATAGGTAATCCCACCTATGGTTTCATACAAATAGTACTTTATAAACTCATGTGATCTATTTAACCACATAGGTGAGTCTCAACCTTGGTATACCCTAATCCCGAATATACTCTATAATCAACAATCAGTCAAATTGTATAGGTTAATCTAAACCTATGTGCTATAAACAAGCTCAACTACATAACCCATCCAAGTAGGTTATTCTCAACTTATTGGTTCCAATTGGTAATCAAATAAATATCCCATCCTAGTAGATAATTCTTATCCTAGGGTTTCAATCATTATTCAAATAGACTTCTAGACCCACATAGGTTACTCCCAACCTAGGGTTTCATTAAGTAGTAAAGCAATGATCAATTGATCTTACAAGTACAGATTAGTAATGATTCCTCCTATCATTTCTTCATACTGTTGATGTATAGCTAAAACCTATCATCCCTAAGGTTTCCTAGCATTATAAGTTAACATTGTCAAGTTGCTTCATGACATTGACACATATCACATTATACATGAAACATAATCTATATATGTATAGAAACATCATATGAGTTCCCAAATAAGCTATATAAGAGTATTCATCACTCCTTTAAGCTATTCGCTAGATCTAGTATATAATATTATTGATAGTCAATCACTCCTTATTATGGAGTATGTAAACACTTACAAGGAAATCATAACAACAAGATTATTTTCCTTTCCTATAAGAAAATAGAATATAACTCTATTTCAAGCATCTTGATGCAATTTAGCAAATGCAATCAAAATAGTAATCTTTCAAATTTAAAGATAAAATAGAATAAGATAGAACTCCATGCTTGTCAAATGCTTAATTCCAATTGACTATAGGGCTGCACAAGCTTCTCCTCTTGCTAACAACTTACAAATCAACTTTCCTTCACTTAATCTCACTTTAACTCACTCACCAAAGACTCTCAGCAAAAATAATAATCTCACAATTGAAAACTACAACAAAATGACAGCGTACTGTTGCATATGGAAAAGTATGAATAATGGGGTATGATCAACCCAAGAATCAACTCTACAAGGCTACAAATAAGGTTCAAATCTTGACACTTCTCATTCACTACAAATCGACTCAACTTATATGAAGAAAGGTGGTGATTTTATATGACGATAGTCACTATTTTATCACAACAAACTAATCTATTGATCAACACAGCAGGTTGACATATTCAAAAAGGCACATGTTAAAACACAACTATTTGATTCTAGGCATAATAGAAGATTCAGCCATTTCATATTATGGCATCAAGTTTACATATTTTCCCTATTTACAAGGTCGTGGTGTAGCATTTAAGAAATGATCTAAACTTTCACATAGGTTGACTTGGTCTATGCCAAAACATTAGACACATACCCAAATGGATTGACCTCACTTTAAACTATACTATGCACTGGTTTGAGACACCTTGAATAGTTCTCATTCACTAAAATATAGGTTAAAGACTCCTCCTTGTATACAGCAACTCATATGCCACCTATTCTAAATTGATTTAGTATTTATTTGCAGCGCTGGCTTACTTCATACGTTATGTGTATAATGCACTTTATCTTAGATGAGAAATATGGCTAGATATTCACTATAGCATTATGATATATTGTGTTGCATTCATATTTCAATTTACTAACTCCCACAGCAATCTACAGTCTCACGTACCTTATTACCATTTACTCTGGAATGATATTCACGACTTTACATTTGCTTGGGCGCTATAATATAGTGTGCCATATTTTCTATATATCGACTAAAGCATAAACTTTATGTATCGGCCTTTATACTTGTATAAATCAGCCTCCAATACATTTCATAATATATATATATATATATATTTATCGATAATAGTCTCAATGCTTTATATATATAAGTATACGTTATACATATATTCTAATATATACATATACACATTCATATATATATATATATATATATATATATATATTCTTTTTCAACTAAATATGTATACATTTGATATTAAAATGAATAAGATCAAGTTAATATTTATATATCATATCATTTGTATATATATATATATGTATGTATATATTCTTATATATATCAATATGCATGTATGTGTATGCATTCATATACCGATGTATCCATATGGCATATCCATTTGCCTTTACATATGTATACATTGATACACGTATACATATGTATATATGTATATATCTTATATATATATATTTGATAACACAATCACATATAAAACAATTACTATCTTATTGGTAGATATATATGTATGACGTATATATATATATATATATATACACACACATGTCATATTTTCCTTTTGATATATCCAAACACATAAATAACCCATCCTCGCACATAGGTATGTCTACCTATGCACTCTCATGTATGTGTTATGCATACGGATTACCATTGGCATGCATGTGCATACATATATATACATTCAAATGTATATACACCTCATCAATCAAGCATAGCAATATAAAGAAGTAATCACATGTATTAAGCACTAACATAAACCAAGAATGCTCCTAATAGAAATAAAACCCTTTTCTATGGCAATCACATCATTCTAAAGGATAACTTACCAATTCCCAAACACTATGTCTTGACTCGACTATTCTACTAGTGAGTGTGTGCAAAGGCTCAGCTAGGCTTCATTCAAGGTTATCCAACCAAACACTTCTCCTGAGTGATACTTCCCCTCCCTTTTGGAGGATTGAACCTGTACCTACATCTAACTTGACACACTTGTAGAGGTAGTTAGGTGTTCATGTGAAATCCACTTTCATCAATTAGAACATCCATAATACATATTCCTTCATTGTTCATCATCAATATAAACATAATTACTCTTTCAAACTATTAATAACTTAATACTTATTTCAGTATTCCATTCTTTTATCAACATCTCAAAATCATGATTGCATTTAACATTCTATTTACCCGTGAAGGTAAAAGTAACTTAGTAACATCAAGATGGGGTGTGACAATATGGGTATCTTAATATTATTTTCTTGAAAGGATAACTCATTAGTGCAATTGATTTCTCATCCCTTGATCCTCCTTTTTTTATCAAAATTGTTCCACAATAATGTTTAGACACAAAATAATATATGTAGAAAAGTTGTGTGTAATCCAAATTGATCAAAACTAGTGCTTCCATAATACACTTTTTAATCTCATCAAAATATTGTTTAGCTTCAGTTGTCCACTCAAATTTGGCATCTTTTTTGAGCATATAATTTAATGGTTTCACAATCTTTGTGAAACTTTTAATAATTTCTTAATAAAATTTATTTTTCTAAAGAATGATTTTATGTGCTTCTTGCTACCAAGCATGGGTAACTTTAACATTTCTTCTACCCTTCTGGATAAATGGAAATTCCTCTTTTTTATATCACATGTCCTAAAAAAAAAAAAATTAGTCATTCTTAAAATATATTTCTTTGGATTTAAATAAATATCATGATCCTTGCAATGTTGGATAAACTTCCAAAGATCTACCACATGATCAAATCTAATTTTTGAGAACACTATCAAATAATCCATATAAATAATAATCCATTTACCATCCAAATATTTAAATGGCATATCCATTCTCTTTGGAGTATTTCTCGAATATTGGTTGGTTCTATTGGAAGTTTGAGGAAGTTTGTCATTGATGATGTTATTTGGAAACATAAGCATGGATTATGCATAACGGTGTAATAGTATTGTCATTGATGTCAAAATTGTTGTGGATCATTTTGATTAATCCTAACATGTTTTTGAGGTGTTTTGGAAGAAATTTTTGCTAGTTAGGTTGGTTTGAAAAGTTCAGTTGCATAGAAATTTGACCAAGTGTCAAATCTACCAATTCAGTGTTACAGTGCATCAATTTTTGGGTTTGCACCACTCCACAAATGAAGATATCACTTTGTGATTCTAACATCAATTTGGTGGATGTTAGATGCATCTAAATCCAATATTTCATCTTGATTATACATATAGCTTAAGAGATAAGAATAGCAGTGTTTGGCCTCGCAATTCACAATTATTTTATGTATAGTGTGTTTGTGTGGGAGATTCCTCACTTCTTTGTGAATAATTTATTGGCTTTGTGGTGTTGAATATAATTTTTCATATGTCAGTTCAGCATGAATTATAGATGGTATCAAGTTTTGAGGTCCACGTGTCAATATGTGGATGTGCAAATGAAGGGTTTTTGGTTGAGGTCTTATTTGGAGCCGACCTAACATGTTTGATGTTGTGTGAAGGATGAATAAGTATCGTTATCTTATGTGGGATCTATTTTAGGTTCGTGTTGACCTATCTTAAGGGTTTTTGAATTTTGAATTGTGGTGTGTGTTATGGATGATAAGTTTTGGATCCAACGGGTTACATTTTGGTGTTACATCTAATTAGGCCAACATAATTGATGTTACACTTGATGTCAATATATATGTTGTATTTTTTTTGGTATTTTGAATATATAGATGTGACATGTATTGTGTGTGATTTTATTTTGAGTAGAGTAGTGTAAAGTTGAAGATCTAAGTTATGTGAATGAAGAGCATTATAGAGTGTTGAATCAGTATTAGTGCGAAGATTGTTATTGTGCTTCATTGGAACTATATTTATGCATATTGTACATGCAATTGTAATAGTTCAAAATAGGTTGTGAGCCACCTTTATTCTATAATTTTCTCTATGGAAAATGAGTCCACTTGGATAGTGAGTCCATTTTTAGTGATTATTTATATAATATACTATAACCAGTTATAATATATTGTGAGTTAACCCTCACTGTGGTTTTTCCCAATTTGGGTTTTCCACGTAAAAATCCTGGTGTTCATATGTTATGTGATGTTGTGGATGTTTTCATGCTTTATTTCCTTATTGCAGTTGAATATGCATTAGCAATTAGATGTTTAGTGTTTGGATGGTTTAACAGAATACTGATTCACCCTCCCCCCTCTCAATATTTTGGGTGAACTCAACAATTGGTATCAGAGCCTAGTTCCCTGGAAGGAGCTTAACCACTTTGGGAAGATCTTGGAGATTGATAACATGGTTGATTGAAAGTTCTCTATTCCTCCAAAAGAGATTCTTGCTTTTTATTTTATAGAAGAAGATTGCATGCTTGAAAAAGATGGATAACTCAAAGTTTCACTTGAAGATCTAGATAAAATTGAAGGTGAGAATAGAGATATAAAGGAGAATGTGAAAGAAGCAAATGAATGTATCAGAGAATTGAGAGAGAAAATCAAGAAGTTCATAGAAAGGCATAAGAAAGTCAATGAACAATTAAAAGAAGAAAATGAAAACATCATCGAACTAAAAGTGCAAGTTGAAGAAAGAAAAGAGTTGAGGAATGTCTGAATACAATGGTGAAAAGAAAATTTGATGAATGCATAAGGCTTGAAAAATAAGTGGTTAACCTAAGATTAGATCTAGAGAAAGCAATAAGTCATTAAGACATATTCAAGGCGAGCTCTACAATGCTTGATGAGTTGATTGTAGGTCAGAAAGTATCCAAAAACAAAGATGGTTTAGGATTTGAAAAAGGTGAAAGCTCATAAGCATATTAGACACCTAATGCAAAAAAAGGGATCAATGAACCAAAGAAGACCGAAGACAAGAAGAAAAATGGCAAGATCTAGAATCAAAGAAATGAAACTAGAAGACCTTTGATCATACAACCAAATGCTCAAAGGTGCCCATCTTTTAATGGCTTTTGTTATTCTTGCAATAAATTTGGACATAGAGCAATGGAATGTAGAAGCAAAATGAATCAAAATGTTTTAAATTTTACTAGTCAATGCTTTACATGCAAGAAATTTGGACATAGAGCAAGTGAATGCAAAATTCAAATAATGAATACATATAAAAATGGTAGAATGATTCAACTTTTTAATGGTTACTATTATACATGCTATGGATTTAGACACAAAGCTAATCAATGCAGATCTAGAATGAATGAAAGGAATAATATTCAAAATAATGTTGTATGTCACAATTGTAGTAGACCTGGACATATTACTAAATTTTATAGAAGTAGAAACATGAGGAAGGATAATCCGGTAAAGAGGAATCAACCAGTAAAAAAGGTTGATCCAATTCAAGTAAAGAAGGAAATGCAAAAGATTTGGAGAAAGAAGGAAGAGATAGATGACAAGGGAGAATTTGTACCACCCTCCGATGCAAATGTTTCCTCTAGAAACTAAGCCAAGAGGTATGGCTTTGGGGGAGCTGGATATCTTTTATCCTTCACTAGAAAAATGGTGTTGAGGTTGTAGCATGAAGATATGTGATGTATATCAACATGCTTGATCTATTAGTGAAGATTGCAAAAGAAAATATGGTATTGTGGAAGTTTGTGAAGCTTCAAAAGCTAACTGTGCATACAATTTTAGGGTTGCCAATTTTATGAATTGAAGCATTTATTATAGAATTTTGGTAGATCGAAGGGTTATAAGAAAATTTGCTAAGAAAATTTATTTCACCAAAGAAATTTAAAGAAGAGAAAAGCAATGAGAAGATAATTCAAAGAGCTCAAGGTGATTGGAGATTCAAAGCATCGAAACCCTAGTTCGGTGAATGACTTAAAAAGGTATTTTACAAATCTTGTGTGCCTTATCTTTCAGAAATTTGTGTTTAAAGTCAGCTTAAATATACATTGTAATTCCTACACTTAAGGTTATAGAGGTTGCAGAGAAACCCCAACCTAAATTCAAGAGATACCCTACAAAATCCATAGAATATGACCCACTAGGCACTTTCTCACACATTCTATATGGGGTCTTACCAACTGAGGATATTAGGGAATACATTCATGGAAACATGGGTGAGAACTCTCCTAGTAAGTTAAGGGGTGTATGAGAAAATGAATTAACTGGTGAAGACTTCACCCTTGAGCCGAAATACAAAACCCTAGATGAGAAGAAACTAGATGTATGTTAGTGGTTCCCTAATTTATTTTATGATAACAAGTGGATTAGAATGGCTCTGAGTATAATCCATGATTAGTTTATCTAGGTTGATATGCCCCACATGATCACTAAGGAGGTGATAAGAGAGATCACCAGTTTATGCTCCATTGAACCTGTCCCCATGCTAAAATCTATCAAAAATAAAGATGTAATGGAGAAAATAGGTGCAACATTTGATCAAAGAGCCCTTGCCATGAATCCTATCAAAAACCCTGCTGTTAGGTATGCTGCCATGGTCATTGGTTACAAGATTTACTTCAAAAATAGAGATAACTTTATTTTTTCCACCACAATCCATGTGGCACGTGATATGGTAGAAAATAGTGTAGATTATGACCTTTGTGAGTTTATCAGGCAACAATTGATGGAAAATCTAAAGGAGATCAAAAAGAAGAAATATGTGTTTAAGTATGGTAATTTGGTAATGTGCTTACTCTTCTACTTTTTGGAGGTTCCTACAACTATAAACGTAAGTTGGATGAGTGGAATGCCTATGGCACACCAAATTGCAAATTACATGAGGAGCCTTGCAGATACCAATGCACAGGGCGATGCCCTTACTGCCTTCATAGTATTTCAGAGAAGAATGCATGAGAGAGAGAATTCCAAGGGGTATTGTGGAAAGGTACAAAAGTGATGTCACATTCCTAGTTTCCACAAATCATTGTATTATGGAGGCAGTGGAACTGAGATTAGTTTGGGTTCCTAAATTGGGTTATGAGGTAACAAAGGCATAACTAATTGGTTGTGAAAAAATTTTATTGAATAGTCCTAAAGATATAACAAAACAAATGTATGGTAATTTTGAAGAAAAATCTATGTAAGTTCACAGGAAAAAAAAGGGTCCATAGATCAAGAAAAAATTTGATGCTATGGTTGACATATATGCACAAGAATGCGGCATTTCAAAAGAGAAAGTATGATATGCTAGAGAGAGAGCCAGAGTAGATATGGGTGTTGGAGAAGCTTTCGGGAGCTCAAGAAGATCAGGAAGAATTGCTACCACACCTCCCTCTATACAAAAATCCTCCAAAGCTTTACCTATTGTTGGAGAAAAGAGAAATTCTACCACCAATCCTCTGATACGGGAGAGATCCCCTCTGATTGTGCATGCCACAATGGAAAAGAAGAAGAGAACCACCACTACAGCACCTCCTACTGCCCCTAAAAAGAAGGGAGTGAAAAAAAAGGCTACAAGAGAGAAGGGTATACACATAAATGTAGTTGAGGAAGAAGAAAAATTGGAAGAAGGACCACAATTGGTCTGAAGAGGAAGAAAGAGACTTCACAAGGTGAAGCCAGTATAAAAAGAAAGAGATTTGATATAATTGATACGAATAGTGAAGATGAGATTGAAAAAGAAAAGGAGGCATTTGTAATCCATATGAGAGAAAAGAAGAAAGTAGCTACAAAGAAAGATGCTTTGGAGAAGAAGAAATAAAAGGTTCAAGTCAGAAGAACTCTCCACTAAAAAACAAAAAGCAGAAATAATCTGATCTGGTAAGGCCTCACTCCTCGATGAAACTTGAGGCATTATTTAATAGCATTCTGCAAAATGAAATGTTGAAAGAAATAGTTGCATTGTACAAATATGTAGATAAGGTGGATAAGGCCACCATCATTGAGGCCATAATAAAATACATTGTTGTGCTTGAAGCTGAGATGCGGAATATCAATAAGGATATTCTTGATGAAGAGGTATGGAATATTTTGATGAAAATAAGACAAGATGCAATACAATAGCATGAAAGACTAAAAGATGAAGCCTTGGAAAGAGTTTATGCTCCACTCTCCAAAGATGACAGAGCCACATTGGCTACTATATATAGCAAGGAGATGAGAACCAAACAAAGAATTAAAATCCTTATGGGAAAATACCAAAGTGATTTGGAAAGAGTAGGAAAAGAAATCAATGATAAAGTTGAAGAAATTGTGTAGAAGTTAGGACTAACTCTGGTGGTTGAAGAAGAGATGAATGTTGACACCAATGCTCTGGAACATAATGCAAAGGAAGAAGTACATGTATATGATGCTCAACATGATCATGATGTCAATGAAGAAGCTGCAACAGATAACACTCCTCCGGAAGTGGAGGGAATGATCAAAGAAGATGATAAGGATGCAATGATCAAAGAAGACATTGCAAAGGAAACTTCTAATCCTTCTTCGATACACCAATATGTCACTCCAAAAAATACTAAAAACATTGCAGAGGAAATCAGAACAAACAAAGATGATGGTGAAGGAGAAAAGGATGATGAAGAGCATGAAGAAGAGCATGAAGAGAAGGAAGAAGAGCATGAAGAAGAGAATGATAAGGATAAGGATGAATCCAAAGATGCAAACAAGGTTGAAATAGTTGACTCCAGAAAGTTTGTAGAGGAAAAGAATAAGGTTGTGGAGACTACAAAGGCTCCTAGTGAATCTTCTGGTTCCTTTGAAGATTCTTTGAAAAACTTATTGAAATTTCAACCTAGCTTTCAACCGATTGTGTCTTCACAGTTGTTGATGCAACAAGGAAGTGTTGATCTGGATAGGATATATCCTATTCGCAAGCTTCAATTAGGTGACATGCTCCATGCACCCACAAGGAAAGAGATCATATAAACCCACCAAAAGAGCAAAGAGTTAATGGATGAAGCAACCAAGGAATTTCAAGAGATCATACCGGGCTCCAATGTTGATCCTACTCTATTTGATATGGAAAATTTCAAATTGCTTATTGATTCATTCAAATCTTATGCATCCAATCTAAAGGAAGAAGCTGAGAAAGATGTGGAGAAGAGGATGAATGACAAAAGAAATATGCAAATCACAAAGAAATGTGCCTCCACACATAAGAAAATTTCTAAGTTATTAAAGGATGTTGAAGGTTGTGTAGATGAGGTTAAGGCATTACTCCAGTATGGCATGAAGTGGCCCCAAGCCACACAAAGTATAAAGAAGGAGATGGACTCTATTGAATCACAGATTAATGCTACCTCTAGTGCATATGACCCAGTTGTTGACCTCATCGGTGTCACAAGAAGAAAAAATGAAGATCTTCACAAGAATTTTTTCCAATTGCAAGCACAAAAGGAACATATCATCCTGCAGTTTGGAGAGGTAAGGGATCTAGTCAATCGCAAGTTTCTAGTGATTTCCAAAGCTCTCCTCAGTTCTGATAAGGAAAAAGAGATGAATTTGGTATCGACTCTACCAGAAGAAGGAGAAGAACTCTTACTTGAGTTTGAAACACTGATCAGGCTACTTGTAGAGGCAAAGCATGAATAGGAAGATAGAATGCAGGCCTCAAAAGACTAGTTGAAGAAATTACAACATTCAACCACCTTTGGTTGACTCATTATTCTATGCTTTTATGAATTTATGTTTAGATTCTTTGTATATATGCGGACCTTATAGAGAAATTTTCAAATTATCTTTTTGAGATTTTGTATATGACTCAAGAGGATTCAATTCATTATTTTTCTAATTGTATATATGATTACATCATCCAAGGGGAGTTTTGGTAAGAATCAAAACAATTTATATAGGCGCCCTTTTCCCTTGATGTCAAAGGGGGAGAGTATTGGAGAAATTTTTTAGAATTTTGGCATGTTACCATCAATGGAAAAGGGGGAGATTGTTGGAAGTTTGAGGAAGTTTTTCATTGATGATTTTTCTTGGAAACATGAGCATCGATTATGCATAATAGTGTATTATAGTGTTTTCATTGATTTCAACATTGTTTTGGATCATTTTGATTAATCCTAACATTTTTTTGAGGTGTTGTGGAAGACATTTGTGCATGTTGGGTTGGTCTGGAAAGTTTTGTTGCATAGAATTTTGACTAAGTGTCAAATCTACTAGTTTAGTGTTATAGTGCATCAATTTTTGGGTTCGTACCACTCCACAAATGAAGATATCACTTTGTGATTCTAGCATTAATTTGGTGGATGTTAGATGCATCTAAATCCAATATTTCATCTTGATGGGACATACAAGTTGAGAGATAAGAGTAACAGTGTTTGGCCTGGCAATTCACAATTGTTTTCTATACAATGTGTTTGTGTGGGAGATTCCACACTTCTCCACGAATAATTTTTTGGATTTTTTGTGTTGAAGATAAGTTTCCAAATGTCATTTGAGTGTGAATTAGAAATGGTATTGAGTTTTGAGGTCCACATGTCAAGATGTGGATGCGCAGATGAAGGATTTTTGGTTTAGGCTTTATTTGGAGCCGACCTAACATGTTTGACATTGTGTGAAGGATGAATAAGTTTTGTTATCTTATGTGGGATCTATTTTAGGTTCGTGTTGACCTATCTTAAGGATTTTTGAATTTTGAATTGTGGTGAGTGTTATGGATGATAAGTTTTGGATCCAACGGGTTACATTTTGGTGTTACATCTAATTAGGTTGACCTAATTGATGTTACACTTGATGTCAATATATATGTTGGATTATTTTCGATATTTTGAACATATAAATGTGACATGTATTGTGTGTGATGTGATTTTTAGCAACGAAGTGTGAAGTTAAAGATCTAAGTTGTGTGAATGAAGAGCATTGTAGAGTGTTGAATCAGTATCAGTGTGAAGATTGTTATTGTGCTTCATTGGAATTGTATTCTTGCATATTGTAGATGCAATTATAACAGTTCAAAATAGGTTGTTAGCCACCTTCTTTATTCTATCTTTTCTTTGTGGACAATGAGTCCACCTGCAATGAGCATTTATGTAATATACTATAATCGGTTATAATATATTGTGATCTAACCCTCACAGTGGTTTTTCCCATTTTTGGGTTTTCCACGTAAAAAACTTGGTGTTCATGTGTTATGTGATGTTGTGGATGTTTTCATGCTTTCTTTCCTTACTGTAGTTGAATATGCATTAGTAATTAGATGTTTAATGTTTTGATGGTTTAAGAGAATATTGATTCATCCCCCCTCTCAATATTCTAGGCGTTCAATAGGTCCAAATGGCATCCTTTCATATGCAAACTTTCCCCATTTTCATAAATATGGTCTTCAATCTATCCTTTTTTACCAAAACTTGATTGTAGCCTGAATAATTGTCAATAAAGTACATCATTTGAGAACCACTAATGATCCAAAGAACTTCATAAAGAGATGGTAGCATATAATTTTCATTTTAATAATCTTTATTTAATTTTCTAAAATCTACTCAAAGCTAGATTTGAACCAATTCAATATCTGAATAAGAAGATGATATTTGAAGATAACAATTTTTGGACCTCCTTGAATATCAAAGGTTCCAATAAGGCATTAATAGGTCTTTATTTCTATCTAAAGGGTTTTATATTTGGCTTCAAAGGAATATTATGAGTGATTATTGATGTATCAAAAATTCTCAAATATTATCTCCAAAGCAGCCATTTATTTCATGGTGTTCTTAATTTTTAGATTGGTTATACTTTCATCTTGTTACATTGGGCCTCAACCAAATTCATTAATAATATGATATTAAAAAACTCTAGAATTTCTTATGAATTGCAAGATGTATATGTCATCTTCAAAAATTTAAAAATTTCTGATATTATCAAGGACTACTAGAATGAGAACCAACTCTATGGAGAATATATTTAATTTGGGCTAACTCATCATCTCAAAAAAAAAAAAAATTATAGCTTAACACATTTAGGATATGGTTCTTTCTTATAGGAATGAGTTTAATATAGAAAGAATTAAAATCTTCAATCAAGTTCCAAACTTGATAACTATAAGTAGCTAATATTTTATCAAGGCATGAATACTAACTTTATAATTGCTTCACCACTAATTTAGAATCTCCTTGCACCTTATTCTTGTGTGATAGAAAAATTCCATATATTAATCTTCGCATGAATTCCTAAACCTATTGTTATTTTTTTATCATACTTTTAGATGTCTAGCCTTTCTCTTGCTAAAGAAATAATATCAATTTTTATATTTTTTTTTATGGTGCTGGTCTTTTGGTATGGGCTATACATCTTGCTTGATTTCTCTAACCTCTTCTATTAGTACTGTTAAATTTTTCTTAGATTTTTTCAAACCAATATGAAAATCTTCCCAATAGTTTTGATTTGATGAAGGGAATCTACTATCTTAAACAAACAAACAATTACAAAAACCAATTACTTCTATAGTTATATATTTTTCTATTTGGATGTCTCTTGTGGATTATTTATTAAATTATGAATCAACCTATTGTTGATAAAATACCTAAAAATTTAGCAGAATATCATTAATTTGATCACATTTCATCATTGAAAGATTTCTTTCTCCTTGAATCCAACATATATTTACAAGAAGTTTGATTATATGATCTATTTTGTGTTCATAATAAATAAAGAGGGTGAATATATAATGTTATATTCAATAAATTACGCAAATTTCATACAAACCATACAAAATAATTATGAATTCCCTTCATTATGTTTCAACACAAATTAGGAAGTAGTAAATCATGGCTGCTAATATTTTTCCTAAAAAGGTTTTGTCAATAACCAAATTTTTAATGATTTCGTGTAGACCAAAGGCATGTGGAGTGTGAACTTGAGTCTTATTATCAAAAATAAAGAAAGTGAGAACCTCATTTATCTTATACACCCTAATTTCTACATCAGTGTATGCAAATTTATTATGGTGATTATATTTAGTAATCATATTCTTTAGCTTGGATTGGTTTCCAATTCTTATTTGATTTTTGTTTTCCTTCTAAGGTAGTCAAGTATGAGTAAAATTAGTATTAAAATTTCCATTTAGGATTTTAGACCAATATCCATTTAAAATCATCCTATAAACTTTAGGAATATTCATAATTGGATGTCTATATATGTTGTATCCTAGGATTAGTTGTGAGTTATATATGGACATATTTAAATTGCCCCTGTAGTATTGAATTTAGTTTTTGTTCAGTTGAATAACCTCATTTTTTATTTATTGATAATATTTTGTGCTTATTGTAGATCAAAATATCCTAAATCTCTTGAGATTACCAAATAGTTTTGTAAGTTATTCCCAAAAATTCTAAGACTAAGAAAGAAAGGTGGGGTTCTAGTTTTCCTTTATAGAAATTTGTTAGAGCTTTAATTTTGGTATAACATTCTCTTTATATTTTGATTTATTTTCATTCTTGTTTGATTTATCCAAAAAAATTATCAAATTCTTCTCTTTGAGAGGCAGTTTTGAAGTATGTCGTATTTTGTCATGTTTGAATTATTCTTTTTCAAATCCTTTGTTATATAATAATTATTTATTTTTGGTAAATGATTTTTAGGAATTATTTGGAGCTTGGTAATAAGTCTATTATATGATCCTTTAAGAGGAAAAGGATTATTACGTGTATTTGTATTTAGAGGAGTAGGATCATTACTAGGAGGAATTGATGTATTCAAGGGAGGCTTATTTTTGTTCCTAAGGAAATAATTGTATTGAAAAAATTGTACATCATGGTATTATTAAATAAGTTCATTATAATTCTTGAATATGAATATGAAAATTCATCCAAAACTATTTTTGTATCAATATCGGTGTTATCAATCAGTGGATAATTACTTGCTTGTTATGAATCATCTTGAGCAATCTTGACCATCTTTTCTATTTGGAGATAAATTTAATTATGAGTGAATTGAGGTATCATGCAATCTGCATAAATTACTCATGAGGTTAACCTCAATTACATTCAATTTATTAGTGGATCTATTAGGATTGGTTACCCCTCCATTGTTAGGCCTCATGTTCCATTGTCCATTAAAAGGTCATGTTTGAGAAAAACCTCTATTTTGATTTTGGTCCAAAAAATGGTTTTGATTTTGCATGTTGTTTTGGTTTTGACCTTGTGTTGGATTTTTCTTTAAAAAATTCAACTCATTAGTTACTTGTGATAGATTCTTCTTAAGTGCTTCTATTTCAGATGTGAGATGAGCATTTTTTTATAAAATTGAATGAACACCACTTGGTTGTCCAATTTGGTTTATTGATTGGATATTTACTATTGGTATAGAATTTACAACTTGCCTTTCAAAAAAGAAATTTCTATTGGGGGAAATGAAAGGAATGAAATTATTCAAAAAAATCCTAACCAACCTATCATGGGTGTGGGATAAATTTGATTCAAGGGTTGATGTTTGATCACTTAATTAAGAATTCTAGGTATTGAGTTTATTGACAAAGTGTTATTTCCCAATCCTTGATTAATAGCTAGAATATGATTAGGTATTCTTGGGTAGCTTAATGTTGGAAAAGTTCCAATAATTCCTTCAGAAGCAAAGTCAATCTATCCTTATAATTGAATTGTAACATTATAATTATTAGCTAAGATGGTTAAATTAGGTTGATTCCTTTTCAATAATAAGCCAAATAGTGGATCAAGGTATCTTTTCATGCCCAAAAATTTCTACAAAAACACAATTAAGGACACGACACAAATTTTAGATTTTGACCACATACATTTGACTAATTCATAAAAGGTTGTTTCTTATACACATACTTCATGAAAGTATATCAAAATTTGACCAATAAATTATAAAGTTTAGTCAAGTAAACATTTCTTTTGACAATCATGGTTGGAATTCAAAGAAGACATGGAATCATAGCATTAAGATAGGCTAATTAGTTCCACTAACACATTTATAATCAGATGACATATGAAAATAAATTATATCAATAATAATTTTCAAGTAGTTATGGAAAGACGGGACCTAAGGGACAGACATATGCCCCAGGGGCTCATCCATGATGGCCTTGCCTATGTAACAAAATTAGAGGCTTCATAGTTCGCTAACTTGAGCTTGAACCAACACATACCTGGTTGAAAAACAATAGGGTATAACCACTAGGTTCAAATGATGTCTCAACATTAATTTCAACCATAATCCACAAAAAAATAAGATAAGACAAATTATTGAGATAAAGATTATTACCAAATACACATATAGGATTATTCAAAATTGGCTATTAATTTACAAGACTTGATTGGTGTTGGGGAATCTATATCATCATGATGATAATAACTTGACAAATAATGATATCTTATGAATATCAAAAGGGAAATGGAGTCAATTATATTTATCATTACAAAGAGGATATGAACATATTCCAAGATGATAAGGTGGATCAAATTTTTAGCCTATTTCACCTTATTTTGATAGGTTTGTATATACTAGAGTTTTCACTCTTTGAAAAAATTGTAATAAATACAAAGGCATTATATTTCATTATAATCCAAATTTAGAAGTACAATCTATTCAAATATAATCAAAATTACAAACCCTATGTTATAATTTTGTCTTTTACATATGAACTAAAATTAGCATTCAAAGAATAATTGACATGGATCAATCTAGACAAAATTCACAATAATTGATACAAATAACATATAATTTAACCATCATTAATTGTGATGAATTAACAAAATTATGACTTATGACCACATCACAGATTATAACAACTTAGATTTGTGGACATAATATAACATTGGATTACATGTGGTAGAAAGTTCCAGGCATGACACACACTCACACATATATACATGCACATACATGACTTCACTTTCTCGATATAAGTAATTTTATTGTATTTAGCAACACTCTGCTATCATAAAAAACAAATAATTCAACCAAGATCATATTCATGATATCACACCCAATGAGTCCATTATGTTCATGAATAGATTTACATACATACTTCTATATACATATATTTCATGTATGCACATATATATGTATATACATATGTATGTATTCAACAATAATCTTTCTATACTAAGGCATGCCATTTTGTTAAATCAATGTGCTCTACTGAATGTTTCTCGATATCATTAAGAAAATCAACTTTGACACTATTTTTGACCTATTCTAAATCAAGTAAGCATTATGAATGATATGACATATAATACTCTCAACCACTTTTAAGGTTGAGTGCCCATTGCAGCCCACTGAAATAACTATCAATGTGTCAACTAAATATCACAAAATAGTTGAAAGGTCCAATCATTATTTTTTCTGTTTCTGGTTTTTGATTGTGTTCTAGTTTTTGCATCAACGTTTCGGATCACACTCCGTGATCCATTATTCATCTCCTCATGCTCTCTTTACATCCTGATGATGGATCACGGAGTGTGATCCGAAACGTTGATGCAAAAACTAGAACACAATCAAAAACCAGAAACAGAAAAAATAAGCATTATGGATTGTGGAAATCTCATAGCATTAAAGGTCCAATCATGTATTATTAGTTGAACTAATAATGCAAAACAATGTGATTGATCTTGCAACTATATTCCATTTGAGATATAAAATGTAATATATAACACCATTATTTATGCAAGCTAAGAGGGTCAATAATACATGAGTTATCCTCTCTCTCTAATTAATAAAATGACCTTATTTTTATATCTCAACATCTCTTATTATACAGAGATACAAGATGACTAAATAAGTTTCAAAGTAATAGTATTAGAAATGACTATTAGTATAACTCATAGGTATCAACCTATAAAAAGAGTATGCCTATATTGAATAGCCTTATTAATGTTAAATTAAAACAATGCTCCCAACTTAGTGCAACTTACTAGGATTACCAATACATTATCTTATTCAAAAATAAGCTACAAAATGATATAATGCTCTCGACCTTTTCAATGGTCGAGAGCTCTTCTTCCTTCATTTTTTAATCATAACAATCAATAATGAAAACATATATAGTTTAAATGATATGCTTATTGGTTGATATGGATCAACTTACAAGGCTTGGCTTGTAATGCCCCGTCTTAATAACCTAAGAATGTTGCAATTGTGTATAAAGGTGTAATAATTTTTTTTTTTTAAAGTTTAATTATTAAGTTAATTAGTTGCATACATTCATTAAGCTATGCGACGTTACACTACTTTGAGTTTCCATAAGTGACTTAAGTATTTCGCATTGCACATATTATTTTATAATATAAAGATAAACATTGCATAATATTGAAATTTCCATTCAAGATAACATAAAGTACAAATTTATTTCATACATTGCATTTGATAACATATACAATACTCATCCATCTAATGAGGTAGTTCAATAATGATTACAATTACAAGTGTTCACCTCACAATATTTGAGGGATGTTTTACAATACAATTTTTACAATATACAATGTTGAAATACACATAACTTTCCAAGTGCGAGCTCTCCATCCATGAAGCTCTCGATGCCATGATCAAACTGGGGACCCAACGGAGTAAGGTGCACGTTCCACCCAACCATGTGGTACCTGTAGGTCCACCCCCCATGCTAGGAGATAGTAATAAGGTTACCTAGACCTAATCTACTAACCCTAGACACTAGTACATAACAAACTAATGGTTACATTGCTTCCAGATTTTGACAAATGATTTTATCACAACACAAGGTTAACTGTTATTTTAGGTGGAGTGTCATCACAACGTTGCAAAGGTTACCCTGGTGTTTCTTCCTAGGTTCCGGCCCCCAACCTTGGGTTACCCTAGTAACCTCTTACGAAACCCGGCCCCTATTGCATACTATTGTGGAATCGAATGTCTTTTGAAGAAACAAGACACCGATTTTCCATTCCAGGCCTTCTCATCTTATACTCAAGACTGAAGTAGCTCAAGAGTCATAAGTGAGGCATGATTTAACTTGTTAAGAGTTTTAATCTAACTAATGTGTCATTTAATTATCACTGACTTACTAACTACTTGTAAGTTACCCTGACACCACTTTGTGTGTCGGCCCTTACAAATAGCCACTCCCCTAAACATAACAAGGATTTCTAAGTTTACTATCTAGGGTAGACAAAGTGCACAAATTCATCATATAATACCAAAAACACCGCAATGTACATCACAAATTGTTCACAAAATCAGGTGCACTACCCTAACTTGTTCATTCACATGGAACCAAAGTCAAATTTACTCCCATAAAAAGGACTATAATCTGGAAGACTTAAAATCACACAATGATAACCCCCATTTTCCCAATAAGAATAGAAGTACCATAAAGTAAATACACATCTATCATTGGGATATATTAAATCCAGTCAATCATTAAAAACTAAACAAGAAATTAGAACTACTAAATTGCAATCTATTTCCACTTTCTCAATTTCACTTATTGGAACTAATTCATCAATTTGTTAAATGAAAATATTTCATTTAAATAAAATAAATTTTTATACCATATTCATATTATTTTTCCAAACTTAAATAATTATTTAAGTAATTATTTTAATTTATTATCTATATTCTAAATATATACATATATATTCATATTCATATTCATATATATATATATATAAATGTATAACTATCAATATAAACATATATATATATATAATATAACATTAAATAAAATCCGAATTTTAACTTATAAAACATTAAAAAAAATCGCATTCCATATTTTGAAAAGATTTAAAGACTTTAAAAGGCCGCAGCCAATCACGGCTCCCTGAGGGGAGTGGGTGCGGCCATAGCCAGGGCTGCGCCCAGCAGCCACTGGCTGCTGTGCGCAGCCTTGGTGGCTGCGTCCACTATAAAGGCGAATGGGGAGGGTTTCGGCCCTCCCCACACTGTTAACTCTTTTTTTTTAAATAAATTTATTTCTTTAAAATAAAATCCGAAACTAGGGTCTGTGGATTTCATTCCGCCTTCACAATTTTCGCCGTACGGATTACGGCATGAATAAAATATATATTTCTTAATAAGAATTAAAACAATTTTTTTTTTTTCTTTGTACAGTGTTACCAGAAGAATTTTCTTCACAACCCAATTTATATATGAAGATAAATTAATTATATATAAATATATAATAAAATAAAGGTTTTACTTAAGGAAATAAAATAAATTTTCACAGGGTTTTTCAACGGGGATATTGGGGAAATCATACAAACTTCTACAGGGTTTCCAATGAAAACACACAGAAATTTTTTTAAATTCTTGTCCTAAATTATTCCCTATAGATTCACCTTCCCTTTTAAACAATTATTTCCCTTTTCAAATTTAAAATACTTTCAACAGAGAATTTTTCTACAGAAGCTTTCTGAAGCCATCAAAATTTCACAAAACAAGTTACAGAGAACGATTTCTTTTACGGGAAATACAGGAATTTTAAATTGAACAAGTTTTCTTTTCACAAACAATCTCTTCCAGAAGCTAACAAAATTAATTCACAAAAGAACATAAACATTCACAAGATAAAAACCTGATTTCCTTTGCTATCTAGTGAAGAAAGCCTCCATTGCCTCTGCTGCCTGTAGCTCCCAAATCCTTTCCGAGAACCAAATCCAAAGATAACCAAAAGCCAAAGATCTTCCAATTCCAAAATCAACCAAAAAGCATATACCAAAATTTTATAGAGCACCAAATAATTTCCCGTGAATGATAGGATAGCCTCTGTGATTTTTCCCATATCCAAATTATCCTCCGTAACCAATTTCCTCAACAAGAATCATTTAATGCACTGGCACACATGTCGAGAAGTGGTTGCAAAATATCTTCTCCCACCACTTCTCGGCAATCTTCCAATTTCCAATTTGCATTTAATTAATTATTTTATTTATTTAATTTAAATTTACAACCACTATTCAAATCTCATGCATTTAATTTTTATTAATTTCCTAATTTTCAAATACAAATTTAATTTACAATTTCAAATGTCATTTCCACCAAACATTTAATTTCAAATTAAACTATTTACACACTTAAAAATTTAATTTTATTTATTTATTTATTTAATTAAATGAGTTTAATCTGTTAAGATCAAACCATTTAACCAAATAAGCTAATTAATTAATTAAATAATCAAGCAACTAATTTCTTCAACATTTAAAAATTAATTTAATTAACAATAATTTAAAGCACAATAAACTATCATTAAAAATTAAGCAAATTTTACCTTTCAAACAATTTATCCAAACAGAAGAATACAAAACAATCCTATGACTTTGAACTAAAACAGACGATGTACTAAGACCGGGATTATAGATTAGACTAGGGTGAACCAAACTACTATCTCCCAATCAACGTATCCGTTGAGACTTGACACGCTCAGACCTGAGTACCCAGGTGGAGTCGGTATCATGTACCTGCAATTCCTGCAACCAAGCAAATAACGTGCATATATATATATATATATATATATATATAAAACATTAAACAAACACACCGTAAGGAGAAAATCACGGATATCATAGGGCACTCACAAGCGAGTGATGCGATTCTGTTCTCCACACCAATACATGTCACAACAGACTGACGAAATAAATAGCTGTTAGTTCATCATAAACATGTACATAGCAATAATCAACTGAAAGTAAACATCTACGCTATCTCAAAGCATGTCTAAAATCAGTAATCACCAAAACCAATATATCATCACATGTCACAGAATAAATCCCTTTAAGCTCCTTCTGAATAGCCGATCAAAATATCTTAATAAAATATCATAGTAGTCTAACGATTCTTAAAACATAGCCATGAAAACATAAGCATAAATGGAGGTACTACATCCCTCCCCAGGATCAGAGCTTGCGGCTTCTGCGAAGCAGTCAGGGATAAAGTTCCCTCATACATTGTTTGCACATCCTCCCAAGTAGCGAAGCGGATATGGCTGGGATCCCATTGGACCCTCACTTGATCAGCACGTCCTGCGACCCACGAGGCCAGAAGATACATTACATTTAGAATGGCCGCGGGCTCCAAAAGCTGACTTCAGATCTCTACCTGTAACGCATTCCAATTAAGTACATGAGATATGTGGGGATGATATGGTCTAAGAACAGATACATGAAAAACATCATGAATACGAGATAAACTGGGTGGTAAGGCATGTCGATACGCCATGGGACCAATTCTCTCTAAGATCTCGAATGGCCCAACGAAACAAGGCACAAGCTTAGATCCTTCTCCATAACGGATTGGACTCTTTCGCGGTCGCACTCGAAGAAACACTCTATCTCCAACAGCAAACTATCGGTCTATCCTATGTGCATTGGCATACTTCTTTTGCCTATCCTGAGCTGCTATCAGGTGTTCTCTAATACAGTCAACCTGTTACTCCATGTCTCGAAGCATCTCGATTACAGCAACCTCTATCCTCTAGTGATCAACTCAAGAGGGACAAGACTTGATATAATGCCTGAAATGGTGGCATACCTATAGAACTCTGATATCCATTGTTGTAAGTGAATTCTACTAAGTACAAATAATCCTCCCAACGTGATTGTTGGTCCATTACGTACATTCTAAGCATATCCTCTAATATTTGGTTAATTCTTTCAGTTTGTCCATCAGTTTGAGGATGATATGCTGAACTAAAGTTCAACTGTGTACCTAAAGCATGCTGTAATGAAGTCCAAAGGGCTGAAGTAAATACAGGATCTCTATCCGATATAATCCTACGAGGAATCCCATGTAACCTAACGATGTCCTCCATAAATATCCTAGCTACGGATGAAGCATTATATGATGAACGTACAGGAGAGAAGTGAGCTACTTTAGTCAAACGGTCAACAGTTACCATAATGGCATCATGTCGACATGATGACGTAGGTAACCCTACAATAAAGTCAACGGATATAATATCCCATTTCCATTCAGGAATGAGATGTGGCTGATATAATCCAGCAGGATGTTGATGCTCAGCTTTAACTCGTTGGCATTCAAGACATCTCGATACACAATCAGCAATATCACGTTTCATACCAGGCTTGAAATACAATTGCCAAAGATCAACATGCATTTTCTTGACTCCTGGATGAGTTGAATACGGAGCTCGATGAGCTTCTGTCATAATTAAAATACGTAGACCCTCAAAATGTGGTACATAAATACGACCTAAATGCTGTAATATACCATCCGATTCTAGGACATACCCTACAAACCGACCTTCTAAAGGTCTACCAGATTCAATTTCCGACCTCACTTCCTGATATAATCTATCATTAGGAAGTGCAGCTAAAATTTGACCTCTCAAATCTACTTCAAGAGTAGTAGCGGAGATCTCATGTCGACGATGACTAAGAGCATCAGCCACTACGTTCTCTTTTCCCTGCACATATCTCACTTCAAAATCGTACTCACACAAGAACTCCATCCACCGTCTTTGCCTAGCATTCAAGTTAGGCTACGTAAAGATGTATTGCAAACCCCTACGGTGTCCGATTATGAAGAGTTGAGCTTGATAAACCTAATAGAATGCCTCCCATCCAAGAATTAATGCATGCACTCGCAGCTGGTTCTAGGTCATGGTAGGATATGGATTTAATTAATTGGTCTTTTATGGGTTCTTGAGACTCATAGCAATCCTGCATACATCTTACCATCAAAAGCTGCTCCCCAAACCCTCTGGGGATGCATCGTGCATACTACGAAATCCTTAGTAGGATCGGGAACAATGAGTATAGGTGCATTAGTTAACTTTTCTTTGAGTGTTTGAAAAGCCAACTGACACTGTTCTGTCCAAACAAACTTCTTCCCTTTTCTTTTAAGAGAAGTAATAGGATGATCGATTCTAGAAAATCCCTCTACCGAATGCGCCCTATAGTAACCCGACTAGACCCATAAAACCTACGAACTTCACCTACATTAGTAGGTGCGGGCCAATCTACAATAGCTTGGATCTTTGAAGGATCCACAGCAATACCTTTACCAGATATCACATGTCCAAGGTATTTTATTTCAGTTTGAAAGAAGTCACACTTCTTCAGGTTTGCATACAATTGATTTTCCCTTAAACATTGCAAAACCTGTCTCAAGTGTTCTTCATGTTCCTTTATGTTTCTCGAATAGACTAAAATATCATCGAGAAATACCAGGACAAAGCGATCAAGGTATGTATGAAAAACACCATTCATTAAACTCATGAATACTGATGGTGCATTCGTTAACCCAAACAGTACTACTATGAATTTGTAGTGCCCATATCAAGTTCAAAAAGCAGTTTTATGAATGTCTGCTTCAGCTATACGTAATTGATGATAACTTGATTTCAAATCGATTTTACAGAACACATTAGCTCCCTTAATCTGATCGAAAAGATCATCGATTCTAGGCAAAGGATAACGATTCTTAATCGTAACCTTGTTCAATTGACGATAGTCAATACACAACCTTAGGGATCCGTCCTTCTTCTTTACGAAGATGACAGGTGCTCCCCAAGGGGAAACACTAGGATGAATGAAACCCTTTTCTAATAGTTCCTCTAACTGAATACGGAGTTCCTCTAACTCCTGAGTCGTCATTCTATAAGGAGCTCTAGAAATAGGCTCAGCTCCAGGAACTAGGTCAACTCTAAAGTCAATATCTCTCTTCGGTGGCATTCCAGGAATGTCATCAGGAAACACGTCAGCAAATTCTCTAAGAATAGGATGATCATCAAGAGATACCTCTTGACTCTCACCTTCTTCCAAATCAGTAACTGTTGTTGCAAACAGTTGACATCCCTGACGAAGACATCTCTTTAATTGCATAGCAGATATCATCCGCAAAGAGATAGGTCTTTGAATACCTACGATATCCACTTTCGCACCTAAATCATTAATGCAACTAACTGTCTTAAGTCGACAGTCAATTACAGCATGATAAGATGCTAACCAATCCATACCTAAAACTATGTCATACGATCCTAAAGGTGTAACATATAAATCTACTAAGGTAGTTAACGTACCAATTTTAAGTTCACAATTATGTACTAAGTTTTCTACTGCTACTTTCACCCCTGAGGTGAATTCAACTTGCCACTTACCACCTTGCTTTACCGCCACAAGACCACAACGGTCTACGATGGTCGGTGAAATAAAGGAGTCAGTGGCTCCAGAATCAAAAAGAATGGAAACATTAACACCGCTGTAACCTACACGAAGTCGACCAGCGTGTTGTTGATTGGCTTGGGGATCATTAACATTGCATATCTTGTATGTGATCGTCCTGCATCACCCACTGTAGGCTCTAAAACTGTAGGTAAAGGCCCAAAACCAGTAGGACCTCTCATCGAACACTGCCTAGCTATGTGTCCCTGTTGCCCACATGAGTAACAACCTGTGCCTCTGCCGAATCCTCTGCCACCTGAAGGTGCATTGGATTGCTGAAAACTACCCCTACTGACGGTAGACTGAGCACTCTGCGTAGGCTGATCCTGCCTATTGCGCTTGTTGCGCCACCAGTTACGACCCTTTCCTATTTGAGGACTATTTTGTTGTTATGGTTGTGGGTTATTGTTCTTTTGAGGTGTTTTGTTGTTGTTGTTGTTGATGCCCACCCTTTGTGGGTGTCTGTTGGTTCCTAGAGGAACCACCTGTCTGTGCCTGTCCACCCCGTGGACTAAAACCTGCTGCAGGAGCACTCCCAATCTGCACTCCTGTGTGCCCACCTAAAGCCATAACAAAGTTCTCCTCTACACTGTAGGCCTTCTCCACCGCGACTTCCATAGTCTTTGGCTCAAAGACTCGGACACCACCACTAATGCGGGCATTTAAACCCCTGATGAAGTGTTGTACTAGCATAGGCTCATCATCACCAATACCAGCATACAGCTTGAGTTCATAGAACCTACATTCATATTGCTCTACAGAAAGAGCCAACTAACGTAGATCATGGAACTGGAATCCAGCCCTCTGTTGCCTCTAGTGTTATGAACCGTGTTTCTAAACCTCTCGAGAAACATCTCCCAAGACACAAAACCAATATCTATGTGGAGCTTCTGCTCCTCTAGGCGCCACCAAGTAGAGGCGAATCCTCTCAAGTGCATAATAGCGCATCTGGCATGGGTATTGCTACCGTAAGGGTGCAAGGAAAAGCATCTACCCAAATCCAGTAGCCAGGTCTTAGCCTTTAATCCTCCTCCTGAACCATCAAAGGTAGGAGGGCGTGCTCTCAGTAAATCACTCATATGACATGCGATAATAGAATCCTGATGTGTTGTGTCCTCTACTCTCCTAGGAGATCTGTCTCTCTCTCGACAACCTCTGCTCATCCTATCTGGAGTCCAAGGCAGAGCTAGGACCTCCTCTATGGTGGATATAGGAGGCTTAGTCTATTGGCATTTGTTTGGGATTTTGTCCTCATTTCTCGACCCAAGCGATTGCGATCATATGATGAGGACTAGGAGGGGAGTAACCTGAGGGATTGGCCCTCGGCCTCCACCTTGACCTCTACCATGACCTCTTCCTCCTTGCCTAGGCATGTTCCTACACATAACAATTACGAGTCTTAGATACTATTCAACCAAGGCTAACAATTGCGACACTACATACTAGGTCAACCTAATGGGCTCGTGATTACCCAGAGTGTCCAGTGTTTGTAACCTTGGCTCTGATACCAATCTGTAATGCCCCATCTTAATAACCTAAGAATGTTGCAATAGTGTATAAAGGTGCCAATAAAAAAATTAAGTTTAATTATTAAGTTAATTGGTTGCGTATTCATTAAGCTGTCGTAGTTACACTACTTTGAGTTTCCATAAGTGACTTATGTATTTCGCATTGCACATATTATTTAACATTAACAATATAATAAACATTGCATAACATTGAAATTTCCATTCAAGATAACATAAAGTACAAATTTGTTTCATACATTGCATTTAATAAGATATACAATACTCATCCATCTGATGAGGTAGTTCAATAATGATTACAATTACAAGTGTTCACCTCACAATATTTGAGGGATGTTTTACAATACAATTTTTACAATATACAATGTTGAAATACACATAACTTTCCAAGTGCGAGCTCTCCATCCATGAAGCTCTCGATGCCATGATCAAACTAGGGACCCAACGGAGTAAGGTGCACGTTCCACCCAACCATGTGGTACCTGTAGGTCCACCCCCCATGCTAGGAGATAGTAATAAGGTTACCTAGACCTAATCTACTAACCCTAGACACTAGTACATAACAAACTAATGGTTACATTGCTTCCAGATTTTGACAAATGATTTTATCACAACACAAGGTTAACTGTTATTTTAGGTGGAGTGTCATCACAACGTTGCAAAGGTTACCCTGGTGTTTCTTCCTAGGTTCCGGCCCCCAACCTTGGGTTACCCTGGTAACCTCTTACGAAACCCGGCCCCTATTGTATACTATTGTGGAATTGAATGTCTTTTGAAGAAACAAGACACCAATTTGCCATTCCAGGCCTTCTCATCTTATACTCAAGACTGAAGTAGCTCAAGAGTCATAAGTGAGGCATGATTCAACTTGTTAAGAGTTTTAATCTAACTAATGTGTCTTTTAATTATCACTGACTTACTAACTACTTGTAAGTTACCCTGACACCACTTTGTGTGTCGGCCCTTACAAATAGCCACTCCCCCAAACATAACAAGGATTTCTAAGTTTACTATCTAGGGTAGACAAAGTGCACAGATTCATCATATAATACCAAAAATACCGCAATGTACATCACAAATTGTTCACAAAATCAGGTGCACTACCCTAACTTGTTCATTCACATGGAACCAAAGTCAAATTTACTCCCATAAAAAGGACTATAATCTGGAAGACTTAAAATCACACAATGATAACCCCCATTTGCCCAATAAGAATAGAAGTAACATAAAGTAAATACACATCTATCATTGGGATATATTAAATCCAGTCAATCATTAAAAACTAAACAAGAAATTAGAACTACTAAATTGCAATCTATTTCCACTTTCTCAATTTCACTTATTGGAACTAATTCATCAATTTGTTAAATGAAAATATTTCATTTAAATAAAATAAATTTTTATACCATATTCATATTATTTTTCCCAAACTTAAATAATTATTTAAGTAATTATTTTAATTTATTATCTATATTCTAAATATATACCTATATATTCATATTCATATTCATATTCATATATATATATATATATATATATATATATAAATGTATAACTATCAATATAAACATATATATATATATATAACATTAAATAAAATCCGAATTTTAACTTATAAAACATTAAAAAAAATCGCATTCCATATTTTGAAAAGATTTAAAGACTTTAAAAGGCCGCAGCCAATCACGGCTCCCTGAGGAGTGGGTGCGGCCATATAGCTGTAGCTACAGCCGATCACAGGCACTTTGGTGGTAGCCCACTAAAGACGAATGGGGAGGTTCGGCCCTCCACACTTTAACTTTTTTTTAATTTATTTCTTTAAAATAAAATCTGAAACTAGGGTCTGCGGATTTCATTCCGCCTTCACAATTTTCGCCGTACGGATTACGGCATGAATAAAATATATATTTCTTAATAAGAATTAAAACAATTTTTTTTTTTCCTTGTACAGTGTTACCAGAAGAATTTTCTTCACAACCCAATTTATATATGAAGATAAATTAATTATATATAAATATATAATAACATACAAGGTTTGAATTAAGGAAATAAAATAAATTTTCACAGGGTTTTTCAACAGGGATATTGGGGAAATCATACAAACTTCTACAGGGTTTCCAATGAAAACACATAAAAAAATTTAAATTCTTGTCCTAAATTATTCCCTGTAGATTCACCTTCCCTTTTAAACAATTATTTCCCTTTTCAAATTTAAAATACTTTCAACAGAGAATTTTTCTACAGAAGCTTTCTGAAGCCATCAAAATTTCACAAAACAAGTTACAGAGAACGATTTCTTTTACGGGAAATACAGGAATTTTAAATTGAACTAGTTTTCTTTTCACAAACAATCTCTTCCAGAAGCTAACAAAATTAATTCACAAAAGAACATAAACATTCACAAGATAAAAACCTGATTTCCTTTGCTATCTGGTGAAGAAAGCCTCTGTTGCCTCTCCTGCCTGTAGCTCCCAAATCCTTTCCGAGAACCAAATCCAAAGATAACCAAAAGCCAAAGATCTTCCAATTCCAAAATCAACCAAAAAGCATATACCAAAATTTTACAGAGCACCAAATAATTTACCGTGAATGATAGGATAGCCTCTGTGATTTTTCCCAGATCCAAATTATCCTCCGTAACCAATTTCCTCAACAAGAATCATTTAATGCACTGGCACACATGTCGAGAAGTGGTTGCAAAATATCTTCTCCCACCACTTCTCGGCAATCTTCCAATTTCCAATTTCCATTTAATTAATTATTTTATTTGTTTAATTTAAATTTACAACCACTATTCAAATCTCATGCATTTAATTTTTTATTAATTTCCTAATTTTCAAATACAAATTTAATTTACAATTTCAAATGTCATTTCCACCAAACATTTAATTTCAAATTAAACTATTTACACACTTAAAAATTTAATTTTAGTTATTTATTTATTTAATTAAATAAGTTTAATCTGTTAAGCTCAAACCATTTAACCAAATAAGCTAATTAATTAATTAAATAATCAAGCAACTAATTTCTTCAACATTTAAAAATTAATTTAATTAACAATAATTTAAAGCACAATAAACTATCATTAAAAATTAAGCAAATTTTACCTTTCAAACAATTTATCCAAACAGAAGAAAACAAAACAATCCTATGACTCTGAACTAAAACAGACGATGTACTAAGACCGAGATTATAGATTAGACTAGGGTGAACCAAACTACTATCTCCCAATAAATGTATTCGTTGAGTCTTGACACGCTCAGACCTGAGTACCCAGGTGGAGTCGGTGTCATGTACCTGCAATTCCTGCAACCAAGCAAATAACGTGCATATATATATATATATGAAACATTAAACAGACACACCGTGCAGAGAAAATCACGGATATCACAGGGCACTCGCAAGCGAGTGATGCGATTTTGTTCTCCACACCAATACACGTCACAACAGACTGACGAAATAAATAGCTGTTAGTTCATCATAAACATGTACATAGCAATAATCAACTGAAAGTAAACATCTACGCTATCTCAAAGCATGTCTAAAATCAATAATCACCAAGCAATATATCATCATGTCACAGAATAAATCCACTATCGCTCAAAACCAGCGATCAAAATATCCAACAAAATATCATAGTCTAACAGTGTAAAAACATAACAGCAAAAAGCATAAGCATAAACGGAGGGGTACTACATCCTCCCCCCCTAGGATCAGGCTTTCTCCTGAAAGCCTGGGAACAGATAAGGATAAAGTTCCCTCATACGTGTCGCATCCTCCCAAGTAGCAGAAGCCTCATGGCTAGGATCCCATTGGACCCTCACTTGATCAACGTCTCGACCCCTGAGACCGAGTGTCCGGCGCTGTAGAATGGCCACGGGCTCCAAAGCCAGCTGCCCGTCCTCTACCTGTAACGCATTCCAATCAAGTACATGAGATATGTCAGGATGATATTGTCTAAGAACTGATACATGAAAAACATCATGAATACGAGACAAACTGGGTGGTAAGGCGAGTCAATATGCCACGGGACCAATTCTCTCTAAGATCTCGAATGGTCCGACCAAACGAGGCGCAAGCTTAGAGCCTTTTCCATAACGGATAGGACTCTTTCGCGGTCACACTCAAAGAAACACTCTATCACCAACAGCAAACTGTCGATCTATCCTATGCGCATCCACATATTTCTTTTGCCTATCCTGAGCGGCTATCAAATGCTCTCTAATACGGTCAACCTGTTGCTCCATATCACGAAGCATCTCAGGTCTAAGCAACACTCTATCCTCTAGTCGATCCCAACTCAAAGGAGTTCGACAAGGACGACCGTATAATGCCTAAAATGGTGGCATACCTATAGAACTCTGATATCCATTGTTGTAAGTGAATTCTACTAAGTACAAATAATCCTCCCAACGTGATTGTTGGTCCATTACGTACATTCTAAGCATATCCTCTAATATTTGGTTAATTCTTTCAGTTTGTCCATCAGTTTGAGGATTATATGCTGAACTAAAGTTCAACTGTGTACCTAAAGCATGTTGTAATGAAGTCCAAAGGGCTGAAGTAAATACAGGATCTCTATCCGATATAATCCTACAAGGAATCCCATGTAACTTAACGATGTCCTCCATAAATATCCTAGCTACGGATGAAGCATTATATGATGAACGTACAGGAGAGAAGTGAGCTACTTTAGTCAAATGGTCAACAGTTACCATAATGGCATCATGTCGACGTGATGACGTAGGTAACCCTACAATAAAGTCAACGGATATAATATCCCATTTCCATTCAGGAATGAGATGTGGCTGCAATAATCCAGCAAGATGTTGATGCTCAGCTTTAACTCGCTGGCATTCAAGACATCTCGATACATAATCAGCAATATCACGTTTCATACTAGGCCAGAAATACAATTGCCGAAGATCAACATGCATTTTCTTGACTCCTAGATGAGCTGAATACGGAGCTCGATGAGCTTCTGTCATAATTAAAATACGTAGACCCTCAAAATGTGGTACATAAATACGATGTAAATGTCGTAATATACCATCCGATTCTAGGATATACCCTACAAACTGACCTTCTAAAGGTCTACCAGATTCAATTTCCGACCTCACTTCCTGATATAATCTATCATTAGGAAGTGCAGCTAAAATTTGACCTCTCAAATCTACTTCAAGAGTAGTAGCGGAGATCTCATGTCGACGACGACTAAGAGCATCAGCCACTACATTCTCTTTTCCCTGCACATATCTCACTTCAAAATCGTACTCACACAAGAACTCCATCCACCGTCTTTGCCTAGCATTCAAGTTAGGCTACGTAAAGATGTATTGCAAACTACGGTGATCAGTATGAAGTTCGAAACGATGACCTAATAGGAAATGCCTCCATCGAACTAATGCATGCACTACTACAGCTAGTTCTAGGTCATGAGTAGGATAGTTTAATTTGTGGTCTTTGAGTTTGCGAGACTCATAAGCAATCACACACCCATCTTGCATCAAAACTACTCCCAAACCCTCTAACGATGCATCCGTGCATACTACAAAATCCTTAGTAGGATTAGGAACAATCAGTATAGGTGCATTAGTTAACTTTTCTTTAAGTGTTTGAAAAGCCAACTGACATTGCTCTGTCCAAACAAACTTCTTCCCTTTCCTTTGAAGAGAAGTAATAGGATGACCGATTCTAGAAAATCCCTCTACAAATCGCCTATAGTAACCGGCTAGACCCATAAAACTACGAACTTCACCTACATTAGTAGGTGCGGGCCAATCTACAATAGCTTGGATCTTTGAAGGATCCACAGCAATACCTTTACCAGATATCACATGTCCAAGGTATTTTATTTCAGTTTGAAAGAAGTCACACTTCTTCAGGTTTGCATACAATTGATTTTCCCTTAAACATTGCAAAACCTGTCTCAAGTGTTCTTCATGTTCCTTTATGTTTCTCGAATAGACTAAAATATCATCGAGAAATACTAGGACAAAGCGATCAAGGTATGTATGAAAAATACAATTCATTAAACTCATGAATACTGATGGTGTGTTCGTTAACCCAAACGGTACTATTGTGAATTTGTAGTGCCCATATCGAGTTCGAAAAGCAGTTTTATGAATGTCTGCTTCAGCTATACGTAATTGATGATAACTAGATTTCAAATCGATTTTATAGAACACATTAGCTCCCTTAATCTGATCGAAAAGATCATCGATTCTAGGCAAAGGATAATGATTCTTAATCGTAACCTTGTTCAATTGACGATAGTCAATACACAACCTTAGGGATCCGTCCTTCTTCTTTATGAAGATGACAGGTGCTCCCCAAGGGGAAACACTAGGATGAATGAAACCCTTTTCTAATAGTTCCTCTAACTGAATACGGAGTTCCTCTAACTCCTGAGTCATCATTCTATAAGGAGCTCTAGAAATAGGCTCAGCTCCAGGAACTAGGTCAACTCTAAAGTCAATATCTCTCTTCGGTGGCATTCCAGGAATGTCATCAGGAAACATGTCAGCAAATTCCCTAAGAATAGGATGATCATCAAGAGATACCTCTCGACTCTCACCTTCTTCCAAATCAGGCACATTTGTTGCAAACAGTTGACTTGACATCCGCGAAGACATCTCTTTATTGATAGATATCATCGCGAAGAGATAGGTCTTTGAATACCCTACTGATATCCACTTTGCGCACCTAAATCATTAATGCAACTAACCGTCTTAAGTCGCAGTCAATTACACATGATAAGATGCTAACCAATCCATACCTAAAACTATGTCATATGATCCTAAAGGTGTAACATATAAATCTACTAAGGTAGTTAACGTACCAATTTTAAGTTCACAATTATGTACTAAGTTTTCTACTGCTACTTTCACCCCTGAGGCGAATTCAACTTGCCACTTACCACCTTGCTTTACCGCCACAAGACCACAACGGTCAACGATGGTCAATGAAATAAAGGAGTCAGTGGCTCCGGAATCAAAAAGAATGGAAACACTAACACCATGTAACCTACCTGAAATCTCGACCACTGTGTTCTGGTGATCGGCTTGGCGGTCATTAACTGCTACATATATTGTATGTGATCGTCCTGCATCACCCACTGTAGGCTCTGAAACTGTAGGTCGAGGCCCAAAACCAATAGAACCTCTCATCGGACACTGCCTAGCTATGTGTCCCTATTGCCCACATGAGTAACAACCTGTTCCTATGCCGAATCGTCTGCCACCCGAAGGTGCATTGGATTGCTGAAAACTACCCCTACTGACGGTAGACTGAGCACTCTGCGCAGGCTGATCCTGCCTATTGCACTTGTTGCGCCACCAGTTATGACCCTTTCCTGTTTGAGGACTATTTTGTTGTTCTGGTTGTGGGTTATTGTTCTTTTGAGGTGTTCGTTGTTGTTGTTGTTTCCCACCCTTTGTGGGTGTCTGTTGGTTCCTAGAGGAACCACCTGTCTGTGCCTGTCCACCCTGTGGACTAAAACCTGCTGCAGGAGCACTCCCAACACTCTGTGTGCCCACCTAAAGCCATAAAAGGTTCTCCTCTACAATGCGGGCCTTCTCCACGCGACTTCCATAGTCTTTGGCTCAAAGACTCAGACACCACCACTGATGCGGGCGTTTAAACCCCTGATGAAGTGTTGTACTAGCATAGGCTCATCATCGCCAATACCAGCATACTGCTTGAGTTCATAGAACCTATGTTCATATTGCTCTACAGAAAGAGCCAACTGACGTAGATCATGGAACTCGTCAGCCCTACGCAGCCTCCAGTGTTCCGATAGGAACCGTGCTCTAAACCTCTCGAGAAACATCTCCCCAAGACACAGAACCAATATCCAAATGGAGCCTCCTCTAGGTGCCACCAAGTAGAGGCGAATCCTCTCAAGTGCATAATAGCGCATGATAGTATTGCTGCAAGGGTGCATGGCAAAGCATCTACCCAAATATAGTAGCAGGTCTCAGCCTCTAAGCCACCTCCTATACCATCAAAGGTAGGAGGGCGTGCCCTCAGTAAATCCCTCATATGACCTGCCGTAATAGCATCCTGATGTGTTGTGTCCTCTACTCTCCTAGGAGATCTATCTCTCTCTCTGACAACCTCCTGCTCATCTACCTATCTAGGTCCAAGACGAGCTAGGACCTCCTCTAATAGTGGATGTATCTGAGAACCCTCTACTGCTGACTGTTCGGGATTTTGTCCCTCATTTCTCTGACCCAACTGTTCTGCCTGATCACTGTGATGAGGACTAGGAGGGAGTAACACGAGGGATTGGCCCTCGGCCTCCACCTCGACCTCTACCATGACCTCTTCCTCCTCGCCTATAGGCATGTTCCTACACATAACAATAGCGAGTCTTAGATACTATTCAACCCAGGCTAATAGTTCGCGACACTCATACTAGGTCAACCTAATGGGCTCCGTGATTACCAGGCGTCCGGTGTTTGTGTGGCTCGATACCAATCTTGTAATGCCGTCTTAATAACCTAAGAATGTTGCAATTGTGTATAAAGGTGTAATAATTTTTTTTTTTAAGTTTAATTATTAAGTTAATTAGTTGCATACATTCATTAAGCTATGCGACGTTACACTACTTTGAGTTTCCATAAGTGACTTAAGTATTTCGCATTGCACATATTATTTTATAATATAAAGATAAACATTGCATAATATTGAAATTTCCATTCAAGATAACATAAAGTACAAATTTATTTCATACATTGCATTTGATAACATATACAATACTCATCCATCTAATGAGGTAGTTCAATAATGATTACAATTACAAGTGTTCACCTCACAATATTTGAGGGATGTTTTACAATACAATTTTTACAATATACAATGTTGAAATACACATAACTTTCCAAGTGCGAGCTCTCCATCCATGAAGCTCTCGATGCCATGATCAAACTGGGGACCCAACGGAGTAAGGTGCACGTTCCACCCAACCATGTGGTACCTGTAGGTCCACCCCCCATGCTAGGAGATAGTAATAAGGTTACCTAGACCTAATCTACTAACCCTAGACACTAGTACATAACAAACTAATGGTTACATTGCTTCCAGATTTTGACAAATGATTTTATCACAACACAAGGTTAACTGTTATTTTAGGTGGAGTGTCATCACAACGTTGCAAAGGTTACCCTGGTGTTTCTTCCTAGGTTCCGGCCCCCAACCTTGGGTTACCCTGGTAACCTCTTACGAAACCCGGCCCCTATTGCATACTATTGTGGAATCGAATGTCTTTTGAAGAAACAAGACACCGATTTTCCATTCCAGGCCTTCTCATCTTATACTCAAGACTGAAGTAGCTCAAGAGTCATAAGTGAGGCATGATTCAACTTGTTAAGAGTTTTAATCTAACTAATGTGTCATTTAATTATCACTGACTTACTAACTACTTGTAAGTTACCCTGACACCACTTTGTGTGTCGGCCCTTACAAATAGCCACTCCCCTAAACATAACAAGGATTTCTAAGTTTACTATCTAGGGTAGACAAAGTGCACAAATTCATCATATAATACCAAAAATACCGCAATGTACATCACAAATTGTTCACAAAATCAGGTGCACTACCCTAACTTGTTCATTCACATGGAACCAAAGTCAAATTTACTCCCATAAAAAGGACTATAATCTGAAAGACTTAAAATCACACAATGATAACCCCCATTTGCCCAATAAGAATAGAAGTAACATAAAGTAAATACACATCTATCATTGGGATATATTAAATCCATTCAATCATTAAAAACTAAACAAGAAATTAGAACTACTAAATTGCAATCTATTTCCACTTTCTCAATTTCACTTATTGGAACTAATTCATCAATTTGTTAAATGAAAATATTTCATTTAAATAAAATAAATTTTTATACCATATTCATATTATTTTTCCCAAACTTAAATAATTATTTAAGTAATTATTTTAATTTATTATCTATATTCTAAATATATACATATATATTCATATTCATATTCATATATATATATATATATATATATATATATATATATAAATGTATAAATATCAATATAAACATATATATATAATATAACATTAAATAAAATCCGAATTTTAACTTATAAAACATTAAAAAAAAATTGCATTCCATATTTTGAAAAGATTTAAAGACTTTAAAAGGCCGCAGCCAATCGCGGCTCCCTGAGGGGAGTGGGCGCGGCCATAGCCAGGGCTGCGCCCAACAGCCACTGGCTGCTATGCGTAGCCTTGGTGGTTGCGTCCACTATAAAGGCTAATGGGGAGGGTTTCGGCCCTCCCCACACTATTAACTCTTTTTTTTAAAATAAATTTATTTCTTTAAAATAAAATCTGAAACTAGGGTCTGCGGATTTCATTCCGCCTTCACAATTTTCGCCGTACAGATTACGGCATGAATAAAATATATATTTCTTAATAAGAATTAAAACAATCTTTTTTTTTTTCTTTGTACAGTGTTACCAGAAGAATTTTCTTCACAACCCAATTTATATATGAAGATAAATTAATTATATATAAATATATAATAACATACAGGGTTTGAATTAAGGAAATAAAATAAATTTTCACAGGGTTTTTCAACGGGGATATTGGGGAAATCATACAAACTTCTACAGGGTTTCCAATGAAAACACACAGAAATTTTTTTAAATTCTTGTCCTAAATTATTCCCTGTAGATTCACCTTCCCTTTTAAACAATTATTTCCCTTTTCAAATTTAAAATACTTTCAACAGAGAATTTTTCTACAGAAGCTTTCTGAAACCATCAAAATTTCACAAAACAAGTTACAGAGAACAATTTATTTTACGGGAAATACAGGAATTTTAAATTGAACTAGTTATCTTTTCACAAACAATCTCTTCCAGAAGCTAACAAAATTAATTCACAAAAGAACATAAACATTCACAAGATAAAAACCTGATTTCCTTTGCTATCTAGTGAAGAAAGCCTCCGTTGCCTCTGCTGCCTGTAGCTCCCAAATCCTTTCCGAGAACCAAATCCAAAGATAACCAAAAGCCAAAGATCTTCCAATTCCAAAATCAACCAAAAAGCATATACCAAAATTTTACAGAGCACCAAATAATTTCCCGTGAATGATAGGATAGCCTCTGTGATTTTTCCCAGATCCAAATTATCCTCCATAACCAATTTCCTCAACAAGAATCATTTAATGCACTGGCACACATGTCGAGAAGTGGTTGCAAAATATCTTCTCCCACCACTTCTCGGCAATCTTCCAATTTCCAATTTGCATGTAATTAATTATTTTATTTATTTAATTTAAATTTACAACCACTATTCAAATCTCATGCATTTAATTTTTATTAATTTCCTAATTTTCAAATACAAATTTAATTTACAATTTCAAATGTCATTTCCACCAAACATTTAATTTCAAATTAAACTATTTACACACTTAAAAATTTAATCTAATTTATTTATTTATTTAATTAAATAAGTTTAATCTGTTAAGATCAAACCATTTAACCAAATAAGCTAATTAATTAATTAAATAATCAAGCAACTAATTTCTTCAACATTTAAAAATTAATTTAATTAACAATAATTTAAAGCACAATAAACTATCATTAAAAATTAAGCAAATTTTACCTTTCAAACAATTTATCCAAACAGAAGAATACAAAACAATCCTATGACTTTGAACTAAAACAGACGATGTACTAAGACCGGGATTATAGATTAGACTAGGGTGAACCAAACTACTATCTCCCAATCAACGTATCCGTTGAGTCTTGACACGCTCAGACCTGAGTACCCAGGTGGAGTCGGTGTCATGTACCTGCAATTCTTGCAACCAAGCAAATAACGTGCATATATATATATATATATATAACATTAAACAGACACACCGTGCGGAGAAAATCACGGATGTCACAGGGCACTCGCAAGCGAGTGATGCGATTCCGTTCTCCACACCAATACACGTCACAACAGACTGACGAAATAAATAGCTGTTAGTTCATCATAAACATGTACATAGCAATAATCAACTGAAAGTAAACATCTACGCTATCTCAAAGCATGTCTAAAATCAGTAATCACCAAGCAATATATTATCATGTCACAGAATAAATCCACTGTCGCTCAAAACCAGCGATCAAAATATCCAACAAAATATCATAGTCTAACAGTGTAAAAACATAACAGCAAAAAGCATAAGCATAAACGGAGGGGTACTACATGGCTGATGCGGATAATCCCATAAAGCAAGCCAATACATCTATAAAATTATTTCAGAGTTAAGGAGCTCAACACTTATTCAAAAATCCCTCTATCGAGGCTAACTCCTATTTATATTTATAGCTCTATTCTTACTAAGTGAAAAATGCCAAACACATATTGATGTAGGAGCATCTAGTGGTTTAAGGGAACTCTTGCATCACCCAAAAATATTGTATTTCCATTTTTTTGTAGTTTCCTTAGTCGTTTTGAGGCCCATCGCGACTCATGCAGTCTTTGGGATGGTTAGAAGTTTGAATTAGCCAAAAATAGTCACCTGCTATTTTTAGTAAGTCAAGCTATTCAGTTCCTATGGACATGAAAATTGACCCCAAGGAGTGAAATGGGAAAATAAGATTTGTGGTGAAAGAATCATCTCAAAATCTTGTATCATTTGGAAGATATTAAATTTACATCTTGAGGAATTTCTCCAATGAAGTTTAAAATTGAAAATTGAGGCCCTTTGGAGCCCCAGAACACAGTGAAAAATCTCTGATCTTTTAGATTTAGTAAAAGATAGATGTAGATCTATTCACAAGCTTTCCAACAATATATTACAATTGAAAATTTGACAGTTAGATTGATAGTTATGACCCCGAGAAGTTGTAAATATATAAATAAAAATAAAAATAAATGAAAAACTTCTAGAGCAAGAAACAGATGGTGGAATTTCTAGCCCCAAAATGGGGTTACACCTGTAGACATGTAAAATTGACTTAACACCTATATCACAACATGAAATGTCTTGAAACAACTCGGAATCAACCTGAAATGTCTCGAAATAACTCAGAATCAACCCGAAACGTCTCGGAACATCTCAAAATCAACTCAAAATCAACCTGAAACGTCTCAGAATGACCCCAAATCAACTCAGAACGTCTTGGAATGACTCTGAATCAACTCAGAATGTCTGAATCAACTCGAAACATCTCAGAACATCTCAGAATCAACTCGGAATATCTCGAAATAACTTAGAATCCACCCAAAACATCTCGGAACGTCTTGAAACATCTTGGAATCAACTCGAAACATCTCTTAATCAACTCAAAACATCTCTGAATCAACTTGAAACATCTCAGAACATCTTTGAAACATCCCAACTCATCTCGAAATCATCCCACGACATCTCACAACGCATCAAATAGCATCTGAAACCCCGATTTCCTCTATTAATTGAATAATACAACATTATTTAATTAATTCACTTTTTTATCATTCTCAACAAATTAAATAAATACTATTTATTTAATAAAGTCTTGAAAACCACAATTCTACTATTAATTGAATAATACAACGTTATTTGATTAATTCACGTTTCATCGTTTTGACTAATTAAATAAATTACATTTATTTAATAAAGTCCTAATCTAATCTTATTTCGTCCTGATTAATCAAACAATGTTAATTATTTGATTACGTCACTAATTCACCTTATTCCTCAAAATTAATTGAATTATTAAATCATAATAATTTAATTATCACACTTTCCCTCCAAAATTTGAATAATTAAATCAAACTATTCAAATCAATTATCAAAAATCAAACAAAAAAAGGAATTAATTAATTTAATTAATTAATTAATATTCCTCACCCACTTTCTAATTGAGAAAATCATGGATTTCTAACTAAGCAATCTAATTTTGCTAACTCAACCATCTAATTCCTAACTAAACCCTAACTAATCAATCAATTGCTAACTGAGCAATCAATTGCTGACTGATTAATCTAAAACCCTAACTAGCCAATCTATTCTTCAATCACCCTAATTGTGCAATCAACTTTGCACAATCTTCTCGTGTCTAAATCCTCTCAACATATTTTGACCGTTGATCTCGATATTCTCCAACACGATCCTAATCGTCAATTTGAAATCTCTTTTCCTATAAAACAAACCTCTCTCCTCACAAATATGAATCATAATTTCAACTTACCTTATTCAATGAAGTGCTATCAAGATCAACATTGATAGAGCTTCCTCATTTCTTCAAACACAAGCATCGTTCATCAAGCTTTTGCACGTAAGCAATGGAGGCTTTGCAATGATATGAACAACCCAACATCATGCAAATACACTCCAACATGGGATGGTAAACTCTTCTTTTGTTTGTTTGAATTCATTTTGAATATCTTAGGATCTCATTTCATTCAAATAGCTTAGATTTGTACATTTCATGAGTGATGGAATAGGATAGATTAAGTGTTATGGATTAGATAGTTTTTTATTTCAATATTACATTTGATCGTTGCCTTCATGTTTTCCTAATGGATTCCTTCCCCCTCACACATTATGGCATGCCCGGTGGGACCTAGGTCCTCCTCACTAACATTTTTATGAGCAAATTTGAAGTCACGAGATTCTGAGAGCCTTCTGGAGATGTTTCACGGATTGCCCAACAAAAGCTCGCTTTTGACTATCAAGAATTTTGAGCTTTTTCCACAAGAAGATCACCTTTTCCATGGGAAGCTCACCTTTGCACTGAGACCAGTGCTTTTTCTCCAAAAAGCACGCTTTTAAAGATTTTTGGGTTTGCACCTGCACGAAAAATCTGAGCTTTTGTCTGATTTATGGGCATTTGCAAAATTTCTTCTGAGCTTTTGATTTTTTTCTAAGCATTTTCTCTAGAAGACAAGTGCACGGATCCTACACTATTGTAATGACCCTCCTTGCTAACATTTTTCTTGTTTTGTAGGAATTAATGGATTTTTATGCAAGATTTTGAACATACTAACTTAGGATTTTGAACATTCTAAGGTAGGAATTTCCTTTTGGTGCTCTAAAATGAACAAACAACAACTCTCACATTTTGATTTTGGTGCTATCTAAAATGAACAAATTTGAAGTTTTTCTAAAGTAGGAACTTTCTTTTGGTGCATTAAAATGAAAAATAACAACTCTCACATTTGATTTGGTGTTGTTAAAATGAACCATTTTTAAAGCTTTCTAAGTTAGGAATTTCCTTTTGGTGCTCTAAAATGAACAACAACAACTCTCACATTTTGATTTTGGTGCTATTTAAAATGAACAAATTTGATTTTTTTCTAAAGTAGGAACTTCTTTTTGGTGCTCTAAAATAAACAACAACTCTCACACTTGATTTGGTGTTGTTAAAATAAACCATTTTGAAGCTTTCTAAAGTAGGAACTCTCTTTTGGTGCTCATAAAAAGAACATAAAACACTTCAATTTTGGGCTCTAAAAATGAACACATTTCATGTTTTCATAATTAGGAACCTTTGAATTTGGTGCATAAAAAGAGCACAAATGTTTTTCATTTTGTTGACGCACGCACAATTTAGATTTGTTGACTAGTTAAGATCGGGCCTGATTTTCTTAGAAACACTTCAATTTTGGGGCTTAAAATGAACAAAATGGTTTTTTTGTTTTCACACCATTGCTATCTTAACTGCTTGATGTTCTGAACACTTCAATTGGTGTGAAAATAAAAAGAACATTTTGTTTATGTTATTCACATATTCTTGGGATAACACCGCTCGAGGTGTTTAAAATGAATCAATTTGCTATGAATTGTATATCGTGTATTCATTGATTGGCAAAGCTAAATGTTTTTCTTCTCCCCTCGCACCTTTTTGCAATCTTGGGTGAGCGAGGAAATTTTGAGCTTTGCACTTTTTTCAAGCATACCTTCTTAGAGGGCTTGCCTATTAAGACACGTCAAGTGTTGGAGAGCTCATAGGCGACCAAAGCAATAGTTTCATTCTAGACCGCTCTATAAATCCTTTGTGAGTGTGAGGAAATTTCATCACTCGTCGAGTGGAGATGTCCTATACTGACATATTCTTCCTCAATATCCTTGTGATGCGTAAAAACCCGAAAGGGCTAGAAGGTTCTTAAATGAACAAAATGTTGCATGTGTAGGTGCCCAAAAATAATATCCCCATAACATGACTAAGAGCCAATTGTTCTAGAATCCATCCATTTACCGAAAAGAGTATTTTAAAGTAGTGCATTGGAATAGCACCGTTCCAAGAAGTTACTTACCATGTTCAGTTTTTGATTAAGGCAATAAAGCAAATAGGGAAGGGACTCTTTTGCTTGGCATGTCAAGACAGTACATTTCCTTGAAATAGCCTATTTGTCCATTCCATCTTCTCAGATTAATCATCCTGGGGATGATTGGTAGGCCTACTAAGAAATATGTACCCATTTGAGCAAGGATTGTAAAGTGCTTGTTAATGTTAAACTTTCCCAATTACATTCAAAAAATTGTGACATCAAATTTTGTGTTTGATTTAGAAAAAAAAAAACACATCAAAACAAACATTAAACAAGTTGGTAAAATCACAAACCCTTTGATTTAGTGTATACTTGTGAAAGAACCTTATATTTTGCACTCCTTGAAAGGATTTATCCTTAAAGGTTTCTGAACATTTTGGCTTTTATTTTTCAGGTTACATGGATCGAAGTAAACCTTTGGTAAACTATGGCTTGGTTGTTGTGATTTCACAACTTGAGCTATAGACATTTAGGTCACATAAATTTCATGCTTTTGAGTTATTCCAGTGTTGTTCTATCATTTTCCATACTCAAGAACACATAGGAAACAAACCTATAGAGGTTACAAACTGTCATTCTAGCTCTTTTTTGCAAACACTTAGGGGAAAACAAACTGAAGTTGTCTATAAGGTCATTGTTCGAACAAAACATTTGGAAAATCAAATTGGTCACAAAGTCTCTCACCCATTATTCCCATACTACTTTTTTAAATCAAGATCAAACAAAACGCTAGGATCATTCCTTCACTCAAACAGTCTATGATATCAACAATTACTTGGAACTCACAGATAGTTCAAGTATCTTTCCCATAACATATCCTCTAGACAAAGGAAGTGAGATATCGACCCTCGTTTCTTCAAAATTTTGATTTCCAAAAAGTAGCCACATTCCAAAACAACACTCAAGCCTTAAGTTTTTGAGTTTCATAGCAACCACCTTACAACACCATTTACACCTTATGACCATCTGGCAACCAACAACTCCAGTTCAACAACCAGGCCTTGTAGCACCAATTATTCAACCTAGTCTCACGCACATTAAGGGTGCACAAACCGAAATCATAAGCAGTTTGAGAAACTTTATATTTGAGAAAAATGAAACACCCCATCATTTTCTCACTGCATCAATCATCTTAAACGAAGAGGAAGAAAAATCAAACATAGCAACCAGAAGACCTATATTACTACCACCTGTGTGGCAATAAATATACAACCCTCATGCTTTTTGGAAAGCAAAAGATCCTTAAGTGAAAATCTATACTTAGACTCTCAAAGAATCGCCCTACAAAAAAAATTCCAAAGGTTTCTTCTCAAGGAGATATCGCAACTGTCAAAACTGGCTAGATCACTTTTATTATCACTTTACACCAATAGGCCATGTCTTTTCCAGAGAATAGGAGTTAGGAAAAACAATCACAAAAGGTTGGTAGTTTTTTGTGACAACCAAAAGATTTCAACATAGAAAGAACATGGAAACCAACAAAAGAAGTGATAGCATCCCACCAACAAACACCACAAACAGCGAAAGAGACTGATGAGGATATAAACCAAGTGACCTTATGATAGGGTATTGAGTATCAAAACATCCCCAAAACATGTCGATCTATTACCCAAATTACTCTTATCAAGGGTCACAACATCAAATAGGGCAACAACATCATGGATTTCAAAATCACCATCAAGGAATAAATCCAAAACATCAAATTGCCCTAGATAAAATTGCGAGAGATCGTGAGGAAATTAAATTAAAATGAAATACAACATATCATCAACGCCTTATCCTCAACCAACAGACATTATTCCAAAAACACCTCAATATCCACATCAACAACACTTCCAATATCCGCAATATCAAGAAGTACCACAACACCAAGGTGTACCTCAAGTGAAATATCAGAATGTACCTCAAACACAGTATCAAGGAGTTTAGCAAAATCAAGAGCAAAACAATCAAGAAAAGCCACAAAGGAAAGATTACCAACCAGAAAGAAAATTCACCGCTTTGGGAGTGACTTTAGAGGTAACCATGCACGAACTAGTACAATAGGAACTTATCAATATCAATGATAATCTAACTTATGATGAACCAAGCTTTAAACTTCCTTGGTATAACAAGTACGAACAATGTGAGTTCCAAAAAATCAAGGGTCACACAATGAACAGATGTGCTACACTCAAAAACCTCATCCAAGACCTTATTGATCAAGGAGAAATTGCTATTAACATTCAAGGTCCAACTACCAATGACAACAATGATAAGGTCTCAACCTCAAAATTTCAAAGAAACAATCAAGAGCTATCTATTATCAATCACATTGACAATATCTCTACATCATCCAGTGAGCAAGAGGACATACATCAATAATTTAGTCCCAAGAATGATCAAAATAAATCACCCAAGTCTAGAAATGATCCAGTTCAAAATATATTGACATCATCCAACTTCATGACAGTACATATTGATGATCAAGAGACTCCTAAGCCAACACTTATACCCAATGTAAAAAATATAAGCCAAGAGTTATCACCCATATGCCCACAATTTGAGGAAATACAAGGATCTTTTATAGGAAATCCTTTCTTTGAAATTGATCCATGTCAAGAATGTGAACCAAAGCATGTCAAAGATAATACCATACAAAGTCAAGATCAGGAAACCTTACCATCAAATATTACAATGACTTGGTAGATATCTTCCAAGATATCCAAGGCTTTCCAAAAGAACACATCCATATGCCAAGCACGCATACATCTACCCATGAGATGCTTACTCCTAATGGACATGTAGATGATCTTCCTCCAAAACAAGAGTCTCATACTCTTGATATCATTACCATGGAACAAGAGTCACCTACTCTTCATATATGTACATATGATCAAGATATAGCAGAATCTATAGACCTATCAGAAAGTGATCAAGAAGGAGAATTGAAATCAGAAACATCCTCTAGGCAGGTTGAAGACATCGAGCATGAAAATATGGAGCACAATATCCTAAATTCAACAAAGATAATGGACAATCCTGAGCAACAAAGTAGTGGGTATACAGTAGTCAAAGAAGCATTGATATATTTTGAAGGGCCATCAAATTATGATATTTCACAAGATCAAATTGAAAATATCAATTAGGAAATTATCCCACATATGAAGGATCTTATCAATGAAGAATCTATCACCTTTGAAGATCCACAACAGAGCAAAGAAGGATTAGCACCTTGTTTCCAAGGTAAGACATATTCTATTTCCAATGAAATTTCTCAACAAATTCATTATCAAGACAAAGGAGTAGGCCTACATGAACAGGGTATCCTAGCACTAGTGCAGATTATTGGCAATCCTAAGCATCAAGGTATGGGTTATTCAACAATTAAAGGATCTAAACATATCAATGATACCACTATAATATTGGGGGAAACTTTATCTAATGCAAGCATCAACATAGAGAGCATGAATATTCCTTATGATGAAATTGCTACCAACGCTACAACTAGCCATGTCATAAATCATCATCCACACACTTTTCCACCCTCTCATTGGGACCAACAACAAGAGAAAAAGCTATACCTAAGAACAAAACAAGTCATTGAAGCAAAAGAATCAACAAAACAAAATGGACAAGAAATATTCAAATGGATACAAAAGGAAAAGCAAGAAAATTGTCCCTATCAAACTCCATTAGTCAATTTTTAGAAACTATGGGAAAAAATCAAAAAGGGAATTCCATCCATCAAAAATGTCCAAAAATGAAAAAGCAAGCTTCAAGAGCAACCTACAAGGTATATCAAGACATTGGTCCCAATTGAATCTCCATATCCACCCATCATTGCTCATCATCCCAAGTTTGGAGATTCAAAGGTTCCAAAGTGCCAACCAATCCATCTAAATATCATATCCTTCGACACATTTCGCTATCCAAGATATCCAAATCTCGCATTAACCATGCATTGGAAGCAACTCTTTATCATAAGGATTCTAAAGGCACTTTATCACAATGTGTGCATCAAGGTAAGGTTAACTATGGTATCAATAAAGAAAACAAGAAGTGTCAGGGGTTACATTCAAGCGCTCGTATCCTAGCAAAACAACTCCTCCAAGCAGGATATCATTGGCATGTCATGACAACAACAACAACCATATCAACACCAACAACATCTACAACAGCACCACTAGGTGGTTCAAACATGAGCATAAAATCATCACCATGATGAAAACCTAGTAAACAAGCATCTTGTGTGACATCAAAAATCAATAAAAAAACAAAAAAAATCAAGAAAATAGTCAAGAGAAAAATCATCCTCCAGTGAAAACCACTATGGTGGCGCTTTGGACAAGTACCATAATGAAAACCTGGCAAACATGAATCATGTGTAGAATCGAGCATCAATGTGCACCATTTTAATTGGAAGCATCTTAGCCTATCCATAATGAATCCCATCCATTTTTGTCCAAAAATCCAACTAATCTTGACAAATGTTTGTTGTACACTTTACAGTTGCTAATGGAAAACATCTTGACATGGGTCACTATCATTGATCTTATCCTATCTAGCATTATTTGAGCTATGAGGTATTGTCCAAAAAGGGGCATGCTCTATCCAAACATGTTATCTTATCACAAGATAACCTATCATTGCTAGAAACTGGGGGCAAGTACTTACATCTTGCTTCAGAATAAATCTTGATCTATGCCTTCTAGCTCACATTGTGATCTAGGCATTGTCCAAACAACAAGGTGTACCACATGGTACCCTTCCTAGATCATCCCATCAACAAGGTAACCTGCCAATGCACTATTAGGGTAACCTTTGAAATATTTCGTCACAACAACAAGGTGTACCACTAATGCACTACCAAGGTAACCTTCAAAGATAACAACAACGTGGATTATTCCTTCACTCAAAAATTCTAAGATACCAACAATTGCTTGAACCCTACAGCTAGTTCAAGTAAGCTTTTCCATAACATATCCTCTAGAAAAAACATAGTGAAATATCAATCCAAGTTGTCAACATCTTAAACCCTAGGCAAGAGGGTAAAAATCAAAAAAACATCAAAAAACAATGGAAAATAGCAAAACATTCAAAAACATTTAGAAAACCACAAAAGACAAGAACATTTGGAAAACATCAAAACAAAACAACATCATGGGGTTATTCCTTCACTCAAATAGTCTAAGATATCAATATTTGCTTGAACCTCACAGCTAGTTCAAGTAGATTTCCCGCAACATATCCTCTAGACACAGAAGTGGAATAGCAATCCAGATTATCAATGTTGTTTATCCAAAAATAGTTTATCCTTTGAGTCAAACGGTCGAACTACATGGTCTCTACATGTACAATGTAGGCAAGGCTTATTATCCCCCAAGACCCTAGGTCAGTCCCCTTAGGTTTCTAACATGCTTTATTTCAACTTAGTCAAAAACACAAAATCCAAAAAAATAGTCAAAAGATACAAAATCCAAAAACATTCACAAAACAAAAAAAGGTCAAAAACACTCAAACCAAGTGAACTACGAGCCTCTACGTGTACAACGTAGGCAAGGATTATCTTTGATGAGCCCTTGAGGCCTTAGGTTAGTCCCCTGAAAACAACAAAAACAACATGATAAAAACTTAGAAAAATCAAAAAGACCCATCCCATCCATCAAAATTTGCAATAAAACATCATCCAATAATAAATGGATCATCACACTCACCCTTTGATGAAACAAACAAACAAACAAAGCAAACATCAATAGCTATAACTTTCAAGCAAACAATCACAAAAGATTTGATTACAAATAGACAAAAACAAATCCAAAGTATCAACTACCTATCTTTTTGACAAGTCCCAACAACATCCTGCGATATGTCTTAACGGATCTGTTCCTACGATAGACATAATCAACACCGGATAATAGCCCCACCCCAAACAGATATGGCAAGTGATACTATAACTTTGTTTTATCTTTTTATAGACTTATCTTTTCGATTTATTTTATTGACTCATTCCCAAGATCTCTCGAGGATGTCCATAAGGATTTAGAGAAGAAGGAATGGGGGAAATTGAGCGTCATTTCGGTTTGCTATTTGTAAGATTTTTTTGTGATACTATCATGGCGAATACTTGCTTTATTGAGTGTATGGTAGTTGTGTTGAAACAATTCGTGTAGCAGTTGCATGTTGGGTATTTCATACCTCTTTCTATAAATGGTCCTAAATTCATGTAGCAGTTGCAAGTTAGGTATTTCATACCTCTCTATGTAAATGGTCTGAAATTCGTGTAGCATTTTCATGTTAGGTTCCCTATACCTCTTTGTGTGACTAGTCTGAAAAGCTATAACACAACCCAACTATATGCTTTAAACAAAGTTTTTTTATGTCTGGTATGAACAAGAATACTCTTTATTTGTAGAGTCAAAGTCCACGCAATGGATACAAAGTCACCTTGGTCATTAATACCCTGGTGCATCGTATTTGTTTGCTACATCAAATAGGATTGTTCAAAAATTGTGAAACCTCCAAGTAAAGTGAAAGCAACTCATCACTACTAACAACATCAAATTTTTATCTATCATCAAATATTTCTTCTAACTAGCATCCATCTTGCATCCACAATGTCGTCAGTACATATCATGATGATAATAAAGTAATTAAAACATCATGTATCATGTATGGGGCATCCATCCATCCATATCTCACATATATCATCATCATCAAAAGATGGGAATGTCATAGTACATCATCATCAATGAAACAAGTGTGATAGGATAATACAACATCATAACATATATATGAGGCCTCAACTGGGCTGATGAGAATATATACAAAAAATCATGTTTGCAATATGTCTCTGAACAACAACATAATAAAGATCAAGTACACTGCCCAACAAAAAGGGAAACACTCTATAAACCAGGCTGCAGATCACCATCTAGATCTAGCTATCTAACAGGATGACCACCTGCAATCATTTTTAAACCCACACTATTAGGGTTTCACTCTAAACGAGTAAGTGACACATAATGACACAAAACATGATAATAAGCAAACACATGCCAGGATTCTGAGCAAAAGCTAAAGTCAAACGCAATAGGAAGAGTCAAATACAAGGGTTTTGAGCAAATGCTCAGAAAGCACCAAGCAAAAGCAAGCTTTTCAAGAAAAGGTGAGCTTTTCAAGCAAAGGCGAGGAGACAAAGGCGTGGAAATAAGTCAAAGGCAAGGATATATGTCAAAAGCAAGCTTTCAAGACTTCAAACAGTCAAAGGCGAGCTTTCTGATCAAAGGCAAGCTTTTCAACCAAATGCTAAAAAAAAAGTGAGAATTCTAGTCAAAGGCATGGAAATGTGTCAAAAGCATGGAAATAAGTCAAGGGCATGGATTCTTAGCAGGAAAAAATGAGGAAACCGAGGCCAAAGCTCAGAAATCAAGAAACTTCGCTTTTGACCTAGAAAACTTAGTACATACAAAACAAGAACAAAACAAGACGAAAGCAAAAAAGCGAGAAGGTACATACCAAGCCACCGATGCCTGAAGGCCATCCAACCTCCCGAATGAGCTCAAAATTATGTGGGGCTCTATCAAATCACGGAATTCATCCTCAAAAACTGATAGAATGGGAGAACTAGAGACAAGAATTAGCTATAGAGTCAAAACACAAATGAGCTATCAAGAGGAGAAATTGCTTATACAAAACCTCAAGAAACCCTAATTTCACTTAGGAACCCTAATTTCTACTTGGGGAACATTCCTACTTTCAAATTAGAAGCTCTCAGAAACACCGAAATGAGAGACGAAGGAACTATAAACCTGATTCTGTGACCTAGACACATTGGAACGGAAATAGAACAGAGTCGTGAGCCTGACCTCAAAACTTGAAATTTTTGGTCAACCTCTCGAGGGGGTAGCATAGAGTCCTGCCATCATTACATGAAACACCAGGGCATAGTGGGGCATAATTTTTTTTCAAAAACTTGATCTTAAAAACATTATCTTTGAAACAATGCAACCAGTACTTTGTATCAAAAAGGGGCAAAATGTAGACATGTAAAATTGACTTAACACCTATCACAACTCAAAATGTCTCAAAACAACTCGGAATCAACTCAAAATGTCTCAAAATAACTCAGAATCAACCTGAAATGTCTCGAGAACGTCTCAGAATCAACTCAAAATGTCTCGAAACAACTCGGAATCAACCCAAAACATCTTGGAACGACCCCAAATCAACTTGGAATGACTTTGAATCATCACATAACATCTCTGAATCAACCCAAAACATCTCAGAATCAACTCGGAATGTCTTGAAACAACTTAGAATCAACCTGAAATGTCTCAAAATGACTTCGAATCAACTTAGAATGTCTCGAAACATCTCGGAATCAACTCAAAACATCTCTAAATGAACTCAGAACCTCTCTTAATCAACTTGAAATATCTCGGAACATCTTTGAAACATCCCAAATCATCTTGAAATCATCCCACGACATCTCACAACACATCAAACGGCATCTGAAACCCTGATTTCCTCTATTAATTGAATAATACAACATTATTTAATTAATTCACTTTTTCATCATTCTCTACAAATTAAATAAATACTATTTATTTAATAAAGTCTTGAAAACCCCAATTCTACTATTAATTGAATAATACAACGTTATTTGATTAATTCACATTTCATCGTTTCGACCAATTAAATAAATTACATTTATTTAATAAAGTCCTAATCTATTCTTATTTCGTCCTGAATAGTCAAACAATGCTAATTATTTGATTATGTCACTAATTCACCTTATTCCTCAAAATTAATTGAATTATTAAATCATTATAATTTAATTATCACACTTTCCCTCCAAAATTTGAATAATTAAATCAAACTATTCAAATTAATTATCAAAAATCAAACACAAAAAGGAATTAATTAATTAATATTCCTCACCCACTTTCTGATTGAGAAAATCGTGGATTGCTAACTAAGTAATCTAATTTTGCTAACTCAACCATCTAATTCCTAACTAAACCCTAACTAATCAATCAATTGCTAACTAAGCAATCAATTGCTGACTGATCAATCTAAAACCCTAACTAGCCAATCTATTCTTCAATCACCCCAATTGTGCAATCAACTTTGCACAATCTTCTCATGTCTAAATCCTATCAACACATTTTGACCGTTGATCTAGATATTCTCCAATGTGATCCTGATCATCGATTTGAAATCTCTTTTCCTATAAAACAAACCTCTCTCCTCACAAATATGGATCATAATTTCAACTTACCTTACGCAACAAAGTGCTATCAAGATCACCATTGATAGAGCTTCCTCATTTCTTCAAACACAAGCATCGTTCATCAAGCTTTTGCACGTAAGCAATGGAGGCTTTACAATGATACGAACAACCCAACATCATGCAAATACACTCCAACATGGGATGGTAAACTCTTCTTTTGTTTGTTTGAATTTGTTTTGAATATCTCAGGATCTCATTTCGTTCAAATAGCTTAGATTTGTAAATTTCATGAGTGATGGAATAGGATAGATTGAGTGTTATGGATTAGATAGTTTATGATTTCAATCTTACATTTGATTGTTGCCTTCGCGTTTTCCTGATGGATTCCTTCCCCCTCACACAACACCTTCCAAAATATTCTAAGGTAGTTACACTTCTTGGGTAAAAGAGGGAGAATAAGGGTTACAGAGGAGAGCTCTAGTGGTGCAGATTGTAGTTTTTCGCTTGCAGATTTCTGTAATGAGAAGGCTCGTATGGCTATAGTATGTTATTTTTTGAGTATTGTAATTTCACTTCATCAAGATAATAGAAAGGAAGTGTTTCTTTTTGCATTTTATGTTTATCTCTCTTGTTTAGTTGTGTATGTGGTTTTGTAAGGGGAGTACCCTCATCACATACAATAGTGCCCATATTATTATAGGGTTGACAAGGCCAAAGGTATAACTATCAATAATAGGGAAAGGCTGAGTACTAAGTATTTGTTTCATAATTTTAAACAAATATGGGAGCAATGACAAACCAATCCAATGATTCATTGGAAACTTAAAACCATTAGGGTTTGCATAGCCTGATATCTTGCATGCAAAAATTGATATACATTTACAAGGAAAATATTAGCTGAAAATATTCTGGAATAGAATAACAATAATTTACAATCCTATAGGTTGCTATCATTTAAAAGCATACGCCTTACTCACAATAATTAAAAAATTTAAGAATCTATTACCCTTCCATTAATACTCTTGATTGCAAGCTATTATGGCATTTGACCCTAACACTATGGTTTAAGGTTTTGAAAACCATTCTTAACCATAAGTGAAGAGCAATGATCCCATGCATCTATTGTATACCAATAGAGGATCGAGTCTTTGAATACATAGGTCTGCCACTAAGAATCATACATGGGTTTAGTAACACTCAAGGGAGTGAATATTTTCAAACACATAACAGGGGTTATTCAATTCATGCAACTAACATGTATTCATAAATCCACTTCAGAATAAATAATGCTTCTACTAAGAAATATTATTACCATTATCAAAATGCATAAAAATAAATTTATAGACCACCTACCAATTCCTTTGTAGCCAAGGAAGAACGCTTAATACTTTCCTAAATATTTCTTGCTCTCGATCACCACACCTTCTAAACTTCTCTCCTCTTTTCTTATCTTTTTTCATTTTCCATGTATTTCCTTTCTCCTTCGCATGTTTTTCCATCCTTCTCTCCCTCATCAGCTCAGGTGTGTGAGATTTTATTTTCTAGCTGGAACCTCTCATATCAGCCTCTATCAGCAAGAGCAATAATGAAGTTAGATTTTGGGATAGATTTGATTAGACTTCATATTAACTCCTCATAGGTTTCTAATGCTTTCCTTCCCACTTTCTATGTGGCATCAGCCACTTGATTAACTCCCACGACTTCCAATACAATAACACTAATTGCATGCCTCTCTCTAAAACACCAATTTCCCTCTTCATGTTTGCAGCCATGAATGAAGTGCCCACGAAGAAGAATGTGAGTAAAATACAAACTAGCATATATATATTTCAAATAATCTATATAGAATAAGCCGAGAGATATTTTTTTAAATAGTTATTTTTAAATTATTTTATTAATATAATTATATATATTATAATATAATTAATATCTATAATTGATTATATATTTTTTATTTATAGTAACAATTATATTTAAATCATTTAACTTTTAAAATTCTACAATGGAAATCTGATTCGAATTATTTACTTGCCGTAAAAGTAACACATAGCATTAATTATTTGCTTGGCATCAATTCAGTGGATCGTATTCTCTTTTAGTTTCTCATGACAGTAAAAAACCATAGAATCAAATATCCCATCCACGGTTTTGAAACCTCAATGCTCATAGTCATAAGACATTGAAACCTTGATGTTTGGCATAAATTTCTTGTTTTATTTCTACATAAGCCATGGGATCATCAAATTGCTCCACCTATGTTGAAGAGATCATCTTTCCCCACCCATCATCAATCGTCGCCAGCTCTTTCCCATTCTTCAAAAAATGAATTTGTAAAAGCATTAAGTAATTATGTCTCTTACATCATTAATACTGAACTTGTGATTGTTGGGAAGACAATTCAATAAGATATTACACAGTGCTTCAGAAAATGGTTTTTTAAAGACTAATGGTTGGAAACATTGTGAATTAAAATATTAGTAGAAGTAATGGAATGCTTAGAAAAAAATTGAATAGAAAAATTGTAAATCTTACCTTTGCTACTCCTAATTTTTAGTTACAAGCGACGCCCATCATTTGTTAGTAGAAAGACAAGCAATCAAATTATATGACTTAGAAGCAAAATCAAACATCACACATCCAAGCAATCACCACATACTATCTTTTACTTTATTCTTTTTTTATTGGATTTATTGGTCCCAGAATCGAGCACGGATAATCTTTAGGCTGATATTTTATCTTTCATTTTTTGCATACGAAAAAAATGGCATTGTATGGAAAGCCTCTTAGCTTAATTAATATTCTCATATTCTTTTTGCCACTGCTAAATGCTAAAAAATAGTGGGAAAATTATGAAGTGCACAACAAGCTCATATAAATCCTTGTTGAGCAATCCATTCCTTTTCAGTTGTGCTTGCCCTTCTCATTCTCAACATTCCATGTCCAATGACACCAAGTTTTTTTATATCCATACTTCGCACCAAAATAAATGAATAACAACACATTCAGGAGCTAATGTCATAAAAACAACCCAAAACCAACTAAGAAAGGGCCTCCTGACTAAAAGCTTTGAACGACTTGTACTGGGTAAAAGGGAAGATGGGTCGTATATACAAAGATTATGAATTAAAGATAGTTATAAGGAAGCTAGCAGAGAGTTTTCAATTCTTACTTTTATATTTTTCATTGTTTTTTATGATTTCTATATTATTATGGTGTAAAAACTAATATTACTTTAAGCATATAATTTTAAAGAAAAATTTATGTGAAATATATGAAAATAACATGAATGCAAATTTGCAAAAGTTTCTGAAGACAAAGAAGGAAAAGGAGGATCTACAAAGGACTACCAAAAGTAGTTACGATTCAATGAAGATTGTCTCACATTGGAGGAAGGTGTTGAAAGTGCTTATGGAGTACATTACCCTGGATGGTCGTTACAATAGGGTATTTGGGTACCATTTTGTGCTCCTCAACCATTTCCGGCATCAGGTTAGGGTTTCTTTCCCTTTCTATCTTGCTACCTCTTTGAATGCTAGTCTTCAGAACTATAGTCAAAATCTGATTAGGCATTTTATTCTCCATGAGGGTTTGCTTGTTTTAATCTATAAACATTTCAAAGCTATGTCAGCTTTGTCCCACCAGACCCCTTCTTCCAGGGGAAGGAGTGCAATTAAGGGGAAAGGTAATTCTAGTGTCTCTCCCCAGGAGAAGGGTAAGAGAAAGGTCTTGGAGGATCCCTCCTATGATACTAATTAGGATGATTCGCAATCGCCCCCTCATCGGAATACACCAGCTACCCTGCCACTGACATAGAGGATAGGCCCCGTTATCCCAGTGAACTCAAGGCGGATGACCATTACTTTAAATTTGAACGTGAATTTCCTGATGACATTCTTGCTATTGCTCGTAATGGGTCTGTGGATTTCTTCTGATTAATCAGATGGGTGTTTTTTGAGATTAAGGAACTTAAATTGAATCAGAGGGCTATGAACAGTAAATTGGAAAAGGCTGAAAAGAATGACAATAATAACAGAGACAGAGATAAGGCCACCGACTTATGGACTGAGGAAGAAAAGAAATACATGGTGGATTGCCTCAAGAAAACAGTTGAGGATTTGCAGCAATTTAAGAGTAACCATGATGGCAAGCTTCCTGGTATGGAGGAAAAGATGAAGAACATAGAAGATTCTATCCACAAGATTTTGGAAATGAGCCACAAAATTTTAAAATCTACCGTGAAGACCATGAATACGATGGTTGATAATCTAGAAAATGTATATCATGTCAGGACTGTTGTGTATGTGGATGTTGAGAAAGAGGAAATCCAAGTGGAAGGCATGGGGCCGAGTAAAAGAACCAGAGCAAACCTAAAGAGGAAGGTTGACCAGGCTCTTGTTAACATTCGGGAGATTAAGAAAGTTGCTTTAAATATGAACAAACTCGAGCAGGAGGCGACGAATATCCTCGAGAATCTGGCCTAGTGGTTGGACTTTTGTTGGCTTTTTGTTGGATTTTTGTTGTGTTGCCTTGGGATGGTTTCTTGTTTTCTTCTTTGATGGCAGCTGTCTATTTTTTGTCATGATCCTTTTGATGTTGTATCTTTCTCTTGTTTACTATTAAGGGTTTCGAGGTCCCTTCAAAACCTACTTGTTCCTTAATCAAAAACATGAATGCAAATCTAATGCACTCTTTCCTATAATGACTTTTCATAAATTTGATTTCACTAATGTGATGTGAACTTCTTTATAATTTAAATAATAATAAAGATGATGATTATGTTTATAGTAAGAAAAGCAAGACAATTTCCACAAGTAATATATGACAAGATACAAATTTTAGCTCCACAAATGTGTAATATAATTTTGATATAAATAGTATGATAAAATTAGTCTTAGATATAAGTGCATATTCAAGAATATATTATGAGAAGCTAGTATTCAATTTCCAATAAATTTTGAATGATTAAACAATTTGTAAACATTGACTTAATTTCAAATATTGTGTTTCTATTTTTAGTGTCATGAATATAAAATTAAAGTGTTTGAGCTATATTATAATTCTTATAAATGAATCTCAAACACACTTTTAGTGTATAAAAATGTTCTCTAATGGTTTCAAGGATATCCTAATATATTTTTAAGCGAAATTTTTAATAAGGAGAAAGTTCAATGAATTATGAAATTCAAATGAATGGTAAGAGGGGATGCATTATACCATGTATATCTTAGAAAAGGAAATTCCATGTTTTATGATAGCTATAGTGACTGAAGAATATGTAATTTAAATGTGTGAAGCAACAACTATGATATTTGAGTCCCAAATAGAATCAGGAAAGTAAGACTTTTATCTCTAAAATGTGACTATCAATAAATTTATAGTACACATAGTGATCAACCTTACTTCTAGTAAAATACAACTCTAATGCATATGAATAAAATATTTTATTCCAAATTTACAATTATTTTCTTGACCCACACAAGGGCCTCTTCAATTTATAAACTAGATTATCTTTACCTTTTATATTGAACTCTTCGTGTTGTCTCATGCATATATCTTTTTCTAAACGACTATGTAAGAATATTTTCTTGGCATCTATATACGCTATCTTTAGTTCATATAGGGTATACGTCATAACATTTATTTAACTCCTACTCGATATTTACTAATCACATACTTTGATTTCTATTCAAATATTCCTAAAGTAAAATTTATTTACTTAAGTCAATTGATAATATGACCATTAGAATTTCTTATCTTTCCATTAACTATTTATGACATAAGAATAATTTTACATTGTAAGAATTATCACATGGTTTAAAATTAGCATCCTCGTATTCAATATAACATCAAACATCCAAACGTCAAAGATCCCTAGATGCATTATTAAGAGTTGATTGGGTGGCCTTACATATTTTATATGTGTATATGTATATGTATATGTATATGTATATATGAATATATACATACATATATATATAATATATGTGTGTATGTATGTATATGTATATGTATATATACATATATATGCATACATATATATGTATATAATATATGTGTGTGTATGTATATGTATATATCTACATATATGTATATGTATATGTATATGTATATGTATATATGAATATATACATACATACATACATATATATATATATAAAATATGTGTGTATGTATGTATGCATTAGAGTTGTATGTATGTTGTGAGTTTTTTTATTTTTAATGGTTTTCTGACTTTATCTTTTTACTCTATTCTAATCTTAAGGATTGTAAAAAATAAAAAATAGATTAAACTAGATGAGAAATTAAATGAATGGTTCAAGTTTACCAATACGAGCCTTTATGCATAAAGTTTTAAGGAATTAATTTTAAACTCACAATAACATGATCAACTGTGTTCAATAAATAATAAAATAGGTGCAAACTTCAAAGGATTTTTATAGAAATAGAAGTACATACATTAAATTACTATCATACTACACATTCAAATTTAATGAAGCTTCAACAACATAGTAAAAAATGTTTTAATCTAATTGTTTAGAGATTCCATAGAATTAAAAGCAAAAGAACAAGTTAGTGCACTCTACCATTCCAAAAAGATGTCTACACCAAAATTAGATCTTCCTATCTAGAATTCTTCCTCAAACTACTACTAAAAAATAAATACTATTAATAACTATTGATGGCCCAAAGAAATAGAATACGAGTGAACCCTTTTGCAATATTTGGTGCCTCCTTTGATAAGGAAAAAGAGAAGCTAAGAATATCTATTTTCTTGCACAATCTACAATTAGGAAATTCGTGCAAATATTCCTTATTTTAGATCATTCCTAAAAGAAACTTTCTTACTTCACTTTCTCCTAAGTTAATCCATGCACCATATTGTATTAGTTCATGTAAAAATTTAAACTGGCACATAAACATGCCTAGAACATAGGAACCACTTTATAAATTGAGTGGAACCCATTTACATCAATTTTCACTAGACTAAAAACTATAAAAGAATAAATTAAAAATTTGAATGTGTCTAAATTGTTGAAGAAATAAAATTTTGATTTGGCTCCATCAAATATTTGAATTTCAAATTTATTATTCAGTCTTATTATTTTGCTAGTATTCTTCATAAGCCTTCAAGCATCTTCCCAATACTTTGTTTGTCCCATCCAACCATTCTAACATGAACCTGAAGTCTTCAAAAAGAATTAGAAAAAATCTATTTGATTTTTCATTTAGATAGATCCTTTTTTATGCAATTGAAGTCCTATTTAATTTACATACATTAATTAAATATTTCTTCATCACAAATCTACTACATTTCTTCAATCCTAACTTTAAAGTGTTATTAATCTCATATGTAGATTTTATTTCATGTTTCTTTCCTACCACTCACTCAATACCAATCACAACACTTAAAAAATGTTTAAATTTATAATTGCATTTATTTAACTATTCCTATTCTTTTGGGATCCTATGCATGAAGAGAGTTAGTACATCTCTTCTGAAGGCTATTACCTTCATAGTATTTTCTATAAAGTTTGACTCATCTAATTGTAAAATATCTTGAGCTACCAATTCCTATGGCCATTGTGTTCATCTCCCTTAATATGATAACATTCTCCTCATACATTGTGTCCTCATCTTTTATTAACTTCAGGAATGCATCCATCATTTGTTCTAATTGATAAATTTAATCATGTAACTTACATCCATAATCTTTTTTTTTTCCTTGATCCAAAAATTTGTCCAACCATTTTTCCACAACTTGGGCTTTGACCTTCATTCCTTGCAAGGAGTTTGCTTCTATTTTGGAAACCAAAATGGGAGTATCACTTAACACACCTTCCTATTTTTCCTTTCATTTTTTGGGGTTGTTGCTTCAACTCCTTTTTATTTTTATATTTCTCTACCATGATCTTCAGTATTTTCATAGGTGTATCTAAGGAAACCAATTCTTCTCTTGTTTTCCTGCCCAAGTTGACTTGATATATTTGATAATCATGTACATTCAACTATTTGTCATCTTTATCCATGATTGGTGTTACTATTTCAACAATCCTTTCTCTTGATTGGTTCAATATTATGATAGATAAGACTCTTGGTTTCTTCATTTTTCTCTCCTTCTCTACCATAGTTGTGATTGACCCTAAGTTCAAATGTTTTACAACAATATTCTCTCTTCTTATAAAATTTATCTTTAACCATGTTGACCATGTTGGTACATTCTATGTTACTTTATCTAGTTTAATTTGTTATTCTTATTTTTCTATTGTTGATGATGCACCCCAAGTTGCTTTGGATGTTGTGAACTTTACAATTGTTAAGTTACTTCATTGTGATTTATTCTCCTCAAATTCAACATCCCCTCTTGTTGCTTCGATGGATATGATTAGAAATAATAGTTTTGATTGAATTTATTTCTCTTTTTTACTCAGGGAGACTAAGGAATTTGTAAAATCTATTATTTTTTTAAACTTCTTTTAAACTTCATCATATTTCTTTGATTCATCATATTTATTTTATTTTGAAGCTAATGGTATAGTTCTAAAATGTGTCCTTGATTAGTTTTTTTCAAGATAATAAGTTTCTTTTGATGAAGAGGATGAGTCAAAATTTACAACTCCTATTGTTTTGGCCCCATGAAAGATTGTTGGGCCCAGTACCACAACTTGTGGTTCAAGATGAACATATTGTACGTACTTTGAAACAAAATCTAGTTTTACTCATGTATTGATTACCTCTTTTTTTCTTCTCACCTTTTCAAGAGTTTCTTCTAGCTTCTCCAAATATTTATATTCTTTGAATTTTTTATTTTTTGGGTTTCTCTAGAGTAGAAGAAGAGTTACTTTGTCTCTTTAATTTATTCTACTTTCATTTCTCAAAGTTTTCAATATTTTTCTTTAATGAAGATAAGCTAAAATTCTTGACTTTTTAATAATTATTTTTTAATTTTGTTTGGTCTAGAAATGAACAATTTATAGGTGGAAATGGAAAACTATTTACACTCTATAAATCATAGATGGGATTTAAAACATTACCATAATCAACCATATCCTTGGTTATTTCCCCTCCAATATTCATGTTTCTCATTTATTAGAGTGTTAACTGACAAAAGATCATTTTTCTTGCATTGTGGACATCTTGGAAATTAACCCAAAGTCCTCCATATTGGCCTCATCTTTGTGATTAGACTCAAACATCTATTGGTAGTTGTTTTCATTGATGTCAACACCTTAGGAGAATTTTGTAAGATGGTTGACATTGGTTGCCATATGTTTGTGAGATTGATGGCAGTTGTTGATGATAACACTTGATGAAGATTGTTATATGTTTGATAGTGGTTGTCATTGATGTCAACACTTGAGATGTAAGGGAGATTGTTGCAGTGATTGTTGCTTGGAATTTTTTGTCATTGTTGACAGCATTCAGTTTGGGCCAACATTGATATATAGTGTTGTTGTTGAAGTTCATGATTGGATCATGCCTTGTATGATGATAATAAAAGTATTAAGTATAGTTTTTGATATATTAAGATCACAATTAAAAGTGTTGTTGATAGTGGAGAGATTTTTTTGAAGATCTACAGTATGTCTTATGCTCTCTCTTGATGTTCTTTATGTAGCATGTGTTGCTAAAAGAAAGTTTTGGCCTCCACAAGTTGGTTAATTGTTCTTGGTTTAGGAAGTTGCTTGAAGTCTATTTGGGAGAATTATTTGGATTCCTCCATTGTTGAAGATATGGTCTTGCAGTTTGAGATTCAAAGTCTATGTTTTGTGGATGTTGCACTCCTATGTTTTTAGGTCACCAGTGTTGCCACTTGGAGATTTATGTGAATTGCAAAAGGTTGGTAGTGTTGTTGGATATTTGGACTAGTCCAAAAAGTGCTCCACATTTCTCCACATTGATGTCTCTACTTCTATGATTTGGTGAATATGTTTTCAACATCTATGCAGTGTCTCAATTTTAATTTTGTGTGTTGAAGTGGTATGCAAGTTGATTGGTTAATGTTATATCTCATGATTAAGCATTTTGTGTTTCTAGGATGAAATATTTTGTTCCTATTTTGTTTGTGGTGGTTGCTAGTTGGATGACAGTATGAAGATGTTTATGGAAGTGTTGTTGGATGTTCATGAAACATCCCCATGTGATCTACATGTTTTTGATTGGCCTCTTTGGTGTTGCATTGTTTCTTGAGTTAGCTTTCTAGATTATTTGTGGATATCTAGCCAACAGGGCTTGTTCCTTTACTTATGTTGTGTGCTTGGGGGTCTATGCTATCATTTGAAGATGTGTTAAGTCAGATTTGGGTCCCGACCTATCCTGGTTAGAATTGCTTTGAGAAAATTCAATTGAAAGTATGTTTTTGGGTCAACTGGTTATGCACTTTAAAGTTTCATCTACACATTTCCTTGATGCTAACTTAGATTGATGTGTGCTAACATTTCAATTGTCTTGGATCACATTGAAATATGTATTAAGTTTTTTTTGGTCCTCTCTATCCTTGGGATAGGACTACATTATGATTTGGTGGTTGACCTATTGAACTCATTGTTTATCTTCTTCTTGGTCAACCTAATTAAAGTTTTGAAGTGTTGTGGTGGATATAAATGCAAGATCTTTTTGGATGCAACTTAGTGGAGAAGTGTACAAGTTTATAAACAAGAAATTTTGGATTTTCTTTGAAGATCTTGTAAAAGAAGTGCGAAAGTGTGAAAGATAGAATCAAATGTGCTATAACGCCTCAGTCAGTCGAGTGTTATGTTGATAAAAATTGTAATCTTTCTCTAAATATTTGTATCCTACTCTGAGATAGTGAATCTCATCAAGTCCTTGTATCTTGCTCCTAAAGTTATGTTTTCTTCAATTTTGTAAGTCCTTTGTATCTTGCTTTGAGGTAGTGTGCCTTAGTTTACAAGTCCTTTTTGGCAGTGAGCCTTTATATTGTGAGTTAACTCTCACTGTGGTTTTTCCCTCATTGGGTTTTCCACATAAATTTGGTGCATCCTTTTGCATGTGTGTGTTCTTTGTCTCTTTCTCACTATTGTTGATCTAATTAATGATAGAATAACTATCTCTTTTATTATTGAAGATTGTTGATATTGTTGAGGTTTTAACTGCTACATTTTTTTAAGGGTTCTAATTGGATTAAGAAGTTTATATTGTACTGAAGATTTTCTAAGTGTTGGAAAGGTTTAAGTTTTTTAGTAGATTGATTCACCCCCCTCTCAGTCTCCGGGTGTGTGGAACAATTGGTATCAGAGTCAAGTTCCTTTGAAGAAAGCTTGACTGCTTGAGGAAAAGATCTAGGATGGCACATGATGGTTCATACAAGGGTCCTAGGTTTGATGGGACTAATTATGCTTTTTTTGAAATCGAGAATGGAAGGCCACCTAAAATATCTAGGGTTTGGTGTGTTCCAATCAATCAAAGATGGTTATGTTGCTCCTACTACTCCTCGAATAGATCTGGTTGAGATCATATTATATGAGTGCAATGCCAAATCTAAGAATTATCTCTTGTGTGGATTGGTTGATTCTAAATTTTTAAAGGTGGTGAATTAAAGTTCTACTAAAGATGTCTAGGGAAAGCTTAGCAGAATCTATGAGGGTGATAAAAAAGTAAAGCAAGCCAATATGCAGATATTTAGAAGAATATTTGAGACTGAGGATGACAGAGGATGAAGATATTGCAAGTTATATGTTCTAGGTGCATGAAGTAGTTTATGGCATCACCAATCTTGGTGAAATAAAAGAGAATAAAATTATGAAGAAGGTTTTAAGATCTCTCCCAAAATCTTATAGTCATAAAGTGTCTTCCATCGAAGAGTCTAAAGACTTGGATCAGTATTCAGTTGATGAAATTTTTGGTGCTCTTAGTGCCTTTGAGATGAGAGAATTTGACAAGGATGTTCCAAAGAAGGAAGTATGATTCAAAACCAATAAAAAGATAGAATATGAAGCAATTGATTAGGATTATGAATTTGATAAGGTTGAAGCAAAATTTGTGAGAATATTGAAGAAAAGCGCTAGAAAATACAAAGGTAAGCTACCTTTCAAGTGTTTCAATTGTGGAAGAATTGTTCATTTAGTATCTAAATCTCCTTATAAAAAGTATGAAAATAATAACAAAAATGATAAGATTAGAAAGAGTTTATATTCCATTGAAAGTGGTTATTCCTCAAAAGATGAGGATAATGATTCAGATGATGAAACCCTTTTTATGGCTTTGGAAGCTAGTGACAAAAAGTATGATATTGAGAATTGTAACAAGTTTGTCTCCTTGTGTGATGAAGATATATTTTCTTCTGAACCAAATCTAGAGTTAATGGAACCTAAAGGTTGGGACTTCAATCCAAGTGATTGTGAAGTTGATTTTGAAGGAGAACTATGGTCTTCTCTTGAAGATCTAGATGAATCAAGATTGAAAAATATCAAAAGAGACAATTGACAAATTAAAGGAAAAATCTACTGAATCAAAAGAAGAGATTGGAAAAATGAAAGCTCAGATAGGAGGAGGAAATGGATGTGAGACTAAAATCAAAGAATATAAAGATGTGATCTCAATTTTAAAATTCAAAGTTGAAGATGGAAAGAGGTTTGAGGATTGATTGATTGAATACCAAGCTCAATGACAAAATTGTTGAATGTTTAAAGCTTGAGGAAGAGATTGTATCTCTAAGAAAAGAGCTTGAAAAGGAAAAAGAGAAAATTGACAAAGGTTTGAAATTGAGAGGAGGATCTATAATTCTTGATGAGTTGTCTAAATCTCAAAATCCATTTAAGCATAAATCAGGACTTGGTTTTGAAAAAGGGAAAAGTCCTATGAATAATGTATTTGCAAACTTGTATGATAACTTCAAAGCAGAAGGAATGCCTAAAACAAGGGAAGAGAAATCCTGCATTGAAAAACCTAAGGAGAATTTCTCCAAAGATGCAAAGAAAAATCAAGACAACAAGAAAGAAAGAGGATTCATTCCTATCCAAAACAAGAAAAGGAACTTTAGAAATCATGCCCCTAAGCAAACTACTCCCATCAAGTTCAATGGTAATTGTTATGCTTGCAATAAGTTTGGTCATAAGGAAGTTGAGTGTAGAGGCAAGATGAGTCAGAATTCATTAGGCCTCCAAGGTACAATGCTATAAACTCTCAGTTATCTCATGGTTAGTGTTATGCTTGCAATAAATTTGATCATAAGGCTAATGAATGCAAAAGTAAAATGATGAGAAATAGTAATGCTATGACTTCTCAATCCTTTTATGGATACTACTACACATGCAACAAGTTTGGTCATAAGGTTGTTGATTGTAGGTCTAATGTGAGAAGAATTAATAATGCTTCGGAAGTTAGTATCACCTACTACAATGTAAGAAGCCAAGACACATTGCAAGGTTCTGCAAAGGAAAGAATGCAAGACCTTCTACTCCGCAAAAGAAGATTGACACTAGTCAACAAAAGAAGGGAATGAACAAAGTATAATAGAAGAAGGAAGAAAGTGAAGTAAAGAATGAATATTTACCTCAACATGGTGTAGATGAGTCCTCTGGTAACTAAAAATATAGAGTATTATCTCAAGGGGATATTTTATTTACAAAATCTTTCAATCCCCTGAAAAGAGTGAGATGTTGAAGACTTCAACATGGAAGAGGAGTTGGATCAAAACAGATGATGTGCAGATTTGTGGTGCAAGGATGAACTTTTGTTGAAGGTTATGGTAAAAGAAGAAGGTGTTTGGAGGTTGGTACACATTTTTTGATTAATATTATTCTAGTTTGGTGTACTGTAATTGAAGATGAGTTTCAAAAAAATTCTAAGCCATGAACACAGTGTATACTCTAAGGTAGAGTCATGGTATTTTGTTTTGCACCTCTCCATGGATAAATATTTTATCTTTCATTTTAGAAGATAAGTTGTTCAAGGGGTGAAGGTGTTATATCCAAGTTTTCAAGTCTTTACACCTTTTGAAGCAAAAGTTGGAAGTGATAGTGTTTCGATTTGTGCTCTGTTAGAATAAAGTGATGATGAAGGCTTGCTACAATGATTTTCATTCCTCGAGAAAAGAATATTTGTTCATTCAATCTTGTGGACATGTTCAGGGACGTTCAATGCATGATACTTTGTAGTATCATGTGTTTTGGTGGTCTGCAAGCTCAATTTTCAAATGACATTGTGCTACAAATAAGTTCTAGATGCCTATTTGTTCTATAGAACATATGTTTGGGTACTTACAGATCAATTATATGAGTTCTATGTGGAAATTCTACATGTCTCGGTATATTTTAGGGATGCTATGCATGCAGTATGTTCAGTTTCCATATTTCAAGCTAATCCTACGTAATCTCATGAGAAAGCAATGAAAATAATATTTAGATACATGAAAGGAACTCCAGATTATGGGTTATGGTATAATAAGGATAATAATTTTTCTCTGAATGCTTATATTGATGTTGACTAGGCTAGTTGTGTGGATGACCGAAGAAGTACAAGTGGAAGTGCAATATTTTTGGGAGACAAATTGGTCTCTTGGTTTAGTAAAAATCAAGACTTAGTATCTTTATCCACAACAAAATTTGAATACATTGTTGCAGTATCTTGTTGCACCCAGGTGATTTGATGAAGTAGACCTTGAAGGATGTGAAAGTAGTTTATGATGAGCCTATTCCTATATTATGTGACAATACCAATGCTATTAATATTTCCAAGAATCTGGTAATGCATTCAAGGACAAACACATTTCTATCTGGTATCACTTTTTGAGAGAGAAGGTTGTTGAGCATGAAGTTAGAATGGAGTAGCCTACCAAGGATCATATTGCAAATATTTTCACTAAGGCACTTTCAAAAGATACTTTTGAGTATCTCTGCTAGAAGTTAGGGGTTATTTCCCCTCCTTGTTCTAACTAGATGCATAGATGGTGCATTTTTCAAGGGGGAGAAATTCACGTCATATCCTTTTCTTCCAGATTGATGTGTGCTACCACTCAAGGGGAGCTAGTAGTAAGGGGGATTTTGGTATAGATGTGCAGATATTGTGCATGTATGAAGAAGAAGTGTTATTGGTTGAAGGGAGAGTTTGTGTTATTATTTCCATTGAAAATATTTTCTCCTTTATCTTGAAGTCGAAAAATATGTTATTTCCTTCTACATACAGGTGTGTGTTTCCCTTTTTCCTTGATGTCAAAGGGGGAGAGTGAGCATATGTTTGTTACCATCAATGCCAAAGGGGGAGATTGTTGGCAGTTGTTGTCATTGATGTTAGCACTTGAAGAGTTTTGTGTAAGATGGTTGGTGATGGTTTTCATTAATGTTAACATTGATTGTTGGTTGTCATATATTTGTGATATTGATGGTAGTTTTTGATGATAATACTTGATGAAGATTGTTATATGTTTGGTAGTGGCTATCATTGATGAGCTTATTGTCATTGATATCAGCACTTGATATGTAAGGGGGATTGTTATAGTGATTATTGCTTGGCATTGGTTTTCATTATTGACAAAATTTAGTTTGGGCCAACATTGATATATGGTGTTGTTGTTGAAGTTCATGATTGGATATCATGCCTTGTCTAATGATAATAAAAAAAGTATTGAGTATAGTTGTTGTCAACAAAGTTGATTTCATAATGATATATTAAGATGAGGATTATAAGTGTTGTTGGTAGTGGATAGATGTTGTTGAATGTCTATAGTATGTCTTATGCTATCTCATGATGTTCCTAATGTAGCATGTGTTGTTGAAAGAAATTTTTGGCCTCAGCAAGTTGGTTAAGTGTTCCTGGTTCAGTGACGAGGGTGCAACCCGAGACACAGAAAATCACACACAACCAGAGAATATTATTATTATTCTGAATATGAAAATCTTACATGTAGAGGATCTCAAATCCTTGAGCTCTGCAATACATGCAAACTACAGAAACTACATAATTTCCCCTTTTCGCAGTATGCAAACTTTTTCCCCAAAAGCTGCCCAAAAATTAGAAAATCCCCCCCATAAATAGCTCTTTTTCAGTTTTGGAGCTAAACAACATTTGAATTATGAGTTTTGGCAGTTTGGCACCACAAATTACAATTTGAAATTCAAATTTTAAAACCTTATTCGAAAATTAGCACATTTTTGAAAGTGCACTAACTTTGAAGAGCCATAACTTTTGATCTGAAAAACTATTTGAACCTTTGGAAAGGTCTCGGAGTCAAGAACGTGCTCAAAATCCACTACGCCAATTTTGGCAAGTTTTGGGGTTGTTTAATGCCTCAAACCTGATCTGGAAGGTTTTCAGGTGCAATTCTGGGAGACTAAAACTGCAATATCTTTCAAACCGAGAATGCTCTCAGCCTAATTCTTTTGCCAATGTTCTTATTTTTCCATTCTTAATCCTCCCATATAATTTTTGTCTCCAAATATCTTCAAATTCCAATAAAAATAGCAGTTGACCAAAAAAAGCAAAAAAGCAAAACTAAAAGTTGGGAATTACATTATGACGAAAAGGGTCTCCAAAACTGCAAAAACATCTAAGAAACTACAAACAGGAAATGCAAATATTTTTTGGTGATGCAGGGTTGCCCTTATACCACTAGATGCTCCTGCATCATTCAGGAAGTTACTTGAAGTCTATTTGGGAGAATGCTCTGCATTCCTCCACTATTGAAGACATGGTCTTTTGGTTTGGGATTCAAATTTTATGTTTTGTGGATGTTGTACTCCTATTTTTTCAGGTCACCAGTGTTGCCGAGGATATTTCTATGAATTACAAAAGGTTGGCAATGTTGTTGGATATCTGAACTGGTCCAAAAAATGCTTTAAATTTCTTTGCATTGATGTCTTTGCTCCTACAACTTGGTGAATTTTTTCTCAACATTTGTGTAGTGTCTCAATTCCAATTTCATGTGTTGAAGTGGTTCACAAGTTGAGTGGTTAATGTTATATCTCATGATTAAGCATTTTGTGTTTTTGGGATGAAGTATTTTATTCCTATTTGGTTTGCAATGGTTTCTAATGGAATGATAGTATGAAGAAGTTTTTTGAAATGTTTTTGGATGTTCATGGAACATCCCCATGTGATCTGTACATTGTTGATTGACCTCTTTGGTACCACATTGTGTCTTGAGTTGGATTTCTAGGTTATTTATGGATATATGGCTGATAGGGCTTGTTCCTTTGCTTGTGCCATGTGTTTGAGGGTCTGTGCAAACATTTAAAGATGTGTTAAGTCAGATTTAGGTCTTGACCTGTCCTATTCAAAACCAATTTGAGCAAATTTAATTGAAAGTATGTTTTTGGGTCGACTCGCTATGTGCTTCAAAGTTTCATCTACATGTTTCCTTCATGTTGACTTAGATTGATGTGTGCCAATGTGTGAATTGTTGGATCACATTGAAAAATGTATTAATTTTTTTTTTGGTCCTCTCTATCCTTGGGGTAGGACCGCATTATGCTTTGGTGGCCGGCTTGTTGAACTCATTTATTACCTTCTTCCTAGCTGACCTAATTGAATTTTTGAAGTTTTGCGGTAGATATAAATACAATATCTTTTTGGATGCAACTAAGTGGAGAAGTGTACAAGTGTGCAAACAAGAAAGTTTGGATTTTCTTTGAAGATCCCATAGAAGAAGTGTGAAAGTGTGAAAGATAGAATCAGATGTGTTATAATGCCTTAGTCAACAGAGTGTTATGTTTACAAAAATTGTAATATTTCTCTAAATCTTTGTATCTTGCTCTGAGATAGTGAATCTCATCAGGTCCTTGTATCTTTCTCCTGAAGTTGTGTTTGATTTAGTTATTCAATTCCTTTGTATCTTGCGTTGAGGTAGTGTTCCTTAGTTTACAAGTCCTTTTTGGAAGTGATCCTTTATATTGTGAGTTAACTCTCATCATGGTTTTTCCCTCATTGGGTTTTCCACGTAAATCTGATGTCTCCTTGTACATGTGTTTGTTCTCTATTTCTTTCTCATTTTTTCTGATTTGATTAAGGATAGAATAGTTATATCTTTCATTATTAAAGATTATTGATCTTGTTGAGGGTTTAACTGCTACATCTATTTAAGAGTTTTGATTGGATTGAGAATTTTATATTGTATTGAAGAGTTTCTAAGTTCTAAAGAGGTTTAATTTTTTGAGTAGATTGATTCACCCCCCTCTTAGTCTCTGTGTGTGTTCAACAAATCCTCTCCATTTTTCCTTTAGGATCTTAATTTGCTAGAGAATGTTCAAAATAATTTGAATTTTATAGAAGATAATTCTTCCTTAGATGACTTAGCACATACTATAGAAGCACAAGTATAATAACCTAAAATAAAAAGAGGTTGTAATTCATGCTATGTTTCTCAATGAACTTCTTTTGCACTTCAATTATTTATCTAGAGAACTCAAGAAAAATAATTGTATTGAACTACAAAATCTAAGAAGTAAGAATGGTAATCTAGTAAAATTAGCAACTCTAATGTATGTAGATTTGAGAATTGGGTGAAACAATGCCCCTAATCAAATATCATTTTTTTTACTTTAAGTGAGATCATAATTGTATCATTCCTAGTCAATATGCATAATGTAGAAAATATGGAAGCATTGTTGACCCTCTTAAAGTACAGTTTTATTCCTTGTACTCTAACTATGGATAGTGTTCCCATATTATTTTATGTCCATTGCCTTCTCCTAAAGTTCCCTTTGTAGTTAATCTAGGAAAAGGTGCATGTATTGCTAAAAAATAAATGGCATAAGCTATCATGGTAATCATTTTTGTGCTCAAGACAATGGTGAGTTGATGTAGGTTATCATTCACTAGTTGTGCCTAGTAAATATATTATTTTTCTTTCAAGATCATGTCTATGAATTGGTACATCTAGGTATGATATAGTTTGGAATCTGGCTTTCCCATTACTCTATTCAATAAGTTGATCATGTCACCAATTTCTCCTAAAACTATGAATTTGTAAGATTCTTAGGAATCTTTGTTACTTATTTCCTCTCCTACATTAACCAATCCTTGTTCAAATGTCTAACATGACCATCCTCATTCTTCTCATATGATTTTAGGGCACTAGTCTCTATAATGATTGTTATATTTTTCTTGAATGGAAGATAAAAGAAATGGGAAATAACTGTAGGGGAGATATCCAAAATGATATTCCTACTTGATTCTCTTGATGTGCTTATATTAGGATCATAATTATGGGCACATGCATGAATTATCTTGTGACTCTATACTGTGGTAGGAAATGCAACTATATGATCCATGTCTGAGTTTTCTATCTCTTGACCTAAGAGTTGGAGAGTCTATAAAATTCCTTTCATAGAAATATTTAAGGTAATTGTTACTTAAATTTGTGTCTATTATATATTGTATTGTAGAAGAAATTTTAGAAGTCTTCAGGACTCTTTGAAACTCATACTTCATTATGGCAAGAATATCGTCAACCTTTTCTATTTTTCAATCATCCTACATATTAACAAAGAAACTTAATATTTTTTTAATTTTAACATGATACATTCATTATTTTGGTTCCTAGGATTCATAGGTATTTAAAGGAAATCAAAATTAAGTGAAAAAATCACTTGGAAAATTTCCTATTAATATGAGGAAGTAGATACTTCTATCAAAAAAATGGTAATTTTAAGAAACTTTACAAGCCTAGGAGTTGGGTTGAAAATAGAAACTAGAACCTTGAATTTTTTAGGTTGGGCTTGGGTTTTGGGATAGAGAAATCACTTGAAACCTATAAATGACTAGTAGTATTGGGTCTTAGGATAGAACATGCACTTGGAACTTATAAATTAATGGCTCCAAGTCCTAAATGGAGTATGAAGTTTGCTTAATACTATGGAGGTTGTAAGTGGAGAGAAGGTTAGAATTGGAACTAGAGGTTCCAAGTTCCAAACCAGATCCAAAGTATAAAAGGATGAATAATAAACACACATTGAGGAGAATACTTCAAAAGGAAACAAGGATTTTGAACATAAAGTTCCAAATTTTTATCAGGACCCAAGATTCAAAAGGAAATTGATACATGAATTCTTTAGAAGGGGAAGGAAGGACACATAAGCAAACATGGGCTTGGAATCTAAGCTTCTAAGTAATAGGAGGATCCTAAATTCTATGATGGGATCAAAAGGAAAGACCACATGAGGAACAAAGGATAGAAAGATAGGAAATAGGAACCTAGAGCTCATGTATAGACTTCCCATCATGACCCAAGGTCTCAAAGGAGAGTCAAGAAGTATTTGGAGGGGTAGAGAAAAAAGAGAAGGTGAACTCAAAGGTCATAGGCTTTAAATAAAATGACCTAAAACTAGGAATAATAAGAATCTCCTAGCCTTACCCACTAGCACCTAGACCAAATGACTATACCACACCTTAAAACATGTGGTGGTCCTAGAATTCAATATTCATCACATATAACACACTACAAAAATCCTAGATAAATAAAGAAATACAAACCCTTTAAAAAATGGCATAAAATTCACTCCTAAAGTGAGCATACCCTAAAATATCATTGGATAAATGATTGGAAGAGCAAAAACAACGAATCCAACCAAAAAATACACCAGCATGAAAGAAATACCAACCTATCACAAGAAACTTTAAGGAAACCTTGCTAAAAAAGCCTATAAAATCTTGACAAATCCTAGCAAGAGGAATTATTTTTTGTGGAAAAAATAATTTTCCCTCCAAAGTTTGAACACAACCAAATTTATACATAAAGCCTATCAAATAGAGACAAGTGTCAATAGGTGAATGACTTAGATTAAACTTGTTTTTTACATATATTTTGAATTATGATACTTCTAGAATTAACCAATGGATATAATAATAGATAATAAATATTCCATAATTATGTTATTAACAAAGAAAATAGATGATAATATTTATATGCTATTAATATATATAGGGTACTAGCCTTTCACCTAAAAAAAAAAAAGATGATAAGACAAAAAATTAAAAGGATGGAAATAATTTTAATTTGCATTGAGTGAAATCACAATACTGTGTCTCACTTTTTGCCCAAGATGGACATTTATATCAATATTTTTAACTGAATCTTCATCTTTTGAGACCTATAGCAGCTAAACCGTTAAGAATTTGAAGATGTTGTGAACTAGTGATTTGTGGCAATTTGTGTGTAGATTCTAAATATATTTTTTTTTCAAAGTTTCCAAAATAAATCATGAATCTTTGAACATCTCCTTTAATAACTAGTTTTAAACATAAAACAACATTTTCAAAAAGTAATGTTTGTGTCGTACAACATAAATTTTTTTCTATAAATGATTAAATTCTAATTTTTGAAATATATATTCTCAACATCAATATCTAGGAAAAGGATATTTTTTCATAATTTTTTGTTGCTTATTTTTTTTAAATTAATTTTTGAAGTCACTGTAACTATAATTTTGATTTTTCAAATAGAGACAAGTGTCAATAGGTGAATGACTTAAATTAAAAAAAAAATTACATATATTTTGAATTATGATACTTCTAGAATTAACCAATGGATATAATAATAGATAATAAATATTCCATAATTATGTTATTAACAAAAAATAATAGATGATAAGATAAAAAATTAAAAAGATAGACCCATATTATATTATTATAATATTATATTAAACAAGATTTTACAAAGGATTTTTAAGATAGATCTAAGACAAGGTGCCCTAACACAAATATTGGATAGAGGTGTACATATAAAAGGGAAAATTAAAAAGATTTTTTTTTTGGAAAACTAAAAAATAAAGATGTTAGTGGCCACCATTGATGTGTCCCCTAACAACTATCACCTGAATAAGAAAATTTGTGGCATAGACAACAAACCTCTCCCTTTTCAATAAATAGTTACATAAATTATTATTTATAATAAGAGTCATGTCAAAGTATTCCAATGAAATTGTAACAAGTACCATCACCTTCTTAAGAATGAAATAATTTGTATCTAAGTTCTTTAACACATGTAAAGGGAAAATTCCAACCTTATCCCATGGTCCAACATCACAATCATAACCATTTAAAGCTAAATCAAGATTATCCTTACAGATAAACAATTATTGAATCATGGTCTTCCCAATCATATTCACCATACTTGGTTGTCAAGAGGTCCATTAATTTATGTAAACGATGTCACTAAACATATTTTTTTGAGGATATTCTAAAAGAACACCATGGCTAATGATTTCTTGGACAACATTATCAACCATGGGGAAGTCAATTAGAAACACCTTCCCCATTTTTTCTTGGTCAAATCTAGCCAAATTGACCATTTACCACTTATATCCTAAAAAATAAATATGGAAAGAGATCAATCGATTCATATTGATCAATAATTACTAGGAATGAACACAAAAACAACTAACATATAGAAGTAAAAAGCCAATAAATTTACAACGAATACTATATTTATTGTGTGATAAATATAATGTCCAACTTTCACACCACTTGGAAATATTTATTATATTTGAAATAAAATAGAATATCAAATGGTTGGTTAGTCATGAGCTCAATTGGGATCAACTAGAAAGATAATGTCACACGATTGATAAGATAGAGTACTAACACCTTTATCATTAATTAGTTATCCTATGCAATCAAATCCATTGTATCAAATTGTGATACTTTTATATTCAAGTGACAAACCACATAGATTATATAAGTCCAATTTAGTTTATTAATTATTATATTATAGGTGATGGTGGAATTAATTTAATGCATTTTCATGTCATTAGTGCAAATATCAATTGACAACTTTAGAGTGGGTTGTGAAGGAAATGAGAGAGTCCATTATTTATTTGGTACAAGGATTACCCTCTCCATTTAAAAATTATTTCTAGGTTGTGGGAAAAGATAATTCAAATAAATTCTTGTAGATAAACGAGTAGACCAAACATCATTTAGGGTTGGGAACAATCGCCAAGTATTGCAGAAGTTGAGTCAATCCTTTGTCCACTGGCTCAACTATAATATGAAGTAAATAATAATATATTTACCACAAGGAAATAATAGATCTGGATAATGCTTTCAAAGACTTCAAAATAAAAGGGTATCCTTCGGACAATGAATGTGCATCATTGAGAGACCACCCTTGAGATGTTGTAACTATGTTTTTATTTATTGTAAATTATAAAACGAGAAGAGAAACAGATAAGAACATAAATTAAAGAACAAAAACGGAGACACAAATTTATAGTGGTTCGGCAATTGCCTACATCCACTCTCAAGCAGGGAATAACTTTTATTAATCTCCAATAATACTACAGTACATCATGCATGGACTGCACATATATTAATACACTCATATTCAACTATGAACTGAAGAGTTGGGAGGAGACAAAGGGTCGAATGATCGTTGGGCTTCACATCCCAACAATCTCCCCCGTGAAGTCCAACCGGTATAGCCATGCACTATCATCCCCTGCATTTCTATTTTGTCTTCACATCGCAGTAAGACTTGAAGTTTTTAACTTCACCAAGTATTGTTCACGAACACAGCGGATTAACCTTCTCCATGTCAAATCAAAGTTAACAATTCGCAACATTTGGACCATCTCTTTTTCAATAATATGGTCTTGTGCCATCAACAACTCCCTCTTCAGATACTCTTGTTCTTTCTACGAAGTAAACTCCTTCAAAGCGTCATCTCTATCAGACACTGCATTGCTATGAACCACACCATCAAGGAAATAAGTATGCAAAATTGACACAACTTTGGCTCATATTTCCATCCAAACTTCTTCACTATAATCAGCACTATGCGTTAGGACCAACACATTTGGCATTTCTCTAACCCAAGCTTGTATCCATTGTGGACCCTCTCCACCATCCAATGCGCACCCTGTCACAGTTCCATCTATCAAAAGTTGCTTTAATGCATAATCATCCAACAAGTGGTTGTTGCTGGTATTCACAATAAAAGCCCCCAAATTAGAAACTATCTTCTCAATTATTTCCATTTCTATGCGACAGTATGCTTCACTATTATCCTCAAAACTTAATGATTGCAGTCCAAGTGGCATTTGTTGTAGAGCAACTACCAAACATCAAAACGTCTTAGTTTGCACTAACTCCATGCACTCTTGAAAAGAAAACGGTTGGTCTGTCAATCCATCCTTAGCAGAAGAAGTTTGCATGGTCTCTAAGACTGAAATAAAGCAATAGCCACGTGTTGAATGGGATATGCCAACTACAGGCACTGGCTCAAGAAACTCCACATTGCCACCACTGTCTTCTTCAGTATCATATTGAACCCCTGTTTCAGACTTGGCAAGTTCAAGAGATAAAACCCCCAATACCTATTTAGCATCATTTCTGAATTTATCTTTTCGAACAGCTATTCCATGCTCTATATTTCCTATATGCAGCCTGGAAAACACATCCGTGACAAGAAAAACTTCTTCTCTACCCTCTGCACCATCCAAATCTGCCCCGAAAACACCGCTCTCCAAAGCCCTAACCAGGGGCGGAACAACCGACGCTTCGCCTAAAAGGCAACAAGCCTTGTGGATAACGACGAGTATTGGAAGCCTTTCTTGTATAGCATGACGAATAGCCCTTTTTTTTTTACCATGACACCCGCCATGGCATCAACAATAGCTTCTCCCATGTCCTCCATCTCTACAGCGATATCAGCGGTATCATCAAATAGTACTATAGATACATAATCATCAAAAAATATTCTGAGGCAGGTTTGTATAAATCTCAGAATAGTCTCATATATGCCACTGCTAGCAATCGGATCAGCCACCGGCCACTTCGGTTCCCTTCCATCCACCTTTCCCTGTGTAGGACGCTTCTCAGAGTAGATCATTTGGGGTAAGTATCCAGCATTTCCTGGTCGAGCTTTCGCCCAATTTTCCCCCGCTCCATCTCTGTCGGTAGTCCGCCCGGATCCCCTGCCCTGCTCAATCTCAGTTGGATGCACACATATGACACCATTAAAATCGTGGTCAACACCGCCATCATCTTGTTTCCCTTGTATAAATGAAGCGAGTGTAAAATTCCCTCCATGATATTGGTGACATAGTTGTAGAGCGTAGGCAACGCTCTTCCTCAAACATGAACATCTACTACAACATTCAAGTTCTGGAAACGCACTTCAACCTCGGGCAATATAATCCTGACTTTGTCAATTCTTTGACAAGCCTTTGCAGAAGGCGTTTGTTGACCTCGTCTGCAACTTTGACAAGCATGTCCAGCAATTGTTGTCGAGTCTCGAACAATTGATAGCAGGGTGACATCCCCAGCAGGGCGCTTCACGGTACCGACAACAACATGGAGGCCACACCCAACAACATAGAGCATGTCGTCAATACTATTGATAGAAAATGGGCGTTGCAGCTGCGTCGGCATGGACGGGCCAGAAACATGTTTCCAGGAATCAGATTTGTCGTCATAGAATTTAAGCCTAGAATTCCCATGCTCTGAAATAATGAAAAGGAAGTTTTTGAGCACAACACTGAGACCAGTCCAGCCCTCCCGCATGTTGAGCGACATATTTTCCCTGTGGTCGGTCACGAGGTCATCCAGGAGAAGCCCTGGCCCCAGCCTAAAACTACCCTCCTCCATTTCAGACTTCCCTGCGATGGTAGCCAGGAACTTTCTGTATTCTTCCTCGTCAACAACAGACATTTCATCAAATTCCATCAGGTTAAGAAATTTTTCAATGACGTCACCCGCAAGTAGGTCCAGGGGTTCATCTCCCCCCTCCTCTTCACCAACAGGCTTAACCGGCTCAAGCTTTGCAACGCCATTTCCAGCTTCCGATGCCAAATCTGTAACGGGCTTGGGCATGGGATTTTCTTTTGGAGCCCATGATACTTCCCCATCACATGGGGATTCACTCTCCTCCAAAACAATCCACAGAGCACTTTCAGACCTTCCCTCATATGGTTCCTCTGCCCCTTCTTCCTCTCTTGCTTTATTTCTCCTTTTGGATCGCTGCCTTTTTCTACGTTTATTGCTCTTCTTCAAATTGTCATACTCCCCTCATAATAAAAAATATCAATAGTCTCTGCAAACAACACTTTCTTCTTCCATGTTGCCCAATCTTCTACCTGAGGTGCCCTATCCTCAAACCAGTATTCGTCATCGAGAGACCCTTCAACTCATCTTCTGTGATCACTACGAGATTCCAATATGCTTATGAAATCTTCCATAACAAATTCAGTTTCAGCATCTAATTCATCCAAAAACTTCATTCGAGCAGCCCCGAAATCAAATGATAGTGAGTCTTCAATATGATGAACAGCTTCATTATAAAATTCTCCAGAGCCACAGGACCAAGACATGAGAACTCGGGCCCAATCATCCAAAGCTGCTACGTCCATTTTCAGAAATTCTTTAGCTTTTCCACCAAAGATCTGATACCAATTGTAAATTATAAAACGAGAAGAGAAATGGATAAAAACATAAATTAAGAACAAAAACGGAGACACAAATTTATAGTTGTTCAGCAATTTCCTACATCCACTCTCAAGCAGGGAATAACTTTTATTAATCTCCAATAATACTACAGTACATCATGCATGGGCTGCACATATATTAATACACTCATATTCAACTGTGAACTGAAGAGTTGGGAGGAGACGAAGGGTCGAATGACCATTGGGCTTCACATCCCAACATTTATATGGTTCAATAGAAATATTTTTCTATTATGTAACTATCTTTTGTATTTTTGAGTGTCATTCCAATTGTAAACTTATTATATTAATATAACATAGTGGTCTCATTCTAGTTTCATTAATCAATGTGTATGTGTGTGTACCCCCTTGGTCACAACTTTCCATTTCATATTTTATTAATGGTGATAGTAGGGAAAATATAATTTTGTTGATGAACTATAAATTGATGTGTCTTGTCATCCACTAATTTTTCTTCCACTATTTGATCAACAAATGATGGACTAATGTAGCTCAATTCTAGAGAGTAGATCTCAAAATATGCTTATTGCCAATAAAATCCTCCAAAATCAATTGGGAACCATTAGATATTTTTAGATCAATTGTTGAAATTCTATATTAAAAAATTGTGAATTAATGAAATAAAAATAAAAATAAAGAGTGATTGATTATTGTATATTATGATTAAAATTATATATAATAAATATTTATTTAATGTAAAAATGATATATAATAATAAATATAACTATAATAAGGATTTTATTTTATATGACAAAATAATATATCACTAGATTCTTTTAAAAGTAGAAAAAATGATTACAATGTAAAATATGACATATAATAATAAAAATAACTATAATAAATATTTTCATTTTATATGACATAATAATATATACTTAGAAAATTAGAAATAATGTATGAAAATATTTCACCATTTGATGGATGGCCATAGTTGAATTTTAGAATGAAATATCCAAAGTGTTAGACTTGCAAACTCAAACCTCCAAAATCACCCTAGAGCCATTAATTTTAGAAAGATCAATGTCAATATTTTATTTTAGATCAAAAGACACTACCACCTATTGAAAGTGTTGAATTACTTGAATATGTAGACATGCACACCATCCTTAAATTTTTTTTGAAGTCGTAGTACAAAATTATAATGTAATAATGTTGGAGTTAGGAGGTAACACTTTCCATTCACTTTTCCATTTGAGAATAAGAATAAAAATAAGAATTTAAGTTGTAATTTTGCAAAAGCAATTAAACTTGCACCTAATAAGTGATATTATTTTGAAATGAGAGGGTCAGGGAGATTATAGTGAACTAGGGAGATTCTAGGATACAATAGAGTCAGTCCACACCAGTCTTTGTATTCATCTTTTTGAATTTCGAGTAAGTGAGATAAAAATCCCACATTCCATTGATTTATTTATTATTATAAACCTTCAATTTAAAAAAAAAATCTTGGGGTTTAGGGTTGAGGGTTTACAAGCATTTTTACTAGTAGTACCATACCAAGGATTGGGAAAGGAAAGAAAATAGAAAAATAGACTATGTTGGACTACTTAAAATCCCAAGTTTCACTAATGAATGCAATGATTGTAACGCCATGCCACGAAACCCCAAAGGACAACACAACAAACTAACAAGTATGACATTTTTTTTTAAAGTGAATCAATGTATAGTTCATACTAACAATAACATAGAATGTAAACCACACTATACATTTACACTGACTATGTCCTTTAGGGTATCATGACTGCATTACAAACACCTCAATTATCCAATACAAACATACATCACAAAATAACTACAACAAGAGTTCATTTACATCCACTACATTATATATATATATATATATACACAGATACAACACCATGAAAGATCATACAATACGGACCAACTAGTTCTTTTACAACTTCCCATATGTGGGGTAGATCATTACATTGTATACAAGTTTACATCAAAGCTCCCCTTATAACAATGGGAAAAATACATCAAATACATGAAAAGATACACCTAAAATGATTCCATTACATAACGTCAACATTAACTCAAGGCCAGTACAAAATTTGGAATCTCTACATCAGGTACCCCATCCATGCTCATCAACATCAACAAGGAACCCAATCGAGTGCAAAGCACGTTCCACCTGACGATGTGGAACCCTAAGGTCCACCCCCATGCTAATTGATGACAATAAGGACCCACTCCTCAAACAGTCAAGCAAACATCAACTTAACAAGAATCCAACATACTAGAGTTACCAACAAAACATAAAGAACATCCACTTCCAGAGGTACATGAACATCAAGGGAAAAACAAACAAGGTATACAAGGTTGTTATAGGGAAGAGTGTCATCACATAAGCTTGATATGGGTTACCCAATGTGGATCTTTCTAGGTTCCCATACCCCATCTTGGGTTACCCTAGCAACCTCAAGCGATCCCTGGCCCCCATTCGAACCCATGCGGAATCAACAAACCTTTCAAGAGGACAAGGAAGTTGATCTTGCCATTCTAGGCCTTCCCACTCATCTCAAGCCTAAACAAGCACTTGAGCCATGAGTGAGGATACATTATCTAGATTAATGTGAGAATACTACCCAAACCCCCTAATTAATTATTAGTGTTTTCACTAGATTAAGAAATTTCCAATGAGTTACCCTGGCACCACTTTTCGGTCTCATCCCCCATTGAAAGCCACTCCCCCTACCAGCAACAAGAGACTCATAGTCACTAACTAGGTAAGCCAACTTGCACAAACTAGAAAAGCCATATAAATATGCACATTAAAAGAGGCATGCACCATCTCCTACAAGATCTTCATAGTTAAACAATTTCCACAGTGCAAGGCTTAAACCAACATAAATAAGTCAAGTATAGACTCAAGTGTTCACAAATAACCCATCATGAAACCCAACAATAATTAAACTCTTTCCCCAACCATAACCATAGGTAAAACATGCAAGGCTACATCCCCTAAAGTGCACAATCCAAGTACAAAGATCAATCACTTTCAAAATGACAAAATCATGAAACCACCCACTTCCAAGTGAAACAACATAAAACTTCATGCAACCACTCATGGCCCGATATGGGTTACCCAATGCGGATCTTCCTAGGTTGTCGGCCCCCATCCTGGGTTACCCCGGTAGCCTCACCTGATCCTCGGCCCCCATACCAACTCATGCAAGTGAAAACCATACTCCCCTCTAACCTCTAGAATATTACCATAACAAATCACTAACATAATGGTTCCCCAATCAAAGTGGCAACAATTACATGATCTCAAAGACTATCTCCAACACACAATTTATGAATTAACAAGTGTAGAATAATGAGTGGCAACATCACAAAGACATCTTAAACTCAATCAAAACTAATATAATCAACTCAATACCAAATCAACCACAATAATTAAAACACATTGCTAAAACACTCAATCAAGCACTATAACCATAAAGACTAATACTCCTCTTATTACCACATTATTTCCACATTCACACTATTAACTTAACTTAACCATTCAGTTCAATCATTAGTTCGTATCCTCTAAATAGCTATCTTAAAGTTAAATATATCATTGAAAAAACAATCATCTCTATCAAGAAAATATGTACCCCTAATATAAAATTTGCAACTTAATACAATAACGATGTTCCAAATAACTAATTGCATAATGAAGTTACAATAGATCATGAGATCTCAGCATTAAATATTTGATGAAGAATAATCTAATCCATTTACTTAAATAAACCTTTTCAAATATCTAAATTATACAAATAAATCAATTTTCCCCTAATCATTTAACTATCATAATCAATAAACATTTCCCAACTTCAACATAATCCTATTTACATTATTAACTTCTAAATATTGAAAAAATCACATAACTATTAATAACATACGAATATATGTATATATAAAATTTCATTTATTTATTCTTTCTAAAATACTCGTTTAAATTCAAAATAAATAAATATAACTATTTTATTGAATAACTCTTTAATCGTTTCTTTAAAACATTTATTCTTTAATCTTTAACCCTAATAAAGCATTTTCATCAAACAAATTACAGATTGAGCCTTAAGAATTGGAATCTTTTTTTTCCTTGCTCCAAATATTAATCTACCAATTTCAATGAGACTAAATTCCTAAGCATTGACAATGAGATTTGACTATAGTCAAGGTAAGAACACGAAACCTACAAAGAGCTAAGCCCATTATTCAGTATAACCATCTACACTAATCCACCAAATACTCTATTTATTAGTTTAGCAATCATAAACGATGAGTAATTTATACAAAGATTCAGTAATATGGATTGGAATCGCCCCTCACAATGAATATTTAAGAAGCATGAAAAGGCATCACAAAAACATAATTTTAATTAGCAGGAATACCTAATCTTAAATATTGTCTAATACAAGTAAACATGTGCTACTAAACTATACATGGGTATGATGGTATATATATATATATATAGTTTGAAGGGGGGTTAGAGTTGAGCATGGGTGTGCTTTATCAGCACAAAGCATTGATCAAATTATTGTTCATTTACTCTTAGGAGAAGGATTCAGATTAAAGGCAATAGTTTGATTCACGAAGGAGGAATAATCTTACTAAAATTCATCTGTATAAATTGAATGTCATAAGGCATCAAATATAATTTCCAAACTAAACAACCACATGACAAACATTGAATGCCCTTGATGATGAAGATGATGCGCAGGAATTACAATCACAATCATAAGCAAATTTTGATAAGTAAACATTCTAAACCATTGTTAATCGAATTTTCTATAGATAAAACCAAATGCTTCAATGAAGTCGAATTCTTAATCAAACAAAATTTGGGTTGCACATAGTAAACAAACCACAAAGCAACGATAAAGGGGAAAGTTGGAGGCGTGTAAATTGAAGGGATGGCTTGGCCAATGAAGGCAACAGGGCATCTCCAGATTCAAGACTTTTACTTAGTGTTCTGAGAGAACAAAAGATAGCATCCATTATCAGTCGCCATGGTGAATGGTTATCAATTACATTTGGTTGAATAAATATGGCCTGAGTAAACTCAGATTGCCACACTGCATCAACATTCATCTCCAAGTTTGTTGCAAGAGAAATCATTTGGAGAGATGCAAACCGTTTCCATCGATGGTGTAGAATGAAACAATCAGAACAATCGGCCTGCACTATAATAATTTTAAGTAAAGATAATTGGCAGGTGAAAAGCTAAGTTTGCAGCCTAAGGAATAAAATGCAGACTAAAATTTAGGTAAAGAGGTTAGAACCAACTTTTAAAATGCAAAATACCCTTTGAAAAGGATTGTATTACAAGGTTTGGAACACTATGAGTTTAAATAAAATCAAAAGTTGAGACACATATGACGTTTTTGCTATCGGTACCAAACTCACATAAAAGTTATTGATCACCAACACTAAATGAAAGACATTGGGAATATCTGCCAAAATACAGAAGTATATGTAGTTAATGAAAGACCATAAATGGTAATACCATGGAGTTCAAATTTGAAGTTGCCAGGATGCCAATATGGGGAAACACACGCTAATAAAACAATAGGGATTTAAAGAAATTGGTTGGAAGACAAAGTAGATTTAAAATCATGCCCTTTTAAAGGAATCAAGGCCATACACAATGTTGTTTGGGGAAACAGTACATGCAGTGATATAAATAATTATTCGAAAGAAGAACACACATACGCCACAACTAGAAATGATAACAAGCAAATTTAGATCCCAGTGACTCATTCGACAAGTGCATTTACTATTTATTTCAAATCAAACAACAAAGAGAGATTTCTGAGGAAAAAATCTGTAATGAATAACAAGAAATATTTTGTTATCTAGCCACATATACATTCCTACATTTGAATCAAGAGACAAGACAAAATTCAAGAAGTGATGGAACCTGAGATCAAAACTGCCCGAAGTGACAATACAGTGCCAAGTCCAATCTCCAACAGCAATAACAACGATCTTAACGAAATCCCATCAACTTTTCCCAAAATCCATATTTTCTACTCAAAACAATTTCATAAAAAAAAATACATCTATTCTGCATAAAGGATTTCTCTAACCCCACTCTGTTCAAAAAACTAAAAATCCAAGATCATCCCCTAAAATTCTCATCCAAAATGCAAAGTAAAGAAGGCTTCTATTTTCAAAAATAAAAAGCAAACAAAAACAATAGGTTTCCTTTTTCGACCATCAATTCGAAACTGTGCATGCACTTGCATGCAAAACCTTCCATCTTTTAATTGCTTTTATCTTCTTATCAATTATCCTCATCCAATTTAATATTTTATTGTATTATTTTATTTCATATTAATATTTTCACACATTTTAATTTATTAATAAAACTCAACATTAAATAATAATCATATTGAATTATAAAGTCACTTTATAACTTAATAATTTAATTTAATAATTTAATCATTCAAACGCAACATTTACATTTTTCTAATAACATAATTTATTTAATAACAATCTATTTAATTCTATAGCAACCAACAACTTTAATAAACAATTAATTTTAACACTAGAAAACTTACCCAACCATACTTAATCAAACATCCAGAAAGGGCCAAACATGGAGGGGCACTACATCCTCCCCCCCAAGCTTCAACTTACTCTTGTAAGTCACAAGGTTAGGATAGAACATACACACATTAATCCTAGAATTCATTAAATACTACCATGTTCACCTTTCCTTAAATGTAAATACAAGCAACATCAAATAATCATGCAACCCAATATCAAAAAGGAAAAAGGATGAGAGCAACTGACCATGAACACAAACATGACTGATGGGTGACTGACATGATACACATCCACTCTGAGGATGATTGCGAGGGTAGGGGACCTCTTGTCATCTTCATTTTCAACATCATTTCCATTAGGTTTTAAGGCACACTTAGACCTGTTAATTCAGGTGGAGTCAATGCCTGGTACCTGCAACCTGCATCAAACAAACTATCAAATAATATATATATCAAACAATCAAGTACACCATGAGAGAAAATCACAGCATAGTAGGATACTCGCGAATGAGTAATGCTACACTGTCTCTCCCACCAAGACACTTCAATCAATTAACCACTTTAGTCAAAACAACCCTAATAATCAAATCAACTTGTAAACAATCTGCTACTTAACAATCAGAATAACACTCACATAATGATCATAACCATGAATCTATATCATGTGTTGTATCAAAAATAGATCACTGCTTGACATCACTAGTATCTAAATCTAAATATCCCAATTACTTTACCCTTATCACCGAGTTGTGAAGCCGACTACCTAGAAATCACAAACTTTTGTGGAAACATAACACATTAGTACCAGTCATTCAAGCTGATTCATTACCTCAGAATGCTACACTTCCATAAAACACAACATAATTATACACACAAAGCACACCTTTTCATTAAATATCCCTTATTTACACGTAATACATTCCACTTTATTCATTTTACAATGCTAAATCTCATAACATATGTGACACAAGATCATAATTTTACACCTTTTCATAAACTAAAAACACAATTTGTCACTTCATAAGCACAAATTTCTAGATTTAACACTCATTCTTCACATACACACAAATTCACATCACCAGGCTACACAGAGGTCCATAATGCATCCTCGGTAGGAAGAATATCGGTGCATTGTGCACTACAACAAGGGTCCTATCCTTTCCACCAGTTTTTTGTACTATAGGACAAACACCACCAAAAGAAAAATATTGGGTTGCTAAGCGAGGATGACAGAAGGGAGAAAACATAAACTCAAGAGTACAAGCAACTAGGTCAACGTAATGGGCTCATATGTATCCAAAGTGCCCAGTGTATGAACCTAGGCTCTGATACCAAGTGTAATGCCCCACCACAAAACCCCAAAGGACAACACAACAGACTAACAATTATGATTTATTTTTTAAGTGAATCAACGTATAGTTCATACTAACAATAACATAGAATGTAAACCACATGTACATTTACACTGACTATGTCCTTTAGGGTATCATGACCGCATTACAAACACCTCAATTATCCAATCCAAACATACATCACAAAATAACTACAACAATAGTTCATTTACATCCACTACATTATATATATATATATATATATATATATTTCCACAGATACAACACCATGAAAGATCATACAATACGAACCAACCAGTTCTTTTACAACTTCCCATATGTGGGGTAGATCATTACATTGTATACAAGTTTACATCAAATCTTCCCTTATAACAACGGGAAAAATACATCAAATACATGAAAAGATACAACTGAAATGATTATATTACATAACGTCAACGTTAACTCAGGGCTAGTACAAGATCTGGAATCTATGCAGCAGGTACCACATCCATGCTCACAAACATCAACTGGGAACCCAATGGAGTGCAAAGCACATTCCACCCGACCATGTGGAACCCTAAGGTCCACCCCCCATGCTAGGAGATGACAATAAGAACCCACTACTCAAACAGTCAAGCAGACATGGGCTTAACAAGACTCCAACATACTAGAGTAATCGACAAAACATAAAGAACATCTGCTTCCAGAGGTACATGAACATCAAGGGAAAATACACAAGGAATATGAGGTTGTTATAGTGAAGAGTGTCATCACATAAGCTTGATATAGGTTACCTAATGATGATCTTCCTAGGTTCTCGGCCCCCATCCTGGGTTACCCTAGCAACCTCAACCGATCCTCGGTCCCCATTCTAACTCATGCGGGATCAACATACCTTTCAAGAGGACAAGGCAGTTGATCTTGTCATTACAAGCCTTCCTACTCATCTCAAGCCTAAACGAGCACTTGAGCTATGAGTGAGGCTACATTATTTAGGTTAATATGAGAATACTACCCAAACCCCCTAATTAATTATTAGTGTTTTCACTGGATTAAGAAACTTCCAATGAGTTACCCTAGCACCACTTTTGGGTCTCATCCCCCATTGAAAGCCACTCCCCCTACCAGCAACAAGAGACTCGTAGTCACTAACTGGGTAAGCCAACTTGCACAAACTAGAAAAGCCATATAAATATGCACATAAAACGAGGCATGCACCACCTCCTACAAGATCCTCATAGTTAAACAATTTCCACAATGCAAGGCTTAAAACCACATAAATAAATCAAGTATATACTCAAGTGTTCACAAATAACCCATCATGAAACCCAACAATAATTAAACTCTTTCCCCAACCATAACCACAAGTAAATAGTGCAAGGCTACATCCCCTGAAGTGCACAATCCAAGTATAAAGATCAACCACTTTCAAAATGACAAAATCATGAAACCACCTACTTCCAGGTGAAACAACATAAAACTTCATGCAATCACTCATGGCCCGATATGGGTTACCCAATGCGGATCTTCCTAGGTTGTCGGCCCCCATCCTGGGTTACCTTGGCAGCCTCACATGATCCCCAGCCCCTATACCAAAGTTCATGCAAGTGAAAACCAACTCCCCTCTAACCTCTAGAATATTACCATAACAAATCACTAACATAATGGTTCCCCAATCAAAGTGGCAACAATAACATGATCTCAAAGACTATCTTCAATCCACAATTTTTGAATCAACAAGTGTAGAATAATGAGTGGCAACATCACAAAGACATCTTCAACTCAATCAAAACTAACATAATCAACTCAATACCAAATCAACCACAATAATCAAAACACATTGCTAAAACACTCAGTCAAGCACTATAACCATAAAGACTAATACTCCTCTTATTACCACATTATTTCCACATTCACACCATTCACTTGACTTAACCATGCAGTTCAATCATTAGTTCGTATCCTCCAAATAGCTATCTTAAAGTTAACTATATCATTGAAAAAACAATCATCTCTATCAAGAAAATATGACCCCCTAATATAAAATTTGCAACTTAATACAATAACGAAATTCCAAATAACTAACTGCATAATGAAGTTACAATAGATCATGAGAACTCAACATTAAATATTTGACAATGAATAATCTAATCCATTTACTTAAAGAAGCCTTTTCAAATAGCTAAATACAAATAAATCAATTTTCCCCTAATCATTTAACTATCATAATCAATAAACATTTCCCAACTTCAACATAATCCTATTTACATTATTAACTTCTAAATATTGAAACAATCACATAACTATTAATAACATACTAATATACGAATATATGTATATATAAATTTTCATTTATTTATTCTTTCTAAAATACTCATTTAAATTCAAAATAAATAAATAGAACTATTTTATCGAATAACACTTTAATCTTTTCTTAATCTTTTCTTCTTTAATCTTTAACCCTAATATAAGATATATATATATATATATATATATATATATATATATATATATATATATATATATATATATATATATCCATTGAATATTACATAAAGCATTTTCATCAAACAAATTACAGATTGAGCCTTAAGAATTGGAATCTTTTTTTTTTTCTTGCTCCAAATATTAATCTACCAATTTCAATGAGACTACATTCCTAAGCATTGACAATGAGATTTGACTATAGTCAAGGTAAGAACACGAAACCTATGAAGAGCTAAGCCCATTATTCAATATAACCATCTACACTAATCCACACGAATACTCTATTTATTAATTTAGCAATCATAAACGGTGAGTAATTTATACAAAGATTCAGTAATCTGGATTGGAATCACCCCTCACAATGAAGATTTAAGAAGCATGAAAAGGCATCACAAAAACATAATTTTAATTAGCAAGAATACCTAATCTTAAAGATTGCCTTATACAAGTAAACACAGGCTACTGAACTATACATGGGTACGATGGTACAGATATATATATATACATATTTTGAAGGGGGTGAGAGTTGAGCATGGGTGCGCTTTATCAGCACAAAGCATTGATCAAATTATTGTTCGTTTACTCTTAGGAGAAGGATTCAGATTAAAGGCATTAGTTTCGATTCACAAAGGAGGAATAAGCTTACCCAAATTCATCTGTATAAATTGAATGCCATAAGGCATCAAATATCATTCCCAAACTAAACAACCACATGACAAACATCGAATGCCCTCGGTGATGAAGATGATGCGCAGGAATTACAATCACAATCATAAGCAAATTTTGATAAGTAAGCATTTTAAAACATTGTTAATCGAATTTTCTATAGATAAAACCAAATGCTTCAATGAAGTCGAATTCTTAATCAAACAACATTTGGGTTGCACATAGTAAACAAACCACAAGGCAGCGATAAAGGGGAAAGTTGGAGGCGCATAAATTGAAGGGATGGCTCGGTGAATGAAGGTAGCAGGGCATCTCTAGATTCAAGACTTTTACTTAGCACTGTGAGAGAACAGAAGATAGCATCCATTATCAGTCACCATGGTGAACAGTTAGCAATTACATTTGGTTGAATAACTATGGCCCGAGTAAACTCAAATTGCCACACTGCATCAACATTCATCTCCAATTTTGTTGCAAGAGAAATCATTTGGAGAGATGCAAACCGTTTCCATCGATGGTGCAGAATGAAACAATTAGAAAGATTGGCCTGCACTATAATAATTTTAAGTAAAGATAATTGGCAGATGAAAAGCTAAGTTCGCGGCCTAAGGAATAAAATGTAGACTGAAATTTAGGTAAAGAGGTTTGAACCAGCCAGCTTAAAACGCAAAATACCCTTTGAAAAGGATTGTATTACAAGGTTTGGAATGCTATGAGTTTAAATAAAATCAAAATCCAAGACACATATGACATTTTTTCCATTGATAACAAACTCACATAAAAGTCATTGATCACCAACACTAAATGAAAGACATTGGAAATATCTGCCAAAATATAGAAGTATATGTAGTTAATGAAAGACCATAAATGGTAATACCATGGAGTTCAAATTTGAAGTTATCAGGAGGCCACTATGGGGAAACACATGCTAATAAAACAATAGGGATTTAAAGAAATCAGTTGGAAGATAAAATATTAAAATCACACCCTTTTAAAGGAATCAAGGCCATACACAATGTTGTTTAGGGAAACGGTACATGCATCAATATAAATAATTATTTGAAAGAAGAACACACATGCGCCACAACCAGAAATGATAACAAGCAAATTTAGATCCCAGCTATTCATTCGACAAGTGCATTTACTATTTATTTCAATCCATAATGAATAGCAAGAAATATTTTGTTACCTAGCCACATATACATTCCTACATTTGAATCAAGAGATGAGACAAAATTCAAGAAGCGATGGAACCTGAGATCAAAATTGGCAGAAGCAACAATACAGTGTTGAGTCCAATCTCCAATGGCAGTAACAATGATCTTATCAAAATCCCATCAACTTTTCCCAAAATCCATATTTTCTACTTAAAACAATTTCATAAAAAAAATTATAGCTATTCTACAGAAGGATTTCTCTGACCCCATTCTATTCGAAAAACTAAAAATCCAAGATCATCCCCCAGAATTCTCATCCAAAATGCAAAATAAAGAAGGCTTTGTTTTCAAAAACAAAAAGCAAACAAAAACAACATGTTTCATTTTTCGACCATCAATTCAAAACTGTGCATGCACTTGCATGCAAAACCTTCCATCTTTTAATTGCTTTTATCTCCTTATCAATTATCCTCATCCAATTTAATATTTTATTGTATTATTTTATTTCATATTAATATTTTCCCATGTTTTACTTTATTAATAAAACTCAACATTAAATAATGATCATATTTAATTATAAAGTCACTTTATAACTTAATAATTTAATCATTCAAACGCAACATTTACATTTTTCTAATAACATAATTTATTTAATAACAATCTATTTAATTCTATAGCAACCAACAACTTTAATAAACAATTAATTTTAACACTAGAAAACTCACCCAACCATACTTAATCAAACATCCAGAAAGGGCCAAACATGGAGGGGCACTACAATGATATTTATGATCCTATAATCTATGATAATCTTAACATATAACTTATATTTCATGTGAGAAAAAGATTAGAATGTAAATACAAACTAACAAAAGTAAAAAATTACCAATTATTAGTATCACTACACCATGGGTGGTTGGATTGCGACACATGATGTTTCTTTAGGTTTTCTCTTGCCCTAAATATATCATGGTCTACACCTAGAATTATGATGATAATGGAAAAGTAATTGTTAAAAAAGTTAGCCTAGAAGAAATGTTACTCATTACTACAAAAGAATTTGGAATACTATTGGGGTTTCTAGTCGAAGATTTTGGAAACATCCATGTTAACATAGAAAAAATTGCTAGTGATAGTGAAGCAACCACTCAAATTTAAAAAAATTATTTTCTCAAAAATGAATAGTGGATGGTGACATATTCAAATAGAATCATAGGCCTCCTTATCAAATTTATTTTTTTAACCATGAGTTTAGGATATTATTTCCATGCTAGAATTTTTCCTCAATTTTAATAGTAATAGGGAAGTTGGTACAAGCCTCCTTGAAATGGTATATAATATTCATTATGTTGTTCTACTTGTTAAATAGATTTCTTGAGCACACTACAGTATCCATGTGTAAAAAAAATAAATTAATGATTAAAGGAGGTCCCACTTCTAATTCCAACACTAAGACATTTAGGTTCACAACCTTCTTGTACTATTTATTTTTAGTGAATTTTGGTGGAATGTTTCTAGCCAAAAAGTTTTAGATTCATCCCTATATGAATGATGAGGTGAAATGATTGGTTACACTATATTATTAGACCCCTAAGATAAGCATGCATAATAATCAAAGGAACTACAATGATTTTGTAGACTAATTTTTGTCCCCATTATATCAAGAAATTAAAAATACTCAAATCCTTATATTATTTTCTCGTCTTGTAGATATTGCATTCAACCTGGATCAACAATACAACCAGTTGACTAGTACTTCATGGAAGAATATACTATGTTAAGATTTTATAGATCAGGAGTAGAGCCATACAAACTTCCAATACATGTGATAGTGAAGTTTTTTGCATTGGAATATCTATGGCAGATGGATAATACATATCAATAATACTTTATTAGTCAACAAAAGGGGACCATATTTCCTTCATTACCTTTTTCATGTGGAGGGTTCATATTTGAGAGAAAATCATTCAATGTGGTACATAAAATTTTAAAAATAATGATGTTGACTCTCATTGGTAGTATGACCCATGTGACATAATTAAATAAAGGCTTCTAGCCAATAAGAATGTTAGAAGTAGAATTCAACATCAAACTAGACCCTTGATAAAAAAATTTGAAAAACAAAAACTCTTAGGATGGGTTCAAAAAAATAATGGAGGAAACTGTTGCTAAGAAAAGTATTTATTTTGAATAATTTTCAGCAAGAATAATAGCATTGCACCCACAAAGAGTGCCAAACATTCAAATCAAGAGGTACAAATTTTTTTATAAAAGAGATTCTCAACCATCTAGTGTAAGAAAAATACCTGAGTCTCTAAAAGTAGCTTGTACAAAGAAATAGTGGACAAACAAAATAAAATTTATTTGGTCTATGAGAAAGGATCTAGGTGATCCAAAAATTATTGCAGGTTTTGAAGAGATCTCACAAGATGAAGAGTTTAGAAATTTTTAGAATACAAAGAATCCCTCTAAAGCAAATTATGATGAATGTGATGGTAATAGGCAAACACAACCCTTGAATCCCACTCCTAATGTAGACTATGCATACAAACCTAGTTTATGGTCCAAGCCATAGTCAAAAACTTAGGTTATGAAGGTGGTGGTTTTGGGTCCAAAGGACAAGGAAATACTTGTGTGGTAACACAGGTAGACCTTATAAGATCTAGTGATATTTGAGGAAATGGAGCTAATAAAAAATCCCAAGGACACATGAGGATAAATGGTACTATTCAATTTGTTATAGCTTCTAATCCTCATAGTTAGATACAATCACAACCAATACCACAAGGGTTTTCAAATCTTCAAGATACTTATCCAATTTGTGAGGGACATGGTGGAGAATCTAGTTCTACTAGTTGAAATGGTATCGATAGTAGTACTAGTCAACAAGTGTTATAACAAAAAAAATACTCACAAGACGCCAACACTAGAAGATACTATACAAAAACTTAGTGATCAAGGAATTATAAAGAAGCAAAAGGTTATGGCAACTCCAAGTCCAACTACCTTCATTTCCACCTCCAAGGAATTTTTTCTAAAGGGCACTCCTCCAATTGTTAGTGTGTCTAAGGTAGGAATGGCTATTCCTCAACATCAAATAATTAGAGATGCCCACAAAACTACAAGTAATCCTTCACCATTCAATTATTCGATTGTGTCAACAATCCTAGGTTTTGATTACAAAGTTGAGTTTAAGAAGCAAAAAAAAATATAAAGAATGCAAGAATAAATTGTTAGAGTATAACTACTGTAACTTTAGAGCATGCAAAAATCAAGGTATTTCCCCTATATTATCCAAATATAAAAACCATTGAGTACATGATTGTTGTTCCAAAGTTAAAAATAAACTGGGCGATCAAATGCATTGCTCTAACTATGAGGTGAGCATTGTCCAAATAGATTTTTCTCAAATGAAATATTTTGATAAAATTAATGTATAAAAAAGGAACAACAAAGTTGTGTACACATAATTGCTAAAGAAAGATAAATAGAAATAGGTTGTAAAATCAAATATAAATGTTACAAGTAGACCTAGCAAATGAGAAAACAAAGAGGAAATCAATAGATAACAAGAGCAATGAATTGGAGAAAAGAATACAAAAATTGCCTCTATATCTACAAGAAAAAGGAATGAAAAATAGAGGTGGAATTGAATGAACTAAAGCAAAGGTTAGATGAAACCATAAAGAAATATGATAATGAAAGAGCCAATGCGGAAAATGACAACAAAAACTATTGGAATCCAATGCCTTGAAAAATATATTGCAATTCAAACTAGACAAGCATAAAGAAAGAGAAAATTTATAGGAACATAAAATGAAGAAGAGAGAAGATGCACTGAAAAATTGATGCTAGAGCAGAAGAAAGTAGAATTGAAATAAAGTATTCCAAATTTATAGAGTATCTAAATTTTGTAAAAAATTAATGAGGCATATAAAACAAAATATTTTGGAGGAAATAATATAGAGGACTGATCATTTGTGTCAATTGTTTGAATTGATTAATGGTTTGATAGTACAAAATAATAAGCTCAAAAAATGTGTTCTTGACAACAAAAACATGAATTCAAGAGAGATAATTACAAAGTAAATTTTATAAATAGTCTACAAATTTAGTGACAATGAATTGACATCGAAACTAATTCATACTTTCACATTGATGCCTCAATAAAAGCATCATTTATCATTCATAAATGTTATAAGCTAGGTGAACCAAATAAATTTTTGTATTAGGATATAAAAATGATGGGGAAGTTGCATAAAAAGGTAGACTACTTGACAAATCTTGGTTTGACATTAGATTTTGACACAACATAATGATACATTGAAAATATTACTTTCAAAAAAATATGGAGGATACAATGAAGTTTTATTTGGGTCAATTTCCTCAAAAGATAGATGAGGCAAACTTTTTGGATTCCATCAAACCATTGATAACCTTGAATGCAACTTAGATCGATTCATTCAAGTCACATTCCATTGTTAGTTATGAATTGTTAAAAAAATTATAAGTTAGAAAAATTGCACTTTCATCGGGTGAACAATTGAGCATGCTACAAAAGATGATAGAATGATTTGATAATATGATTTTCCAACTCAACATTGTGAAAAGTTATATTTGAGCAAGATATTGTAATACTGTATTTATTCCTTCATTTGAAAATAAATATAAAACTCAAATACATTTATGTGTTCAAATTATGTGTACTATTTAATTGTTGAAAACTCTAATTTCTATATACACATTAAACATTTTATATTGTATATGATATTGTTGCTACTAAGCATTTACTTGAATGAATGCATGTAAAACTTATCAATATCACAATAACAATATGAAATTATTAATAATATGTTAATTAATAAATAGAAATTGAAAAATATGTTTAATAAACAAAATTTGAAAATAATAATTGAAATTTAGATTCTAAAAGGGAACATTGAAAAACAATATTAATATGTTTATTTATTAATTTTTAGGTAGAAATTTGGATCAGGGGGGCTAGCTTGATTGGCTAAAGCATCTTGTTGTAGGTGAGAGGTCACAAGGTCTAGTCTCCCCCCGTCCCCATGGTATCAAAGGGCATGTCACGCCAACGTCACTAGTCACATGAAATTTTTTTACCAGGCGCACTATAGTTTATAGGGGGGCTACTTGACTCCTTAGTAATCCAAAAATACCACAAATAGTTACAAAATATTAAATGACTTTACTTAGTAATCCAAGAACATACCTATAGACACTCAAATTTGACTAACATATTCCTACCAAAATATCACCATTTTCCATCATTAGGTACCATCAATTCCTCTCCCGCATTTAATTAAATAATTTCATTATTCAATTAAATTACCTTATTTCGCCAATTTTCATCTATTAATTAAATAATTTTGATTATTTAATTAATTTACTAATAATTCTTCCATCAATTAAATATTTTTTATTTATTTATCCACTTTGCTCATGTAATTAATAATTAATTTATTAAACTAATTATTAATTACCCATGCATTTCCACCTCACTATTAACTGAGATTGGCATTCAATCCACTCATCAATCAATCCAGTCAACTTCAACTCACTCCAAGTTTACCGATCAATCAATTCAGTCCACTAATCCATTTATTCCATTTCACTCTCACTCAGTCTCACTTATCTCTCCAATCAAATCTAGATTTACTAACTCATACAACTAGTTAACTATCCAATCAAATCCTCTCAACATTTTTGATACATTAATCTACTTAATCTCTCATCAGGGTTATCCCACAATACTGGTTTACAACTTTTGGCCAAACTGGACACTGAAATATTTTTTTCTAACTAAATCTTCACTTTCGGGCACCTATAGCGGTTAAACCATGAGGAATTTGAACATGATGCAAACTAGTGATTTGTGACATTTTGTCTGTAGATTCTAAATATATTTTTTTCAAAATTTTTGGAACTAGATTGCACTTCTTTTTCCATCTCCTTTGAAAACTATTTTTTTCAATAAACAACATTTTTAAGGAGTGGCACTCACCGTATAACACAAGCTTTTTTCCATGAAGGATGAAATTATATTTTTTTCAAATTTAGATTTGTTACTATGATATCTAGTGCTTCCAATTGGTTTCATAGTGTTTTATTGAATACATTTTCCTTAATCAAGTTTCAAAGTCAAACCATTTACAATTCAGAAATAGGTGGACCGTATAACGCATAACTTTTTTTGTATGTATTGAAATTCAAAAAAAAAATTGTTCGATCAAGGGCTTCAATATCTAGTGCACTCATTATTTTCAATTGTTTTTTGATAATCTACTATTTTTCCACATGTGCAGAACAAAGAGCTTGATTTTCGGTGAAAAACCTACATTCACAAGAAATAAAAAATAAATATAATAATTAAATTAAATTTATTTTTAAAAATTATACTTTTTGGGAAGCTTATAATAAGGACTACATAATTACAAAAATAAACTTTAAATGAATTCATTTGATGCCCCAAAAGGTAAATCAAAAGTGGTTTTTTATTAGCATTTTGATAGGTGTAAAGGAGACTCCATTATAGGTATGGTTTAAAACTAGCGGGGTTCTATCCAAGCGAGTTTGATCTAAGGTGGTTCAATCAAACCCTCTTCAATTGGAATCCTTTAAATGGAACTTTTCAAGGCTTAAATCATTATATTTTCTAAAAGTATGTGATTTTAGCAAAAATCAGGATCTCCCAAAAATTGTAAACCAACTTTGTGGGATCACCCATCAGATCTTGATTGTTAATTGATATCTCCAAATCTATAAAGCAAACCATCCATCACCAATATCTCTATCTTGGATCATGCAGATAAACTATATTTGAATTATTGAAAGTTCTTTATTCTATTGTGTTTATAAAAATATGAGAGCAAAGACTATTTACACCATTCTCCATGGTAAATAGAGGAGAACGATGGAGCTATGCTAGAGCAGATTGTTTGTTTCAATGTGTGGAAGGTTTTTAGTTTGTTCCATTTGCTTCATTGATATGATCTTTTGATTGTGGTTTCTAGTTGATTATTGTTTTATCCTTTAGTTTCATAATTGAATTTATAGGTCATACATTTTGGCATGCCCAGTGGGACTCTCTAGTCCTTGAATTTAACCCATTTTCATGATTTTTTTGTGTTTTTTAGTAGTTACAAGCCTATTTGACGTAATCATTTCCAAAACGATGCAACTTTCTAGCACCTAGGCACATCTATGGCACATTGTGGCACATATCTCTCATAAAATTATGCAACTATTGCATAGAATGGTGCATCTACATCTTATATAGGTGCAATTTTTTTCATTGATATTATGTGTTTTTCTAACCTTTGTGTGCTTGATACCTGACTCCTAACCCTGGTTATACAGTTTTCTGACACTGAACTGACAATTTGATCTCTCAGATTAGGTTTTTAAGTTTATTTTCTACAAATTTTGTACTTTTATGTAGAGTGGCACAATTTTAGGAGGGATTGGTACAATTGAAGCTTAGCTTGGCACATCTATTCAGGATATAGGTGTAATTTTGTCTCTGTCTAGGATGCTTGCTATCAGAACTACACACCTGTTAAAAGATTGGTGTGCAATTGCTCATAGATTGGCACACTTGCTTGCAAATTAGCATAATTGCTCATAGATTGGTACAATTGCTTGTAGATTGGTACAATTTCTTCTAGATTGGTGTTGCTCATGTAATGATGCATTTATAATCTTAGAATGATGCATTTGATTTACTAACTTTTTTTTTACAAAAGGTTGCTTTACAAAATCAGGCATAACTTTTGCATAATATATCAAAATTTTGAAATTCAAAAAGGCGTTGGAAATTTGGTTCATAGCTCTTTGCTATGGATTAAGTGATTTTTTTAAGATCTTGCATGAGAAAATGGGTAAATTTGTTCAAATTCATACTTTCTTCTTTTTTATATTTTAAATGCTCATAACTTCTTCATACCAAAGCAATTTTCAATGATTTTTTTTAATATCTATCAAAAAATCATAAAGAATCCATTAGTACTATCACATTTTAAAATTGGGGTTTTAAAATTTACCATTCACCTCTGGATATGGGATCTGAAACTAACCCTAATGTTTGCTTGATTTTTTTTTAGAAATAATACATCTATGCAAGTGCAACGTTCGTTGGATTGAAGACTTAACACATAAACTACCAACATTATCTACTGCATGGTTGTGTGTTTAATTTTTATAGATTAGATAACACTTCAATTTTACAAGGTAAATGAAAAAAAAAAATTGTGTCTAGTAAGTCCTTAGGTATGTATGCTCTCTCCTTGTTCTTAGAGCGAACTTGGAGATAAGAAATACCTTAGGATTTTCATTCTATTTGTTTACCTGAGATTTTATGTTTTGTGTATGCTCTTTCCTCACGACTACAAAGACCAATCTTGGGAATCAGAAACATCATATTATGTTTGCTTATAGTAGGAGGATTTCTTAGGAATTTCACCACCCCAAGGATGACCTCAACCACGAGTTTAGGTAGGATATAAAAAGGGGGGAGAATGAAATTTTTACCCCAAGGTGTGGCTAGCGTCCTTTAAGCCAAGCCTCATGATACTCAGTCTCATCAAGGCGTGTATAGGTGAAGAGAGAAGAGGAGACCCCTCCAATCTTGGGCATCCCCAGACTAGCTCATTGTTCACTGATTTCACTATGAACCAAAGTACTTATAAGCCTTAAGACCTTTCAGGTATTACCACTAATGGGGTGTAGTGTACAACATAATGCATGAAGTTACCCAACATGTATTGTTTTAGGGTGAGGTAGAATTATTTTGGAGGTGTAAAAAGCTTACAAAGAAAGGAGGAAGGTGATCCTATATACAAATAGAGACCTACCTATTCCCCTTCGAGAGTGAAGCCATGAATCTATGGTCTTCTATGGCATTTTATTAATTAGGCCTCTATTAGTGGGACACACCTTTAACAATAATTAGGTTGTGCTTCTTGGAGTGTTTTACCTATTCAAACCAGTGAAACCATCCATCCTATCACCTTGAAAAAGTGTCAACAACTATCATGTCTATTGTGTGATGTGTTTTCTTACCAATTTTTTTAAAATTAGACCAAAACCAACCAAAATCACACAATTAAACTTTAGTCAAACTCAAAAAACTCAACCTTAGGTAAAAAAAATTCATATGTCTAATCCTATGTTGCAACTATCTTTGTGGCAAAATTGTAGCACAAATTTTTGCAATTATGGCTTATATGGGTGTAATTATAGTTTAGGTGGGCATAGTTGTGGCTTAGATAGGTGTAATTGTGACTTAGATAGGCATAGTTGTGGCATAGAGTGGCACAATTGCCTGTGACTTTTAGAAATCCAATTTTGTTTCAAAAATTGAACTCTCATCTATTTTTTCTTAGAGTACCACAAATAAACCTCAAAATCTCATAATTTTCCATCTTTTTGCACATTTACTTATCATTATGCATAACTATTTGTCATATAAACCTAGAAAACTCAAATTTAGGTCAAAATTGTGCATATATCAACCCTATATCACATATGTATTACATTGGCGCAATTGCTAAGGTTTTAGCGCATTTGCACCTTACTTTGGTGCAATTGTGTCATAGAGTGGTGCAATTGTGTTGTAGAGTGGTGCAATTGCTACTTAAAGTGGCACAACTATGGATTAAAGTGGCACAATTGACTTAGATTGTCATATCATCAATTCTATCCTAAAAACTAAATTGTCACCCATTATTGCTTAGGATCCCAAAATTGAACCTTTGATTAACGTAACTGTCATCTCTTATGGCATAATTTTTTTGTACTTCAATGCAATTGTTCTATCATTAGGTTGCTTACTATCAATAGACCTTTCAACCATACAAACAAACTTAATATCTACTAGTATTTATAGATAAACTTAAGGCACCCCAATTGAGTCCATTATCAAAATCTTGGGTCAAAATCCATAAATTATACCATTCATTACCACCCCAACTTGGTAGGGTCATAACTCCTAGATCTATGGTTGAAATTATGACTTCTTTACATTCTTGTAAAAATATCCAAGAGATTGAATTCAATCCCTTGAAAAGTATGCCTTTGGAAACCATTTCAAAGTACCATTGACAATCTTGACCCCAAATTCCACTCCAAAGGCCTTTGAAAATGTGATTTACTAAAATATAGAAAATATTGGAAAAAATAATTTTTGATATTTTTCATTTTTTCTTGTGCCAACACCACCCAAGTGATACTCAACATAAGTTTGGAATACCTTTTTTTGGTCACCCCAAATTATTACTAATCCCCACTACCATCCTCATTAAGGGCCATGCCTACTTTAGAAGACATCATCAATACCACACTCATACAAGATGTCACCAATAACACTTCACCACCGACCTTAGGGGAAATGATCTCCAACAACATCATGTCATCTTTCATATAACAACAACATAACCCCTCTAACAATATTAACATCAGACAACCTTCCATACCACAACAACACAACCCCATCATACCACCCATTAATAACTAGGTAACATCATACCATCTCCCATAACATTACAAAACAAATTTTTCATACCACCTACCAATAACATTATCATTCAATCCCAATTAAATCCTTTCATCCCACCCATCAACAGTATCAAACCAAACCCTTCTTCCATCTTACCTATCAACAATAATTCAATTGCATCTCAATGAATTGCATTCATTATCCCACAAACATTCATACCAACTAATTCAATGAAGGTATCATTACCTCCTATGCACACCCAAGTTCCAACATACATATTACAAATAACCGACCCACTATACAAAACAACATATACTAACATTATCACTCCCAATTCAATCATTAACTCACAAACATCATCACAACCATCCCACATCTTGCAATCTCCTTCACCCAACATCTATACAAACATGAACATCATTCAAGATCAAAATACTTTAACCAATCTATTATATCAACATAAATTTCCATTCAATAACTCTAACATCTCCACTCCAATGATAAATATTCAAGAACATCCACATGCATCCCATATTTCTAAACCACTTACATCTGAAATCCATACTTACATCCCAAAAAATCATAACCTCAACTTAATATCACAACTGCAACATGATATCACCCCTAAGTCTCATGTCATTACTCCAAACCTAACTAACCAAAACATTCATCAAAACACCATGACTTCACAACATTTCCTCCATCATAATCACAACATGATTCAGTCCAATCAAATAATTCATCTACAACACCCATACTATGCCATCATAAACCCCCAACAACAATTCATCACATCAAACCCTCATGCTAACTCCAACTTCGCCACTCAAAATTATATTCCCAAAAATGATTCATACATTCAACACAATTATTCATCAATAAACTTTCCCCAAGGTTACTCATCCACACATCCCATATCCACCTATAATCCTAACAACACCCATCAATGAAAATACACACCATTAGGAGAACTCGTTGAATTAGCACTTTAGAAATTGGTTCAAGCGAATTTGATCACACTCTCGAAGATTAGACAGTATGAACCATAGGTTAAACCTATATGGTGGTGGGACAAATTTTTATGACTATCATAGAGAAAAGGGACATACCACTCAAGGCTTCTATAAATTGAAGAATCCTATTCAAGATCTCATTGGCAGGGGATCCATCACTGTCGAAGATCATCCCAAAAAATTTATCACAAAATAATGACATTAATAATATCCATAGATCACATAGTGATACATTGGGCATATATCAAGACATTTTTTGAGCATGATCAAAGCTATCCATCTATGTCTAGCAATGGTTCATATCACAATAATTACATTTGTCGTGGCCATAACATATCCACATCATTTGATTCCACCATAGGTCCTATTGAAGAAGCCTATCCACAAGAAGCTTAGATCTCCCCTTCAATTCCTTCATCCTTGGAACATTTGCAACATCAACCCACACCACCCCCATCAAAAATATCATCCAATAATAACACCTTTCAGGATTTTCCCCAAGGGCTATCCACAATAGATAATTCATTGTTGGATGCAAATGCAATCTACGATCAAGAGATATTGGACCAACCACCATCATCCATCCCATCGCCCATCATATCCACTCCAATGATTCCTACTCAAATTTCATTACCATTGTGAGAATATTTTAGGGATACCCAAGAGTCATTTATTCCTACCACATTATTAGAACCCAATCTATGTCAAGAACACAATTGAAATCATCAAGAATAAGTACCTCAAATGAATCAAGATCAAGTTATTCAATTCCTACAATCTTGAATCATATCCTTGATCAAGATCCCATTATCCCTTTCCAAGTCATCCATCATTCCAAAATCCAAGTTGATCCCATCCATATATCAATAAATTTCACTTTCATAAATGAGATATGTGCTTCCACTAGATATATAAATAATCTCTCCTTTGCTCATCTAGAACAAGAGTCTTTTTCTCTAAAATAAGTTGAGAATGAAGACAAAAAAAGCCCTAATATACTATCATGTTGGATCACTTACTTTTTTCAAAGCTAACTTTCTTATTGATGAGAAGATAACCACTAGTGATAATTCCCAACAACACAAAGTAGAGTTAGCGTCATGTTACCAAAATAACACATATCCTATTGAAAATAAAAAATTTCAAAGCATGCAATATAAAGGAAAAGGATTAGGCCTACATGAACAAGGTATTCTAGAACTAGTACAAATTTTTGACAATCCTAAATGTCAAGGACTTGGTTATTCATCAATGGAGAAATTTAAGGATGTTAGTGGTACCTCCATGATACCGGGGGAAACTTCATCTAATGCAAACATCAAAATAGGGGCCATGAATAGTCCTTACAATGAGGTGGTTTCTAGCACTCCAACCATCCACATCCTAGACCATCATTTCCAAACCCTTCCGCCCACTAGTTGGGACCAACAAAAGAAAAATATTTACAAAGAAAAAGATCAAAGTCGAACTTTTGAAGCTAATAAATCCAAAATTCAAAGTGGACATATAAATTTGAAATGGATCCCAAAGTAAATTAGATCATGCAAAGCAACTAATTCAAATCTAAATCCAAAAGTCAATGAAACTATGGAGCCACTTTAGAAAAGGCCATCCATCTATCAAAAGTGTCCCCCTACTTCAAATTGGACTTCAATACCAACACACAAGGAGTATAAAACTGTTGGCCCCCAAAACACTCAAAATCTCACATCCACACTCCATCCACCATCCCAAGTTTGGAAAATAAAAAATACTACATCCAAGCTACCAAGTAATTCATCTACATCTCACATCCCCCACTAAAATCCAATGTCTCACCTAAAATATAAAAATCCAAAATCCAACATTCACCATGTCTTGGCAGCAACACTTTATCATAAAGACTCTAATGGCACTCTATCACAATGTGTGCATTTAGATAAAGCCAACTCTATTATCAACAAGGATCATAATTACATCCCTGGGCTATATACAAGTGCTCTTATCTTGGAAAAGTAACACCTCAAAGAAGGAAATTATTGGCACATGATGACATCAACATCTCCATCAACACCACCAGGTGGTCCCACATAGTTAATGATCATTCAAAAAATCAAAAAACATCAAAAAACATCAAAAAAAATAAAAAATCCAAAAAAACATCAAATATTCTAACAGAAATCCAAAAATATAACATCACCTACCATATCCATAGTAAATTTCCATTTTCTAGACATGACATTCAAGAAAGAACAAACTATGCAATACCCAAAGACATTGAACACTCATGAAACAATTACAAATAAAATACTCTTGCTAAACAATTTGCAACTTGTTGATCAATTTTTGAATCTACTTTGAACATCTTATCCTATAAATCATTCCTTAACATATGCATCCTTCCTACAATAGGTATTATCCATTTTGAGAAAATATATTATGGCAAGAAAATCTTATAGGTGTTGATATGTTTGGTATTTGAGTCTTTTTATTGCTTGATTTATCTTATTGTCCTATACCAATGTTCCTCAAGGATATCTCAAAGTGATTAGAGGAGCAAGAATGGGATAAAGTCATTTCCTTCATATGTTGTGTTTTTTGAATGTTCTTTTGTGTTACTGGGGCATGTACATTCCTTATGTGTGTTGGAATGGCTTTTATCATTGACAATCTTCCTTTGCATATAAGGTTAGTTAATAAATTTTTGCACTAGGGATATCATGCTTTGAGATCATTTCCCTCGCATATTCTGACAAGGTTCTATTATGTAATGAATGAGGACAATCCTTCTTGTTTGTGGTGTCACTATCCATGCAAAGGATACCATAGTCACCAGGGTTTGTCTCAACTTGGTGTACATATATCCATTTTCCACAATAAGCTCTATGATGATAAAAATAACACAAAATATAAAGAATAATCTCCATCTTTTCTCATATCCATCTAGCTCATTTCTATTTCTTTCATTCCATGTTTCATACATTCCAATGTGTGACATTAATCAACAAATAACCATTTCCTCATCTAACCATGCAATTGTGCCCACCTAAGGCACAATTGCACCCATCTATCATGCAATTGCACCTACTTAAGGCACAATTGCACCAATATATCAAGCAATTGTGCCCACTTAAGGCCCAATTACACCCACCTACAATAGTACCCACTTAGGGCACAAATGCACCCACCTACCTTTAGATATGCATTTACTTCTTTATTTGCACCCATTCCCTTGTCACGTGTGCCCTACTTCCTCATCCTTCTCTTACATTTTCTTCTACCATACTAACCCATCTCCTTCCCCGCATCCCTATGTAAATCTATTATTTCATCCACCTAACTTATTTCCATTTCATCTCATTCATTATCTATCCAATTATGTGATATCAATCAACATTAACCATATCATCACTATCTTCCACCATATTAACCCACAATCTCTTTCCTCCTCTCACCCCACCTACCTCCTCATCCAAATCTTTTTTATCCTACTCTTTCAATTTTCTTCATCTCTATCACATCTCTCCAACCCTTTTCGAGAGTTTGACCTAACAATTTCATTCTTCTGTCAAACTCCTAAGGGGGAATCCTACCTTCATTTCTTCATTTATTCATTCAATTGGTGCATGTCATCACAATTATTTCATACTTTCTTTAAAACAACACTATAAAAATGCATTTTCTCAAAGAGGGGCAAAATATAGACACTCAAATTTGACTAACATATTCCTACCAAAACATCGTCATTTTCCATCATTAGGTACCATCAATCTATCTCCTGCATTTAATTAAATAATTCCATTATTTAATTAAATTACCTTATTTCACCAATTTTCATCTATTAATTAAACAATTTTAATTATTTAATTAATTTACTAATCATTCATCCATTAATTAAATAATTTTGATTATTTAATTAATTTACTAATCATTATACTGACCAAGGAAAGAATTGACTTGGAGTTGCACTTGCATGGGTGTTGAGGTTGTTGGGGAGCAGGTCTGGTGAGGTGGCTAAGGAAGGTGGCAATGAATGATGTTTGGGGCCTGTGTCAAGCCCGTTGGTGATGGTTTGGACCATAATAGAATGGATAGTTACGGGGCTAGGCTAGATGGGCTAGGCTAGATGAAAGATTGTAGTGAATCTTGTATTGGAGGGTGCTTCAGGGGTAGTGAGGAGGTCTGGGTGCAACAATTGTGCCTACAGTTGATTTATTGTAAGGTTGAGCTATGACTTTGTCTTCTTTTGGTTTCCTCATATATATATTGGAGCTGGCCTACCCAACAATTAAATTATCAAAAAAAAAATTTACTAATCATTCTTCCATTAATTAAATATTTTTTTATTATTTAGTTAATTTCCCACTTCTTTAAATTAAATAATTATTATCAATTACTTAATTTATTCATTCTCACTAAAAATAAATAAAATTATTTATTTGATTTGTTTATCCACCTTGCACATGTAATTAATAAATAATTTATTTGATTATTTATTAATTACCCATGCATTTCCACCTCACTAGTTAACTGAGATGACATTCAATCCACTCATCAATCAATCCGGTCAACTTCCACTCACTCCAAGTTCACAGATCAATCAATTTAGTCCACTAATCCACTTATTTTATTTCACTCCCACTTAGTCTCACTTATCTCTCCAATCAAATTTCTTAACTAACTCATGCAACTAGTTAACTATCCAATCAAATCTTCTCAACAATTCTAAGCCATTGATCTACTTAGTCTCTCATTAGATCTTGACTATTGATCAATATCTCCATATCTACAAAGTAAACCTATCAATCATCAGTCTCTCTCTCCTAGATTGTGTAGAGAAACTATACTTGAATCGTTACAATGCTTTATGCTATTGTGCTTCTAAAAATATGAGAGAAAGGACTACTTACACCATTCTCTAAGGTGAATAGAGAATAATGGAGCTATGCTAGGGTAAATTGTGCATTATTGTGTGTGCAAGTTTGCATTAATTTTGATATAGTTCGCTTTATTTTCTTTATTGATGTGATATTTTAGTTGTGATTCTTATTGATTATTTTTTATCTTTCAGTTTCACAATTGAATTTCTAGATCATACAATACCCATACACTTCCTTTATTATTCTAAGGATATATCTTGCAAAATATTTACAATAATTTTATATTTTTTGGTTGGCTAACTAATTAGAAACACATCCATAAACATGCATGTTATGCACATGGAGACACTTAATCAAGGTTGAATCTACATCTAAGCATCTAATCTACAAAGGTTATAAATGTTACTATAAATTTTGGGATGAACCCAAATCATTATTACATTACAAAAATAGCTATACCTAGAGTTGGAAACTATGAACCTTTTGGTTCTACTATGTAAGTTCTCTTTCTTTGCTTTGCCCCTCTCTCCAAAAAAATGTTATCCTCCAATCCCTCCTTTGAAAATGGACACAAAGGCAAATAAAACCCATGATCAAGCTATCAAGGGAATGTTAAAGGGTCATCCAATTAGAAAAACCCTAGCTGCCTAAAGAGAATCGATGAGGAATAGACAACTAGTGACACAATTCGATCTAAAGACAAGGAAGGGACACCTATAATGATGTGAGTATGGTTGAACATTGATGGAATTATGGAAGAGTATGAAATCCCCTATGAAATCCATTGTAGAGGATTGCCATGGAAATTTAAGATAACTTTTTTGCAAGAAGCTAACAGAATATTATGTCATGGATTTCCAATATGCAGAGCATGGGAAACATTGAAGGTGTCACTTTTTCCCTAATAAATTATAGAAATATTATTTGCAACCTCATTTTGATCAAATTTGGTAGTTGGCAGTTGTTGTAATGCATTAATAATGAGTTTATGAGCTTATGAGTTGAAAACATGTGATTATATTCAATTACAGGAAAATGGCATCCATCCACCTATCAATTCTATCTTTTGTGGGGGGTCATCCTCCATCGAGCCTTGCGGGTTGGGAAACTACATTGGGTTTAAACTTAGATTGGTAAAAAATTCTTCAAAATCCCACCATGCCTAGATAAGACTGAAAGCCTTACAATTATATAACCTTTCAACCATCTCTTCTTTAGCGAAACTTTCCTTCCATGAGCCAAATAGGTGGCTAACTTTGTTCTCATGGTGAATCAATGAAGTCACAAACTAGTGAACCTTAGTGTTTCATTTCTTCAGTCAATTCCCTCGTTAACCAACTAGGATTTTGGTAGAACTGAGACTTTGACAAATCAGTGAACCTCAAAACCAAAAACCAACTTAAAGTTATTTTCATTATTTCCTTCAACAAACATCTTCTTCATAAATAAAAAATTGATAATAGAAATGGTTCGATAATAGAAAGGGTTCACAAATTGAAAAGTTAGCCAAAAATGAAAGTGAGAGAACAAGGAAAATTCATAAAAATAAACTGTTATTTCAGTAGATCAACAAGTTCACTAAGTGGAGAACCTACCAAAAAGGTTTGTTAGAGAGAGAGTTCATTGAAAAGCTTAGACTTAGACTAATTTTGGAAAACTTTGATAAAGGACTGTGAAGGGAAATGCATAAACAAAGGAAAAATAATTTTCCCACTATTAATTACCTCAAATCAGTTATAAACTTCGTAGGCATGACTTAGGCACAAAAATAGGACTCAAAATTTTGGAGTGTCAATATTGGCTCTAGTTGGGGGTATGTGTCTCTTGAGAGCACAACAATAATCCAGATCTTTAAGTGGACCAAAAAGAAAACAACAAAATGACACTAACTTAGGAATGGAAACACACACATATACAAGAGAAGGCAATAAAATACAAGGGGAAAATAACCTACAAACAATGACATAAAGGCACAAGATTTAAATGAATATATGGCTGCTTAAAATTACCACATTATTTTGTAGGTTAAACCCTGCATGAATACCCATGGCACCTAGCCATGGATAAAATGTTGTATCCATTTACATTTGTCAAAGATAAGCTTGCTAAAGGAATTAATTTCCCTCAACTCAACTATTTTTGTCATACAGCTACAAAAAAATGCAGCCTTCTCTAATTAAGCATAACTCTATGATTTCCATCAAGAGAGTGAAGACATGCTCCACTATTATACTTGTTATTGCATGGCAACCACAAAGCATAGGCCACCAAACTGCAATGCAGTACATCCTTCGTGTTTACAATAGTTGGGGCACCAACTAAAAAATTAGATCAACACCACATGAAACCATGGTATTTTTATACTTAGTGACCTCCATAGGTGAAATGAGGCAAAAAGAGAACACCTCAAATTCACAAGGAAAAGAAGAACATGTCTCTTTATGATGATTACCTGCAAAAGGAAACCCATCTTCTAATAGACCTGTAGACGTCCAATTTCGATCACTTCCATATGATCAAAACGCGTCTCCTTATTCATCCAGTTATTCATCCCCCTCTGTCAATATTAATTAAGCCAATTGTTTAATTAATACCTTGCATCTCGCACAAAACCCCTAAAGTATTTAATTTAATACTTTGCCCCTCTTCCTCCTCTAAATTAAATAAATATGCCCTTTTATTTAATTTAGTCATATTCCCCTTTTGAATTAAAATTTATTTTTAATTCATCTTTTCTCTCTCATGGTCACATCCTCCAACTTTTGCAAGTTGGTCCTAATCCATTTTAATTACTTCATCTTCTTCTAATTAACCAGGGTTAGTATGTGCACACCCTTAATCATCATTAAGGTCACATCCTCCATAATTTCCCACTTGCCTCTAATCAGTCATTAGCCATCTAACTGAGTACTTGCACAACCTTAATCATTTGATTAGCCTAACCTAATCCTCATCCTATTTATGGCACATGTCCTTGAGTCAACCTTATTAAAGGCTTTCTCCTTTTGGACAAGGCATCCCCCTTCCCCATGTGAATTTTTAATTCACCTTTTAATCCCCCAAGACACCTAAAAGGAATTTTTAATTCCTTCACTTCTCCCCACATGTCCTCTATCCATTCTTTATTCTTTCTCTCATCCCCATGAGAATATTTGAGGAATTTTTAATTCCTCACATGTCCTCTCACCCACATGGGGACAAGGACCTCCTTTATGAGGAGATCTTGTCCAATCCCAAGGTACTTTGTACCCTTCTCCATGTCATGTCCTTCTTCCACCTCATATCCACTTCACCCTTTAGGGCTATTTCACATGCCACATGTCAAGATGTGAGGGCTTGTGAGTTCTCAACTCACCTTAGCCCTACATCTTGATATTTGGTGGATCAATCTCAACCGTCCATTTCCCCTAGGATTTCCCAAAAATCCTATAAATACCCCCTCTTTTCTCTCATTTTGGGGAGATCATTTTGTGTAGCCAAACTCTTGCAGTTTTGTTTCTCAATCCACACTTAGCTTTTTTTCATGTTTCCAAGCATCATTTGCATCTCACATCACACATCTTGTGCCATCCAAGGAGCATACAAATCCAAGATCGAAGGGCCAACCAAAGGATCGACTCAACGCAAGGTATAAAGTTCCATTTTGTGGCTTTGTCTTGTTTTGTTTCCAACTTAGGCTAATCTCGAAGTGTAGGTTGTTTTAGTTGTTTATTCGTGCTCTTTAACTTGTTGCTTGTTTTCTAACCACCTAATTCGACCTATCACAAGACCAAATTGGAAATTTTGAAGCTCTGGAATATATGAAACTTGAGCAATAAACTAATCATTAGCCTAGAGAAACTGTTGTTGCTCAACACCATCACAAAAATAAGTTGGGCCCAAGCGAAACACTCAAAATCAAGCACACTATCATAAGCTACACCTCCATCACAAAGGAAAGCCTCACATTCAACTTCATAGTCTTCTAGGACAACAAGTGACCAACATACCTTGGAATCACTTATGCTTATTCAAACATCATCAACACAACCATGAGAATCACGAGACACTTCTCGCGAAGAACTACACTCTTCAAATTGTTTCTGAGTTTCAAGCTTATCTTGACAATCTATTGTGACATATGTGCTACACAAATCAAACATGTAGCACGCCTCTTCTTCCAAATCCAACTCAACAACAACACAAATTTCATATGACCTAGTTGAAGTGCATTGTGCATGAAGAAGACAATAAGTTGCACACCAAAGAAAAAGGCTCTTATATGCATCCATATGATCACAAACATCACATTATTCAAGTGTAAACTCTATAAATTGAATTTCATCAGTTCTACAAACACTTATTTCTATATTTTCATCTTCATGAATGATTGCACGTAATATACCCTTGTATGCAAACAATCATCAACCACTTCAAAATAAAAAAGGGGACAAAAATAGGCAAAAGATCAAACAAGAAGGAAACTTCTTGTTCATCATTTGTATCATCAATAATTGCATGCTCTACATAATTAGCTATCTTAGATTATTCATTTGATGAAACTATTGCATACACATCTTCATTGGTGTCCACATTGCTACAATAAACAAGGCCATACTCCTCATTCACATACTAGAAATCATAATTGATTTATTCATTATAATCACTTGCGGATGATTGGTCAAGTTGAACATTAGTTCCAATGCTGCCATCTTCATTTGTATTGTTGTCATGCATTGCACCAACACCTTCATCTACTCAACTATAAACATAATCATCACTTGATATTGTGCTTCTTCTTGACACGATATTCATACACTTGATATCTTCAATAATAGGTTCACCAAAAATGACCTCTATTCTTGAGGAAAATGATTTTGCAACCATGTCCCTTCTCATACCATCAATAAAATTAAGGCGTCTATATGTTATTTTCATGTTAATCAAAGTGAATTATTCCTATATTTAACTCAGATCAACTTCACAAGATTCAAGGAACATATCAATACAGTTTCAATTTTTTAGGATTTGGGCAAGAGTAATAGCAAACCTATGATTAAAATCCAAGCTAGAATCACCCTCTTTCCACTTGATGTTTTCTAATTCTTCAACAAGAGCAATAGGGTCTAGAAATAATTCTTCTTTGAACACAACCACAAGTTGATTCCACAAAGTAAAAGAATACTCAGGGAAACCAACATACCAACTCTTTTCCTTTCCCATCAATGACCTAACAAAGAATATCATCCACGTCCTAATCTTCAATTTGATATTTTTTCATGATATCTAAAAAAATTGTTGACATATGCATCTTCTTCCCAATGATCACATCCATCAAACCTTAGCATCAACTAGTAGATTGAAGACCTCATCATTTGTCTTTCATAGTCAACCCAAGAAATGTCAAGTTTATAAATGGGATCAAGTAGGATAACAAGAGATTGAGAGACCTATTTTCATGTAACACCAAGGGGTCTTTGTAATTTTAGAGCCTTGACTCAAAACTTCCATTGCCTCTTGAGCTCTTTAAGATCTTCTATTTAACTTGTTTTCAAGTATGGATGTTTGTATGCTTGAATGTGAATATGTTTTTGTGTTGTGATATAACAAAAACATAACTTGACTCATCTTTATAATACTCCTAGACATGCATCTTATCATACTTCATAGGGTTTGAATCATAGATTACATTTGATGAACTATCCTTGGGATATATGCATCCACTCTAGCTATCTATGTCTAGTTACAATTACTTATGTAAGGTAGAGAGGAGAAAAATAAATATCTCTTTGCCAAGAAAGAAACCATCCTTCAGATTGTACTAAATACTTAGTTGTAGCTACTTAATATGTGCTCATGAAACATGAACAAAAACAACAAAAACTTAGTTCATTTGAAAACATACTTACCACGTCACAAAACTGAGGAAACCCTTGAGGTACATGAACCTCCAAGGCACAAATTTAATTCTAGGTTGCAACCACCAACAAATTCTTGAATATATTCTCAACCTAATAGTCATCCTCTCCAATTGGAAACTTGTCAACTTATGCCAACAAGTATCTCCCTAACAAAGACACCAATTTGTTGGAATAAGTCAACAAGATGCCAAACTTACAAAAAAAAATGCACATCTACAAAATTATCCTGTTAACAAGGCTTTGAAAATATTTTTTTATCTTTTATGTCCTAAAAAATGATGACAATTTTTTGATGATCTCAACTATAGATCCCAAATCCCTAAGGTCTAATAATCTTCTAAGTGCCAAGGGTGTCAAACTTGGGAAGATCACCACAAACCTATCTTTAGGTTGGGCATCTAAGAACCAATTCTTGAGGTGGGTAAGACCTCCTTCACTTCTAGCTTTGCAATAATAAGGAGCTTTTCCTTAAGATGTTGGATGGATGGTTGATAGACTAAGTAATAACCTCACAACAAACTACACCCAATGCACAATGTATCCCAATACTAGTGTCACTATATATCTATGTGCTAATTTAGAGATGAAAGGTTGAGCATCTATTTAATATATTATCTTCCATACAAGTGTATAATAATATGCTTTATGATATCCCCTTAGATTCTATAAACATTTAGGCATGATAGTTAGAACACACTAAGTAAAGGAAAATAAAAAGATGTTTAAATTGATTGATTTAGAGTGTGTTTAGGATGATGGGGATGGAAAGAATATAATAGACTGGTGTCTATATCTAGTTGGTCAATAGAGTCTTTGTGTTCACATAAAACATATAACAACTGATACCAAGGTGATGCATTAATCAATACATCACAAAAGACTAGGTTTTCATAAATGCATGTAAGCAAGATGGGCTCTACACATACATTTAGAAAAACCATAGATAGTTGTAGAATATTAAATGAGTCTACCTATTAATCCAAAAACATACCCATACACTTCCTTTATTGTTCTAAGAAGATATCTTGTAAAAGATTTATAAGAATTTTACAATAATTTGGTTGGCTAACTAATTAGAAACACATCCAAAAACACACACTATACACATGGATACACTCAATCAAGGTTGAATATTCCTTTATTTATTCGATCTATAAAGGTTACAAATGTTATTACAAATTTTGAGATGAGCCCAAATCATTACAACAGAAAAATAACTATACATAGAGGTGGAAACTATGAACCTTCTTGTTCTCTACTATTCTCCTCTCTCCAAAAAATCTTATCCTCCAATACCTCCTTTGAAAATGGGTGCTAAGGTAGATAAAACCCATGGTCAATATGTTAGGGAGTGTCAAAGGGTTGTTCAACTAGAAAAACCCTAGGCACTTGAAGAGAATCGATGAGGAATAAACAACTAGTGACACAACTTGATCTACAAACAAGGGACACCCTTAAGAGTGTGAGTTTGGTTGAGCATTTACATGGTGTCATAGAAAAGTGTAAAATCCCCTAGGAAATTCACTATAGAGGATAGCCATGAATGTTTGAGATGATAATATTTTTATAGGAAGCTAAAATAATATTGTGTTGTGGATTTTTGATTTGTAGGGCATGGGCAACATTGAAGGTGTCACTTTTTCCCCAAGGAAACTATAAAAATCTGATTTTCAACCTCATCCAATAAAATATAGAAATTGGTGGTCGTTGGAATGCATTAATAGTAAGCTTCTTAGTTGAAAACATGTGATTCTAATCAATTGCAAGAAAATGACATCTATTTGCTTGTTCATTCCATCTTTTGTGGGGTTTCATCCTCCATCCAACTTTGTAGATTGGGAAACCCCATTGGGTTTGCACTTAGCTTGGTTGGGAATGCTTAGAAATCCTAGTGTTCCCAAATAAGACCAAACACTTTGTAATTTTGTAATCTTTCGACCATCTCTTCAAAAAAATTACCTTTGGTGAACTAGATGGTTAGCAAACTAAGTAGGTGGTTGACTTCATTCTCAAGGAAAATCAATAAAGTCACAAACTAGTGAACCTTGGTGTTTCCTTTCTTTGGTCAATTTTCCCTTTTGACCAACTAGGATTTCAACGAATCGAGACTTCAACAAATCGGTGAATTGAGACTTTAACAAATTGGTGAAAAAAGACTTTAACAAATTGGAAAATCAAGACATTGATGAATCAACGAACCTCAAAACCAATAGCCAACTTGAATTTATTTTCATTCTTTCCTTCAACAAATGTATTCTTTGAAAAAATCCTCCATTGGATAACTCCATTTTTTACAAACCAAAGAGTTTATATACTTATAACTTTACTGAACAAAAAATAAACTTAGAAAATATTCCTTTTGGCAAGGAAATAAGTTTTCAAAACAAGACATGTGCCAACAAACTGTTAAGGAAAGAAACTCTAGTGGTAGAAAGGGCTTATGAACCAAAAATTTAGTTAAAAGGAAAGTGAGAGAATACGTAAAATTCATAAAACAACAAGAAAAAGAGAAAATTTACAAAACAAAATAAGTGTATTTTAGTGGATCAATAGGTTTACAAATTGGAGAACCTATCAAAAAGGTTTGTCAAAGAGAGTTCATCAAAAACATTGAACTTAGACCAGTTTTGGGAAACTTGGATAAAGGACCATGAAGGGAAATGCACAACCAAAGGAAAAACAATCAATCTACAATGAATTACCTCATATTGGTTTTAGACTTGGGTAGGCATGGCTTAGGCACAAAAATGGGACTCAAAATTTTGGAGTTCCAATAGGCCCACTGAATCTAAAGTTATGACCTCTAAAATTTTATAAAAAATTGTAAAGGGTGGTTACATTTGTTGACCAACTTATGATGTATTTTATGACACATCATAAGGTATCTTTGATTGAGGGACAATTTGGGTGCCACTTTGGATGGTTTTAGCTCATGGGTTTTAATCTCATGGTTTTGAGTTCTCTTCTCCTATATATTAGGTGTATGTAGAGTTTTGTAAATACTTTTAAGCGATAGGAATTCCTCTAGATCTATGATTGGTGATACTCTTGTGAAGGCTCACTCTACAAGTGTATTGTAATTATAATTTAATCAATAATAAATTAGTTTTCTTTGGAGTGTGGGATTTTTTTATCTAAAAGGGTTTTCCCCATGTACATTTGTGTTATGGTACATATTTTTTATTTTTTATTTAAATGTGTTTCTTCTTTTTGTAATTGTTAAAATATCAAAACTTATAACACTTTCATCAATATATTAGTGTAGAAAGAGTTTCCACAAACTCTATTCCTTTCAAGCCTTCTAATGGCTTAAAAAAAGGCTTATACATGAGTTTCATATCATCCTTCCTCATCCATGACCTCCCTTTTGCACACACAACATCTCACAAAACATAAATGTAACTAATGTAGGTTGGGTGAGAATACATTGCCTCCCTTTTACACACACAAAAACATTTTACAAAATATAAATACAACCCATGCATATATGTGCACCCATATGAGCAAGGCATGGTGAATTGGAGTGTACTCGACATTCCACTTACAAAAAAACCATTGGAGAGAGAAGATGGTTGAATTTAAAATGCCCACACTCAATCTCTTACATGTGTCATAATGGCATGTTCATACAAGGGGGTTGGGTTAGTACTAAATTCAATCAACACTCCAACCAAAAATCTCAAAAGGTACTTATTCACTTGGTACTTCCCAAGTGGGCTATTCCTACATAAAAAAAACTCAAAATTGATATTTTTCTCCCTTTTAAAAATGTCTCCAAGTGCACATTTGAGTTTGCACCCAAATTCCACATTTACAAAATTGAATTATCAAAACATATAGTGTACACATAATAAAAATCATCAAAATAAAAAACTTAGTGCTAACAAGATTTAGTCTAAAGGGCCTTAGTGCATATTGTGAAATATGTCTAATGTTGAGTATATGAAGAATTTAGTTTGTAGGCTAGGAAACACAAAAACTTAATTTATGGGCTATAGACTTTGTTTTTGGAAATGATAAAAATTCTAGAGATGTTTACTGTATAGATATTTTTGAGCTCTACAATTTAAAAATAAAGGTCCCTAATGATTTCTAGAATAAAAATTTTATGACCTCATTTATTGGAAATGTAAAAATATATTGAACATAGAAAAGAGTTGTAAAATAGAGTTACACTTCTTGACCAAATTATGATGCATGCTATAACACATCATAAGGCATATTTGAATGGAGATAATTAAGAAAAAATAGAATATCCAAGTTGATGAGTGGATTATTGTTGTCAATAGATTTGCACCCTACTGAATGCAATATTCAACAATCTACTGAAACATGGAAACCTTCTTCAGATGTGGGTGATTTGAGCAAAGAAGGAATCTCCAGAGTGATCTCGTTCTCCGAATGATAAATCCTATTCTAAATAACTTCTGAGGAAAGAGATAAAAAGGTGACTGAAAACTAAAACCTATTACTAACAGATGACTTTCAAAACTTGATAATGATTCAATGATGATCTTGATCTCTTCCTCACAAACAGTTTTCAAAAAAACACAATATTTCACAACTTCTCATGAACAATTGATACATGAATAATTTGAATGAAGACTTGACTTGAAGCACAACATGCAACCTGTATTCTGAACTTTCTGCATTAAGAATTACAATTTAAGGACAAAATAAGGACTCTGTAAACAGAAATCACAAGATAAAATCAAACTAAAACTACAAGTAAACATAGAAATGAGAAGTAGGAATGTTGTCTTTATTCAACTGAAGGGGGATGCCACAATCTGAAACTGAGTACAAAAATGTGTTCACAAACTCAAGATGTGTATGAGCAGGAACCCTGATCTGAATTGAGAAGGAGAGCTAAAAAGACTAAGTCTATCAAAACATAACTCTCTAGAAACCCTAATCCGAGCTCAAAAAAAAGCTCAAGGAAAAAGGCTTCAAACTATCTCAGAAACTGCATAAAAGCAGGAAAAAGCATATTGCTTTTATGATGAACCTGTCAAGCCTCTAAAAATAGGCTGAATTTGCTTTAAAAGCTCAAAAAACACCTTATCTCTCCAAGATAAGCCACAAATCCGACCAAGAGAAGAAGTCAACAAAAATCTACTAAAAATAGCAAGAAATCATAAAGCAATTTATAACAGATTGCTTTACGATTCTGCTTTACAGGATTGCAGATTTGCACAATTTGTCTATTTTTGCAATTAAAGATTAAAAAAAAAATCTTTTGCAAAAAGAAAAGCTTCTTATCTCTCCATTACAATAATTTTGATTTTTCTCAAAAATCATAAAAATATTAACACACCATTATCTTCTCCTCAAAAACCCTCATTGATTTCTCTAAAATCAATTAAAAGAAACAAGGAACCCTAAATAAGATATTTGACCCAAAACAAAAGATCCTAGGTCATGAAGTAATTACCACTACACCCTTAATTGATTTCCTCTAAATCAATTACACAAGGTTCAAGTATACATATTTCACAAAGGCAAAGAATGAAAGTCATAAAGACTTTACATGTTGACCTAGCATAAGAATTTTGGCCCTCACATAAATATTTTAGACTTCAGACTTTGATTTTAAAAAAATGATGCAAAGCCAAAGTCATTCGGATTTCAACATGTGTTATTGACTGAATATTCCAAATCATCATAAGGTCGAATTAGGGTTTCAATCAAAACGAAGTCAAACCCTAACAATCACTTCATTTTGCACTCTCTAGCTTGAAGGAAAAGAGCTCTGCCAGTTAACATGCCGCCGCCATGATTGAGTTGAATTCGAGCCTCGTGTGCTTTGAGACTTTGGTTTTCCCTCCTGATAGTTGAAATCTCATTTGGGTAAACCTACTCTTAGAGTATTGAAGTTTCCTTATTCAATTCAAGAAATAAGAAAGGCCATTAAGGCCGCGGACTGTCATACTTATTCCTGCCTTCTCCTTGCTTGATCTTTCTCCTATGAGCTCGAATTCCATTTGAAAGCTCTATGAGAGCTCACGGGTTATTTCTTTTACCTCTTGTGCATAAGGTAAGCTAGCTTTGATAGTTTCATATTTTGTTATTTATGGCTTGAGGCCGTGGCTACCACCATTTCTAATACTTTTGTCTTGCATTTTTTGTGCTTACATTTATGTCTCTGTGAGCTCGAACCACATTGAGAGTTGGGTCGTCTGCTAAGGGCTCGAAATCTTGTCTTCTAGACTCTTTTTGAAGCTTTTGGCCGTGGCTAGAGTGCTCTTTCAGAGATATGAACTGGTAATTTTCCTTTGCTAGACATTTTTCTCTCCAAAGACTTAAAGAATCTCTTCTTTACTTATGAATTTCTGGCCATTTTCAAGCCGCACCAGATGTATATTAGAAAGAATTAACTTAAGTTTTGGGTTTGACCCATAACAGGAAATTCTTCTTAATGTTTTTCTGAAGATATATTCATTTGTGGGTATCATGGAAATTAGAATAACACTGTATTTTCTTTCTTTTGATGCTCGATTCATCACAGAAATTGCATTTTGTCCTCTACTGTTGTTTTATATAAAAACCCTTATGGGTTATCTCCATTATTAGATTTCTTGTATTTTGAAAGCAAGCCCTGAATGTGGGTACTCAGGATTCAACTGTATTCAGTTTATAAGCTCGGCCCATTAGAACTGATGGTCTATTTTCGGACTTCTGAAACAAAAGAATGACATGGGTATCACTGGAAATATAAAAACTTCATGGCTTTACGTATTCTAAACCTCGACCCAAGAATAAAATTTTACCAGTACAAATGTATTTAGCTGGGTTGATAGAACAAACTGTTTTGTTATTGAAATAGGAATACCCACATGGATGATTGAAAATGGTGAAAATTTTGTGTACTCATTTGCATTTAGTCTTATGGGTTCGACTCAAATAACCAGTGATGCTTTGCTTGATATTCTATTTTTTTGAAAGAAGACTAAACTAATGATCTGGAAACACACCTATTATCTTTAACATTCTCATGCAACTTAGCTCAATCACCATAGTCTCTTTTGCACTTCAGTTGCAAAAACCCATAATTGGCATTTGTTATTAAAACTGATTTTGACTCCTCTCCAATTTCTGCATTTTCATTTTATCATGATAAACTAGGCTTCTAAGGCATTTGAATTTCTTACTTCCAGCATGATTTTGTGCTTATCCATTGTGAAGAGAAATACTTCTTAATGTATATTGTACCCATGCATATTCTCTATATGCACAGTAGTGTCTTTTTTATTCCCTCAACCTTAACACAACTTTTGCCTTCTACTTCATAGAGATTTAGATTGAAACATTGCAACACTGTACACATCTGCATTCAAAAGATTCCTCTTATGACTTATGTTTATACTTCAAACATCATTGACGTGTCATGTTTGAACTCTCATGCTTTCATAAAATTGCTTACTCCGGAAATGACACTTGTGTATCTGAATCTTTATCAAATCTGTTCGTGCCTAATTTGCTTGACTCTTGTAACTCAGTGAAGACAATTTTGAATGCACATCATACTTTGATTGTTGTCTTCAGCTAAACACTGATACATGGTTCTACTTGAAACATTCTTCCAGCTGGAATGAGTTGTTTGTTCCTGCACACCGCTTTCAATGAAAGCTCACATGTTTCCTTACATAGATAACACCTCAGAAACTGTTATCATTTTATCTTGTTATTCTTAATTCTGTATCCGCTTATCAGTCAACTGGAACTGGTGATTCATTTAACACGTGAATGCACTATCTGTCTTTTGTACCCTTGAGAAACTTGATACTTTTCATGCATTTTTATGTTCCACTTATCAAACTGCTTTCAAAATATGCTCTCTTTCATGATGAAAATCAAGACAAAAATCTTCGTTAAGGCATAATGTATGCCTGTTCACTATCCTTGACTATGAAAAGAATGAATTGATGAACTGGAACTTGCATGACATATATGATTATGATCAACAAGATAACACAGAACATGAACTATGCAGCAATATCTGATGCAAATGTACTTAGCCAAACTAATTGAGTGAACTAAACTCACTATTCACCTGTAGCCTTCAGAAAGTATAACCTAATCGTTATGAATGCATAGTTCGTTTAGTATCTCGATAGATAAATCTGTTTTATTCCTTCAGTTGTATTTCATTTCCTTTGATGAACATGATGATGTATTTTTTAAATCGGCCCATTAATGAATAGGGCAGCATGCCGAGCTCTACCCTTGTGGGAGCCCGTTTTCCTCCACATGCTTGGTCTTCAAATAATGTTCAACTTTGTGATTTTACCTATACCTACACAAAGAAACAAACAATGTTAGCACAAAAAATAGAATATGATGATCATGATATTGCTATTTCTCCTTCAGCTCATTTCTCTCGCACTCCATTGACTGTTTCAATGCATGATTAATAGTAGGTTGTACTATTGTAGGTGTCTCATATAGGTTACATCATAATTGGAGCCACTGACATCCCCTCTTTCCTCTTACAGGTCGACGAAGCTCGAGAAGACAAAGGTGCACCATTTGTCATCAACCATTGGCCAAAACATGCAATGATGATTATGTTGCTTTCTTATGTGATTTCTTTTTCGCATCTTCAGTAGTATAGTGTGCTATTAGTTACGCACTGTGACAGTTACACCCACGGCTTGTGTGGATATTTGATTTCAATTCTTGCTTTTCATTCGAAAAGAAAAATGCATTTAAATGCAATGTTGTAATATTTGATTCTTGAAATCAAATGAAGCTTTGTAAAATATGAGTCTTTTCATGAAATAAAAGAAAGCATCTGAAATGTTATTTTGCTCATTTGCTCAATTATGTATTTCTTTTAATTCTAGAACATGTGAATGGCATTCTGAAAACTCTATTTCTTCTTTAAAATGTATAATTGTCACTCAATGCATAATGATAAAAGAATACAACAACACTTAAACTCAATTCCACCTTATGATAAATAACATTCAGCCAACTCCACCAATTGAGCTGAGGCAAAAAATTGGTAACAATTATAACATGGCCATGAAAAGTGGAAGGAATATGCTATTTTAGCCTATGAACCCATCTTAGGAATTAGATGTCGATTTTCTAACTAGGCATTTGGATGCCACTTTTTTTGTGGTTTTAGCTCATGATTTTTTAATTCATTTGACAATTTCATGTACTAATTCTATTTATAAGATGTTTAAAATTTATAAAATAATTTAAATTAATAATTATCCATCTATCTCAATTCTACATCCTTTCACTTGTTAATGTTCTATATTATAAATACTTGAATGGATATATTGATGTAATAGCAATAATTGTAAATTTTATTCATAATATTAAAAACAAGCACATTTCCAATGAATATCAATATAAACATTTGATTATAAAAATGTAATTTTATTTTTATTGGACACAAAAAAAATATTAAAATAATTTTAGGATTAATTTTCCATTCATTTGCATATAGAAATATACAATTTAACACAAATAACTTCAAATCATTACAATTCATTAATCAACTCATTAAAAATTAAATTTATCCATGTTTACATTACTTGAGTAATAAGTTTGGAGTAATCAAATATAGGGAGGGAGGGCATCATTTAGGCGTTTTTCCTCCAATCATGGACTTAATGGTCCCTTGTAGTTCTCCCCAAATTGGGAATGTCCCTACCTTTCAATTACCAATGTGTAATATACCAACCATCATAGAACCATGTGCTTTGAATATATTTGGTGTTGCATGCAATTTATCAAGTAGACTCTAAAAACCCTCTCTATTTACTTGTAAACTTTAGCAATACACTAAACCAACCACACACATAAAACTAATGCAACATTAAATGCCTTGTAAAGTCCAAATAATCCAAATAGAATATATTACATTGTAAGACCCCTTCTACAATCATATTACACATAAACACCAAAAGTACAACCAAAACCAACATGTTGACATCTAAGGATAAAATAAGTTTCAGTAACAATTTAAAAGGAATGAATAATCTAACATTAATTTAAGAAGTGACTCAAAGAAGACTCATTTGTACTAATAAATAAGAAACTGTGACAAAAACACTTATGAGAACTCAACATTTTTAGTGTGAACAAGGCAAGAGAAGTATGGTTATTAATCAAGGTTTTATTCATTAATCATAATGAAAGCATCTCAAATTAAAGTTCTTGCAATATGACAATCAAGCTTGAGATCCATAAGGTACCTTAATATATTAGATTAGTAAAAAATACTTAAATATTGAATGAAAACATGGGTTTAAGAATTTTATCAATGATAATATTTTTTCAATTTCTTAATAATTTTTTTACATTCCCAAAATCAATTTCTAAATTATTTGTGATAAGGGGGTTAGGGACTTCATGGACTCTAATTCTATCATATACTAACCACCTTTACCTCATTGAGTTTTGTAAGGCAAGCCCACTAGGGTAATACCTAGGAATTCAATCTAATAAGCAACACTTACTCACTAGAATTGATTTGGCCAAACAAAATTAATATCTCTTTCAATTATGGTACTTTGGATGAGGTTCCATTCTTGGAGATTAAATCCATCACTCAAACCTATGATCTATCATTGGATCATAGCCCCTAGGTCAATTGGATATGATTATTAGTGTTGGTCATGTTTGATGAATGTTTATCCAAGAATTAATTAGTTGAAGGATGCTCAAGAAAAAATTGAAACATGGTATATAATAATTGTAAATAGATTTTCATCTCATGTGGTTTTCTAAAAGAGTGCCCCACAATCCACTTATTTACACAACATGGTTTCTGGACATCAAAATTTGTAAGATAAGATCCAAGACATTAAAAAATAATGAGTATTAGACTATTGTACATATAAGAAAAAAAAATTATTTCCATGCAAGTTTTAAATAAATATTGAAAACAAGTGAAATGGAAAAACTTTACTTCCCTAGCACTATATACATTAAGATTGACAATTTTTAGAATCTAGCTTCAAATTCAAGTAAATAATATTACATGGTTACCATATTGATTTCTAAGTCAATAATGGATGGGCATGCTTTTTTACTCACACACCTACAACCACTATTCTTAGTTGGTCACAAGTAGAGTAATTTGTGTTGGTAGTGTTCCATTCGATAGACAATTTTATTTGAGAGAAGGGTAACATATGTTGAGAATCAATCTCAAAAAAAGGTTTCAAAATATAAATTGCATAGTATAGAGCATAGAAGTGCCTTGATAGAAAAACATGCAAAAAAAATAGGTAATCACCTTATAGAAGGCATGTGAGCTATTTGACAAAATGCCTCAAAGAGACATGGTCATGTTGAAATCCCTAGATGTCATGATATGCACATCATTATATCATAACATAAAACTTCAACAATCTATTGCCAATTTTTCCAAAAGAAAATTGAAAAAGAGAAACACACTGACAACTCATTAGAAAGGAAACCAAAAAATAAGAAAACATAATTAACCCAAAAGTTGATTGAGATAAATAAAAAAGATTGATCCCTCCTAAAATGTAAGCTATTCAATTTTAATTTTTCAATAAAGCAAATTTCCAAGGATAAGAAAATTATCCTTATTTTTTAAAATTCTTATCTTTAGATTATACCAATTAATTAATTAATTCCAAAATGACTTCATAATTAAATAATTATAAAATTAGTTAATTTCAAATTTGTATTACTTATCTTGATTAATTAATTAACTAACTATTGTACATACTTAGGAACATACCTAACACCACAATCATGCTTATGAAATCATAAAAAATGATAGCATGTAGGCTAGTATATATTTATGATGGTTCCCAATGGATTCAAACCTCCACAATCCACCTCCCTCAGTTGTATGATGTGATGAGCTCGAAATATGCTCATAATTTGAATATTATGATGTATTTTTAATACCCTTAATCTTATTGTTGATGGTTGTTTTAACTCTTTGATTAAAGGCTTTTTCTCTAAAATCAGGTAGTATCATGTAGCAACACATTCCTATATTCCTACAACTTAACATCTCTATGTGTCTGTATTAATTACCCTGTTTGACCTCTCGAATGACTGATATAATGCATGTGGTTTTTGGATAATGAAATGGATTTGATATGTGATTAATGAATGTGTATCGTGTTATTTTCCACGTGTGCTTTCTTTCGCTTCTGTCGCCATGTGCATCGCAGGTTGTTGAAGGAAGCATGAATGAGTCAAAGCACAATAGATCTTGGCCCTGCAGTAAAGTCCATTTCCAGCACGACATCGAGGAAGTTGTTCCAGTAAAGACTCTCTGACCGGGTTGTTGGGAGGAAATCTAAATGATCATTAATCTAGGAAGAGTGGAATACTAAATTCTCTCTGAATCGTGTTGAACAAATATGCCTTCATTTATGAGAAGTTTGTTCCTCGGTTTCAGGATGCATTTATGTCCACGTCTTTCCCTGTTAGAGTTAGGTAGTTAGTTTCTTTTCTAATATAAATAAGTGTTCCTCCTACACGAGTGAGCAACAGAGTGTGTTAAAGTTGGTATTATAATGAGAAACAGTGTTTTGTGTTAGTTTTCTTACAAGTAGAACAATCAATGTATATGATTCCAAGTTTATGAATAAAAGCTGATGAAGTTTTGAGTTCAATTCTTGCATAAACTGGTTGATACTTGCTAAGAGGGCCCACTTAGTGAGTATCTGTAGTTAGTTATTTATCTCATGTTGATTATAAGTTAGATTTCATTCTTGAAGGTTTCAGTGCAAACTCAGTCTTATATTGTTCCTGCAGCATCAAGAATCCATCCCTATGTTTGTTCCTGCAGCATAAGGCCAGTTCATAGTTTGTTTCTAAGTAATAGTTGTCATGATTTCTGCTTTGATTAAGTTATGCTTAAGTTAAGAAGACTTTACATTACATTCCTGCAGCATAAGTAGAATTCCTTCTAAGCATTTATTTATGGTAAATTGTAACTGAAACTGGTTCTTAGTGCACATACAGTGCCGCTCCATTTCAAGTATATGTTCCCTGGTTTGACAATGTAAATGAATGACCATAAGAAGATGTTAGTCACCTACTGGAATGTCCAATTCCCAGGTTAGGATTTTTCATGACTTTTATATCCTTTTATGGAATCGACCATTTTTTGGTGCTGTTGCCGGGGATGGTGTCAAGCTAAGAACCTGTCATAGTCATTGTTAGCAGAAGTTTAGTGTGTTTATTCAAGCATTTTCAAATTCCTTCAATTTACGGTTAATTCTATTGCATGCATAGAAGAAGAGACGCTCTGGGAAGATTCCTCCCTAACCTTCCATTCATTGATAACAATTCTGAACTAGCTTATAATCTATTTGAGGAAGGAGGAGACCAAGATATCAATCCATTTGCTAAAAACCTACTTGTTGAATTGCTATTTGCCCCAATTGACGAAGAACCTCAAGAAAATCCATTTTCTTTGATACTCCATCAAGAAAATATGGCACGTAATCCACCTAATCAACCTCTTGCTTTTGAATTCCCCATCATTGCTCAGCAAGATAATGATAACCTTAAAAATATTCCTTCTTCATTACTTCCCAAGTTCTATGGACTAGTTACAGAGGACCCAGACACTTTCTTGTTTGAGTTTGACATCCTCTATCACAGCTATGATTACACTTCAGATGCTCACAAGCTGAAGTTGTTTCCTGCTACTTTGAAGGAGGGAGCTCTTAAATGGTTTATGATTTTGGGAAGGGGTGTTGTTGATAGTTGGGAAGCTATACAAACAAAATTTCTTGAGAAATAAAAGGAATATTGTAAGAGTGGTAGTAAGGGTGATGATATATTTAGAATTCAACAAAAGGAGGATGAAAGCCTAGAAGACTATATCTCAAGATTCTTGTTTTCCCTGAAAAAGAATTCAGACCATACTCTCATTGAAGAATCTCATAAACTACTTTTTCTAAGGGGAATCAGTGACACTTGTATAGATTCCTTAGATCTGATGGGAGGAGGAGATATAACCAAAGTGCCTTGGGATGATATCAAGAAAATATGTCGCAACTACTCTTGAGCAAATGTTAAGAAGGGTAGAGGTCATCAAGCCACAATAGGAAATTTTTCTACTAATGGAGTTTCACGGATGGAAATCACACATTTGTTGTCTGATTTCAAGTAGGATATCATAAACAACATGGCTACATAGTTGGATACTATGCAAGCTCAGAAGAAACATGAGGAAGCTGAAGCAATCTTGGCTAAGTTCTGTCCACATTGCAGACAGAAGAAACATGACTGCAGATGTAAGATGGTGGCTAACCTGGAGGCTAAGCAATTACCTACTGATTTTAAGATAGTAGAGGGTGATGATGATCAAGTATTCTTCATTGCACAAAGGCGACCATGGGCTCAAAGACAAAGTATGCCTCAAGACCCTTTGATTTTTGGTAATCCTTATTCTAATTACAATAACCAATGGCAACCTACATATGGCCCATCACCACCTTGGAATACTTCTCAACCACATTAGCCTAACTATCAGAGTCCTCAATGGCAATCTCCTCAAGGAGGTTGGCAGCAGCCACAAGGACAATGGACTCCACCCCAAGGTAATTGGCAGCAAAATCCTCAATGGAGAGGTTCTCAGCAATGGCAAAACTAATCCCCTAGATCCATGCAGCTTCAATAGCCACAACCTCTGGCCCTCATGCCACCTTCTGCAACACCTGTAGCAAATACTGGCCCTCCAAAACAAATGCCTATGCTTACTCAACCATTGCCAAATCCTAATAATAAGCAACAACAACAACAACAGCCTATGTATTTAGCAGAAGTCAATCAGTATCCCACTTATGCCCTGAATATTAATGATATCCATCTCAGGTCTGGAACCACTCTCCCTGCTCCACAGCCGCCTGTAATTACAAAGATTCCAGACTCTACCTCTGAACAACCTACTAATCTTGCAGAACATATACCTATATCAGATACTGTCTCTAAGGAGCCTATCTTGCAGCATCAGGCCAAACCGCCTTTTCCTCAGAGATTGCAAATTACTACATCCAAGTCTATAGAAGAGCCTACCTTTGATATTTTGGATCAGCTAAAGAATGTATACATTCAAATTCCCCTTTTTCAAGCCATTAAAGATGTCCCAATTTATGGAAAATCCATTAAGGAGGCATGTTTAAAGAAACTAGGAAGAAAGAAAAAGGATCCCCAAACTATCAATGTTTTAGGACAGTTGGTAGATATTATGTTAGGGAAGGTAGTCATTCCAAAATATACTGACCCTGAGAGTCCTCTAGTAAAAATAAATATTAATGGCCAGATAGTAAAGAATGTTTTGATTGACCTTGGTGTGGCCATCAATATAATGACCAAGCATACTATGGAGTATTTGAATATCCTAACCATTCAATCTACACCTACCGTCCTGCAACTTGCTGATAGTTCCATAGTAACATCTGATAGAGTAGTAGAAGATGTCATTGTCATCCTTGAGTCTTGGGAATACCCAGCAGATTTCACCATATTGTCCACTAAGACAACTTTGGGAGGATATCTTATCATCCTAGGTAGACCATGGTTAGCCACAACTGATGCTTTTATAGGATGTCATTCAGGAGACATGACAATTTCTGATGGTCAGTCAAGAAAGAAATTGGCTTTATATTCACCTACCCAGCCTCAGTCAGACTTGTCTTAACCAATTTGGCCAGATTTAGGAGAGGAAACTAAAGAAGTCGATTCATTGGCTCAACTAATGATCCTGCAAACTAATCTATTTTTCTAGCTTCAGAGTGAGGATGGCCTGCTTTTACACATTTTGCAGTCCAACTCTAATCTGAGTAGCTCATTTGTTCCAAATAGTTGTCTTTAGCAGTGTTTCCTGCAACAACTAAATCCTAAGAGCCTGCCACCTAAATTTCCTGCAGTTTATCATAATTTGCTTCCATATGAAATACAGACACCACCTTTATCAGCAGCCTCCATGAATGATCTTACCAAGTAAGTAGAAGTGTCTCCAGGCTGCTGTCTAAACATCAATAATAAGTTGCCTCAATCTCAACAAATTGCCCTAGTCACAATGCTGCAAGATCAACACAGAGCTTTTGCATGGGACTATGGGGATATGAAGGAATAGATCCTCAACTCTGTACTCATAGGATCTACATTAAGGAAGACTGTTCACCTGTTAGATAGCCTCAAATAAGGATAAACCCAACACTCAGGGAAATAGTTAAAAAAGAGCTCCAAAAATTACTTGATGTTGTTTTATCTACCCCATTTAAGATAGTCAATGGGTATCTCTATTGGTGATTGTTCCCAAAAAAGGTGGAAAATGGAGAGTTTGTGTAGACTACAGGGAGCTAAACACAACAACTAAAAATGATCACTTTCCACTGCCATTTGTTGACCAAGTGCTAGACTCATTGTCTGGTAAAAAGTATTTCTCCTTTTTGGATGGACACAATGGGTATAATCAAATTAGAATTGCCCCTAAGGATCAAGACAAAACAACTTTTACCAGTCCATGGGGCACTTTTGCCTACTCTGTCTTACCTTTTGGCCTGTATAATGCACCTGCAACATTTCAAAGGGCAGTGATCAGTATTTTTGCTGACATTTCTCATGATTCTATGGAGATCTACATGGATGACTTCACCACTTATTGAGTAACTTATGAAGAAGCATTAGCAAATTTGGAGAAAGTGTTGAAAAGATGTAAGGAGCAAAATTTGTCTTTGAATAGTGAGAAGTGCTTTATGATGATGCAAGAGGGAATTGTTTTAGGCCATCATATTTCTCAAGTAGGAATTCAAGTTGATCCTACAAAAATAGAAGTCATTCTAACTTTGCAAACACCTATGAAACAAAAGGATGATAGAAGCTTCCTAGGACATGCTGGATATTATAGAAGATTTATCAAATATTTTAGCAAAATAGTCAATCCATTATATGCCTTATTGACTAAGGATTTTGAATTTAACTGGTCTGAGGCCTGTGACAAATCTTTCCTGTAGCTTAAAAACTTACTTACTCAAGCACCTATTCTTCAAGGACCAAAGTGGAGTCTGCCCTTTCATATACATACAGATGCTTCTAATTATGCCATAGGGGCAGTTTTAGGACAGAAAGAGAATTCCATAGAGCATGTCATATATTTCATTAGCAAAAACTTTCAAGGCCCTGAATTAAACTATACTGTCACAGAGAAAGAATTGCTAGCAGTTGTGTATGCCCTAAACAAGTTTTGACATTATGTCATTGGTTACCAAATATTTGTCCATATAGATCATGCAACAATAAGGTACCTCATGAATAAGTCTGTCATATCTGACAGACTAGCAAGATGGCTCCTATTGTTGCAGAAATTTGATATCACAATTATTGATAAGCCGTGTCAGGCTAATGTGGTGGTTGATTTCTTGTCAAGACTTCAAACAACTACACCTGCCACCCCTGAGGTAATTGATGATAGTTTTCCGATGAACATCTGATTTCTATTGCTGCTCAAACTCCATGCTATGTAGATATTGCAAATTATTTAGCAGCCAACAAGATCCCAACCCACTTCTCACCAAAGGAAAGGCAATTGTTGGTAGAGAAAAGTTTTAACTTTTCATGGATTGTAGACTGTTTATTTTACACAGGACCTGACCAAGTCATGAAAAGGTGTGTTAGGGAAGATGAGACCTATGAAATTTTGCATGCCTATCATGATGAGCCATGTGGTGGGCACTTTGCAGCCAAGAGAACATCTATGAAAGTGCTTGCTACAGGATACAATTGGCCCACACTACACAAAGATGTTGCAGCCTACACCAGAAAATGTGACAAATGTCAATGCATGGGGAGACCAACAAGGTCTGATGAAATGCCCCTATATCTTCAAGTGGTAGTCAGTCCCTTTGACAAGTTGGGCATGGATTTTGTTGGGCCTATTGATCCTCCATCCAATGGGAAATCATACATTTTGGTTTGCACTAATTATGTAACCAAGTGGGTGGAAGTGAAAGCAATGACACATGCTCATGACAATAAAGTTGTTGAGTTCCTGTATGAGCAGATTTTTACTCGGTTTGGAGTCCCAAGGGAACTTGTTACTGATCAAGGAGCTCAGTTTACATCAAACTTAATCACTGCATTGATGAATGATTACAAGATCAGGCACAAAAAGTCTAGCCCCTATCACCCTCAAGCCAATGGTCAGGCAAAGGTTACCAACAAAGAAATTGAGGCAATCCTTAATAAGATAGTACAATTACACAAGAAGGATTGGAGCAGTCGCCTTCCTGAAGCAGTCTGGGCCTATAGGACAACATGGAAAACAACTACAAGGTTTACTCCTTTTGAGTTACTCTATGGCAAAAATGCCATGTTGCCAATAGAGTTTGAGCATAAGACCTTGAGGACTGCTCTCCAGCTTAACATTGATATTTCAAAAGCCCAAAAGGAATGCCTCCTACAGCTGAATGCATTGGATGAGATAAGGAAAGTTGCCCTGCAGCATACTGAAGCTATCCAACAACAAAGAAAAAATGGGATGACAACCATATTAGAACTAAGCAATTCTCTGTCGATGATTGGGTGCTGCTCTATGACTCCAGGTACAAGGAAAATCAAGGTAAACTCACCACAAGATGGCTTGGTCCTTATGAAATAAAAAATGTGTTTGATAATGGTTCAGTTTAGTTAGCTACAATAGATCATGTCCGATTCAAGCAACTGGTTAATGGACACCATCTTAGGTTGTATCATAAGTCAGCATCCAAAGAATAATTTATGAAGCAGTTTGTTTCAGATGCGGCCATTGATCTTCCTGCAACAAAAAGCTTCGGCCTTTCTCCTGCAGCATCTCTTTAAAATTCTATGTTGCATGCCCATAATAAAGGTTTCCTTTTTAAGGAAGCCAGTTTCTCCATTTTTCATCCATCACCCCCATTCATTTCCTCTTCTTCCATGTCACCCATCCATGTCATCCATCCTGCCGTACCGCCCTCATTTATGGTTTCAATTCCAGCTGTCATTTCATGTTGAGCTGTGATCTTTCCCAGCATGTACGGGCACTTATTACAAGGTATGCAATATCTTTTATTATCACATCGTTTATTTATTTCATTTATTCATTAATTGCTATGTACATATCAGTCATCATAGCTTGATTCTTTGCCTATCCTTTCGCACATGTGTGGAAACATGCCAAATTTTTAGTAGGGGGCGAGGATAATCCATTTCAACTCTTTCTTATGCCACTATCACAACTGTTAAGACATTTTTATTTTCTTGTACCTACCAAATACGACTGTGTGCTTTCATCCTAAACAATAATTAACTACTTGATTTGAGTAGTTTTTAACAATCATTTCATGTAATTATCCTTTGTGTCATTCTTGGAAAAGTAAAGAAAAGTGACGGCAAGACAAAAAGAAGCAGAGAAGAAGTTTTTTGAATTTTCAGAAGAAGTTTGAGTTTCAGGAATCTCTGCAAGGATAATTTGTGAATATAGGTGGCCAGTTAGTAAGACATGAGCCTGCAACTCATGAACCCTTGACGCAAAATCCTCAAGCAGTTCAGGCATTCAACAATTGTGGTTGGCTGAATTATTTTTTGGGGATAGATTCCTATAATGAGGAAGCTGCAGGTGAGTTTTTGAGAACTCTTTCAGAGGGAGAAGCTACAGTGTGGGGTTTGACTGTAGTCATTACAAAAGAGCGGATTGCAGAAGTAACTGGGCTTCCGGCGGTAGGAGAAATTTTTTCTTCAGGGAGAGATGTTTTCTCTACTAGGGCAGAATTCACAATACCAAAAAATGACCCTTGGAGGTTTCCAAACAAGGATGAAAACGGGTGTCACTGCCTCCTCCATACTCGGAATATGCCACCTTCATAATCAGGTACTTGACTTTTGAAGGACATTTTTCCTATTTGCATTCCTATCATTTTAAACTATTGAGTCATATGAGGCACGGTTTAGCTGTCAATGTTCCAAATTTTTTGTTAAACCTTTTGAAACAATGTGCTCATGAAACCCAGAGGGGTAGGGACAACTCTATCGCCCATCATGACCTCATTAAATTCTTGATCGAACATTCCCTGAGGGATATATCACCCCTTTCTTGGCAAGAAATTGTTTCCCAGAAAGGTTTGCAACCTCCTGAGCCTCCTAGAGCACTCCCTGCACAGCACAAGAAAAATAAAAAGAGAGTAGAATCTACAAAAAGGGAAGCAGAGCAAGAATCATCTACTCCTGCAGCACTTAATCCTACAGCCTCCACACCAGAGCCCTCTACCCAAGTACAAACCAGGTCTGCTGGTAGAAAAGAAAAAGGGAAAACGAAGGTAGGAGAGTCATCTAGGGCAGAACAAACCCTAGAATCTGACCCTCATGTTCAAAAGCGAAAATGTTCTACTCCACTTTTTCCTGCAGTATCTTCCCCTATAGTAGTTTCTCCTGCAGCAATGCCTGTTGCCACTACAGTTTCACTATCATCTTCTCCTATTGAGTCTGAATCCTCTAGGCAGGTTAGAAAGAGGAAAGCCACGAAAGTGTCTCCTATAGCTGTTACTTTAGAAACATTGCCAAAAAGAGTTTCATCAAGGAAACATCGTAAAGTTACCTCAACCTCCGTTCAACTTGAAATTATAGTAATTCCTGAGGAATCTGAAGAATTCAGTCATGATGTTTCTCAGAATGTATCTGAGAATGTTCCACAAAGTCCGTCTGTTATTCCTGGGGAAGTGCAAACTGAGATAGTGGAAGTTGAGGAAGCACAACATGGTAGTGGTAATGAAAGGGGGATGCCAAATCTTGATGACTTGGCTGAAGCAGTTAGGCAAGTTTCAGAAGAAATACAATCTCCTCCTGAGCAGCAACAGGAGTCCATCCTGCAGCAAGAGGAAGAACAACTTGAACACTCTGAAGTGTCCAATGAAACCCCATTACCCCCTAAAACTTGTCGAGCATTAGTTGTTTATAAAACGACATTGTTGATTGAATATTTGGAATATCTTAGGACTACATGGAGGCATGTTACATTTCAAACTTTGAGTTTCCACCATTTAGCTAGAACTAAAATTCTACAAAGTCTTTGGGAAGAAGAAAAGAAGAAATTGAAAAGAGAAATTGAAAGACAAAAATAGGAAATTCAAGAAATGAAAGAGAAAATGGATGAAATGGTGAAGATAACTAGTAAAATTATGGAATGTAGACCACCACCTAGGGTATATGCTATGTGCCTTAAAGAGCAATTTCTTTGGTTCCAATTGATGAGAATTTCAAGAAATTTAGACCCTGTCATTCACATAGCTAAGGAATTTTATGATGCATATCAAGTAGCACCCAGTTGGCTAAAAAATTCTTTATGTGAGTTTTATTTGCATGGTTTGCTAATTCCCTCTTAAACAAAGTGGAATCCACTTCTCTACATTGGTGACGTTCATCTGAGGTCACTGATGTCTTGGGCGGCCAATGAAACTAACTATGGAAGACAATTAGAGGCTTATGAAGAGGCTGAAAGGAATGAACCTATTCCACTGCGACCTGAAAGCTCAAATCCCCACACAATTCTGAAAACTTGGCTTACTGTTGTGTATGGATTCAATGATCAAACAAAAAGAATGAAAATATTTGATATCAGGAAGCAGGTGTATGATGAGTTCAAAGACCAAACATATTTGTTTTGGAAGCTTTCATCTTCGAGAATTGAAACAAGATGGGAAAAACTGACTGTTGGTCTAAGGAAATCTGAGCCTCATAGATGTCTGAACTTTAAGGCAACCATCAAAAGGACAGAGAAGTATATGCATCTTGGTCTCCAGAGAAGGTTTGAGTTATGGTTACCATTAACATTTCGACCTCCAGTTTTGATGTGGCCACTTTACCCTTATCGGGCTACAAATGTTAATGAGGATGCAGAAACCCGCAAGTATGAGAGATGGAAAAGTTTCAGAGGTTTCTACTACAAATTTGAAACTTCATTACAGGGCCATACTACTCCTACTAATCTTAGAGAAACAACTAGAAAGCTTAATGCTGGAGTACCATCATTAGGATAAGTAGGGGGCAAATGATGAGCTCAAAATATGCTCATAATTTGAATATTATGATGTATTTTTAATACCCTTACTCTTATTGTTGATGGTTGTTTTAACTCTTTGATTAAAGGCTTTTTATCTAAAATCGGGTAGTATCTTGTAGCAACACATTCCTATATTCCTGCAACTTAACATCTCTATGTGTCTGTATTAATTACCCTGTTTGACCTCCCGAACGACTGATATAATGCATGTGGTTTTTGGATAATGAAATGGATTTAATATGTGATTAATGAATGTGTATCATGTTATTTTCCACGCGTGCTTTCTTTCGCTTCTGTCGCCATGTGCATCATAGGTTGTTGAAGGAAGCATGAACGAGTCAAAGCGCAGCAGATCTCGGCCCTGCAGTAAAGTCCATTTCCAGCACGACATCGAGGAAGTTGTTCCAGTAAAGACTCTCTGACCGGGTCATTGGGAGGAAATCTAAATGATCATTAATCTAGGAAGAGTGGAATACTAAATTCTCTCTTAATCGTGTTGAACAGATATGCCTTCATTTATGAGAAGTCTATTCCTCAGTTTCAGGATGCATTTATGTCCACGTCTTTCTCTGTTAGATTTAGGTAGTTAGTTGCTTTTCTAATATAAATAAGTGTTCCTCCTGCACGAGTGAGCAACAGAGTGTGTTAAAGTTAGTATTATAATGAGAAACAGTGTTTTGTGTTAGTTTTCTTACAAGCAAAACAATCAATGTATATGATTACAAGTTTATGAATAAAAGCTGATGAAGTTTTGAGTTCAATTCTTGCATAAACTAGTTGATGCTTGCTAAGGAGGACCACTTAGTGAGTATCTGTAGTTAGTTGTTTATCTCCTGTTGATTATAAGTTAGATTTTATTTTTGAAGGTTTCAGCGCAAACTCAGTCTTATATTGTTCCTACAGCATCAGGAATCCATCTTTGTGTTTGTTCCTGCAGCATAAGGCCAGTTCATAGTTTGTTTCTTAGTAATAGTTGTCATGATTTTTGCTTTGATTAAGTTATGCTAAAGTTAAGAAGACTTTACATTACATTCCTGCAGCATAAATAGAATTCCTTCCAAGCATTTATTTATGGTAAATTGTGACTGAAACTAGTTCTTAGTGCACATACAATGTCGCTCCATTTCAAGTATACGTTCCCTGGTTTGACAATGTAAATGAATGACCATAAGAAGATGTTAGTCACCTACTGGAATGTCCAATTCCTAGGTTAGGATTTTCCATGACTTTTATATCCTTTTATGGAATCGACCATGATGCTCCCTCTCTAACAATTGTGAGGGTTAGAATAATCATCCTACATCCACCTCAAGTCAACAAGTGGTAGGTAATCATATAATAATATAAATAAATATCATTTTTCTTGACCAAATTGAAATCAAACCAACCAAAATGAATCCATGCTTTAGTTTTACCTTAAATCACATTGCATGTATATAATGCTTAATTTGATGAGGCTATCTTTCATATAAATCTCAATCAAACATGATTGTGAGTTCTAGAGATTAATAAATAACATACAAGATGTGGCATGAGATGAAGGTAAAATATAATGAGTTTGTAGGTATTACTATGTTGTTGGAATTATTCTATGTCTCTGATTAGTGATACTCTTGGAAAGGCGTGCTTTTCAAGTGTATTGTAATTATGTTTATTTTTTGCTTTTCAATTGTATTATAATTGTATTTAGCTTACTAAATAATAATTTGGGTTACTTTGGAGTGTGGATTTGTTTATCTTGAAAAGGTTTTCCCCACATACACTTGTGTTGTGGTATGATTTTATTTCTACTTTATACATGTTTCTCTTTTTTAATTATAATTATCTTATTTAATTTGCACAATACTCTCCTCTAAGATTAGTTTAGGAAGTGTTTTTGTGTACTTTGCTTCCTTTAGTCCACTCATAAACTAAGACAATTGGTGTAACAAGGAATTCATAATCAAGTTCCCATTAATTCACAAGGTGGAGTGGGAAGGAAAATTAGGTTTCTTGATTGATCTCTTGATCTCCCATTGGACAAGTTTAATATACTTGCACACTCATTATGTACATCAAATATATCCAAAACATGTATAGTTGAAGCAATGTTATTAAAATCACACCATTCACTCACATTTACTAAGATCAATCTCATACATGTAATAATTATGACTCATCATAATAGTCAATATAAAAATCACATCTTGACATGATTAAATCCACTATTTACACTAATCTATAACCCAATAAAATCTAGAGTCATTTTCTATAATTCATTATTCATTATTAAACCACCATTTTAATATTTTCAACTTAATTATATCAACATTTCCTCTACCATTAAAAATGATATCTCCTTACTTTTATGATCCATCTCAAGTAAATTAAAAATTTAAACACTCATTTATGTGATAATTTATGGACTAGGGTTAGCATTTAAATCTCATCAATTTAACATTTAAACACTCATCTATATGATAATATAAAGACCATGGTTAGAAATACCATCTCATCATGTACAGTTCTATTTAATTTAAATAATTATATGTGAGTAAATTGTATCTATTTTCACCTACCATAGGTCCTTCTTGCATTGGGGTTAGTATCTTCATCACTTAGGGTAAGAAGAGTACATTGAAGCATTGTAAAATCACAAATAGAGAGCTAATAATCAAGAATTTTTTAGAAATGTGATAAGGCATGTATAAAAAAATAAAACACCATTCACCTAAACATCTAATTCATCTCAAAAATCAATTAGGTTGTAAACATAATCATGAACCAAAAATCACTCTTATGGGAACTAATCATATAAGCATAATTCACATGTATTAGAGGATAACTATAATAGCATGTATATCTACTATATGCACCATATCTAGATGAATTCCTAGTTTGAAAGGTTAAATCTATTTAACCAAATTTCATTCAACAATCAAAAGAATATTAACTAAAACTATCTACTAAGTTGAATAAGCATATAATATAATCTAATATTGCAAGACAATCAATGTGAAATCCACTATCCAAAAATGGAGAATTACATGAAATGTTTCATAGTTAGCTAGAATTATGAGAGTTATTAACCATATAGAGTGTGACTAGAGTCACAATGGTTGCACCTTACACAAATCCCAACATCATGTGCAAAACAAGGGAGCTCATCTAAGGAACATGCATCTATGGGATATAAATAGGGCTATCATGAAATGTAGAAAGGATACTATCATAAGGTGTAATAAGGTCATGAATAAGAAAAGAAGATATAACATCATCACTATCCATCACACAAGAGTTATGACTATCATTAAGTAAAGTTGCACTAGGTGCATGCACATCATTATCACAAGCCATGAGAGAGATGAGAAAGAAATGATCAACACAAAGCTCATGAACAAGTGGAATGAGCGTCCTTTAAATGAAAAGGATAGGTTCTAATCAATTCAACGAAGGAAAGTCCAAACCAAAAAATTGATAGAATAACAACTCCATAGAAAATACTTCCACATCCATAACAAAATAAGACACAAGGCCATCAAGGATGGAAGGATTAGAATTCATAAAATATAAGAACATATCTAAATCAAAGGTGTATGTATGAATTTGTTAAAATAAATGACCTATGAAGGTCCATGATGATGGATTATCCAAGGGTAGATGAATGAGATTAAAGAGATACACCATTATGTGTGCTCAAACCCAATCATGATATAACAAGTAAGAATAAACAAGGGTGAATCCAAACCTTGACTGACATAAAAATATGTAATAACTAAACAAATCTAAAAACTCTAATTAGAAAGGTCAAACCCTAGGGTCAAACCCTAGGTCATGTAGGAATTTTGAGTTCACCAAAAAATTTATGAGGAAAATATCACTTACATAAATTATTTAGGCTAATTTGTTAAATAAAGTAATTATGTGATTATTAACCTAGATAAATGATTTGGTATTGATATCATGATATCATAATAAATGATGCAATAAATACGAGAGATAAAAAAATAATAATGGGTACTTAGCTTTGATTTGATGCTAATTTTGTGCAGGTGTTGGGAATCCATTTGCCATGTTTTTATATTTTTAAGATTTTTTATTGACATATAAATTTGACTTTATAATTTTTTGGTTCACTTTCATTAGTGCAGAGGTGATCTCTACATCTAGGAAACTAGATCTAATATGCAAATATGAACTTGTAACCCTTTGACCTATTCTAACAAAACTTTATCATTCAAAATGTATTCACCTTTGTGTCATTGCTCTAAATATACTTAAAAACTAATAATGTTCATAAACACCTTTAGGGAATTTATTGAGTTATCAAGGTCATATTCTCCTTAGTCAAACCTTTGGATGAACCAATCCAATGATGATAAACTAAGGTCAAGAACAACAAGCAAGCATGCAATATAGTCCTAGGATGATGATGCAATGTCAATGTGATCAATTTTATCTATTTGTAACTTGACGTGTAGACATGGTACTAGTTGTGCAATATGATTCATTTCAATTAGGGTGTCATTACATACACCACCTTAGTTTATAATTTTGAACAGTCTACATTTTGGTTAGCTCATAATGATCAAAATAAAAAGGAAAAAAAGTTTGAATTATGAAATTTTGGGATTTAAATCCATGGGCATAAAGGCCATCTAGATCATTTTTGCACTTGCGAACTTGAACTAGAACAAAAAATAACAAAGTTAGAGATAAAATTCAATTATTAGGGATTAGTGATGTCGAGATTAGGGTGCGATCATCTTATTTACCAAATTACATATAAATATACTATTTTATACACAAGTTGATGCATTTAAAGACAACCTAGTCACAAAAAATACAAAACATAAAGAAAAAGGGCAAATGAATCATTTTCACCTTTACATTATTATTTATCATCATTTTTATTATATCCTTACTAAATCCTTACCCTTAATTGATTTGTAGATACACTATAAGGGTGTACATAGAGAATCCCAATATACTTTCATAATAAATTCTTAATGTACTTGTAAATCTAATTCTTACCCTTAACCTTTATACTTTCATCACTTTAAATATACAATTCACTTATCCTTTTTCCTCAATTTCTACAAAAACCATTTTTACTTATAACTTTTATATTAAACTTTAAAATAGTAGAGATGTGTTCCAAAAACAATTTAATCATGTTATCGAAAGATTGTAACTCAATTAATGAAGATGATTATATGTTCCTTCATTATATCATCTACGAAGACTCAAATCCCTCCCAAATATAATATACAAAAGATATGATTCAATTGATAAAGATGATGATATGTTCCTTAATATATCACCACCAAGATTCAAATCATCCCTTCTAAATATAATATATAAAAAATATTATGTAAATAATATAAAACCAAGATTCAAATCTTCGTAGTTTCAATATTTAATATAACTTTAATAGTTTCAAATATTATTTTCTTTCTTCTTTTTTACGTTAATTTTTTAAACAGATATTTTTTTCAATATCAAATATGACATTAATAGTCTTTCTTAAATAGATATTTTTTCCAATTTTAAATATAATTTTCTTTCTTCTTTATGTTAGGGTTTCCTTAATTATTATTTTCAATAGTAAATATAACATTAATAGTTTCAAATATAATTTTCTTTCTTATTTTACGTTATTGTTTAAATAGATAGTATTTTCAATTTTAAATATAACATTAATAGTTTCAAATATACTATTCTTCGTTAGAATTGAGGTTGAAATTTTTTTAATTGCTTCATTTTATTAGCAATCCTTTATTTCATTTCAAAGTTTTCAACATTATAATTTAATATTGCCTATTAACTTAGAATTCCTTGTGTTTTTCTCTTATTTATTTTTGCTCTCTCATTTCTAAAATTGAATCTTCTTTATGTTGTAGTCCTCTTTCATTAGTTCTCTGACTTTTATTTCTTTCATGTTTTGTTCTTTTTTAATAAAAAATTTCATTCTTTTACATTTTTTTCTCTCTTATTATTTTTTTATTTCTTTCAATTTCTTCTCTTACCTTATCTCTCTTGTCTCGGTCTTTGTACCCTAATCTCTCCTCAACTTCTCACCTCTCTTCCTTTTAAGCAAATTAGCTCTGCATCTAACCTTTTCTCATATCCTTAGCTCTTTATCATCCTGATGATGGATCACTGAGTGTGATCCGAAACGTTGATGAAAAAAACTTAAACACAATCAAAAATCACAAAATCACAAAATCTTCAACATGATGGATTGTGGAAATATCATAGCATTAATTGATGCCCTTCATGGGAGGGAATTATGTTTCAAATCCAAGCAACTAGAGATGCTAAGGATAAAGCTTACAAAGAAAGTTGCAGACCTAACTTTCCTTAAAAGATGCAGGGATTCTAAGTTAATTTCGTCTTTCGTCAAGATCAACCATCACCTTCAGAATGGCTACACCAACCACATCTTCCTCATAGCTGGTATCTCTCTTCTCAGATCCGTAATAAAGGCCACAAGGAGGTTGATTGATAACCTGAATGCTAAACTTCTGCCTCTCCATCTGGAACTTGCTGCCTCACTTCGACTTGACCTCTGGATGAGCCTTGACACCATTTCCCATGCTAGAGCCATGGGGCGACGTGATGCATGTGTGACTAGGCACAAGAACAAGTTCATCTCTCTGCAATGCCGACTCAGGAGATTTTCTCCTCTAACAGCCAAGAACTGCTTCACCCGGCCTTCCTCGAGTGACCTCGCAACTCCTTCCCAATCCTCTACTTTGGTGCCATCGGTTGGGGACTCTTCTCATGTTTCCGCAAACATCCTTCTACTCGTGAAAAATCACGGGTATCAGGCTCTGACAACTCTTTCAAAACTAGCGACCAGTGATAGAACAACCAAATCTCCAGAAGTCTCATCAACCTTCTCAGCCGCTCAGCCTAATCAGCAACTAGCCAACATCTCTCAGACCCCTGAATGCGCAATATCATCTCGGTCATCAGAGATCTCTGGTCGCTCCTCTTGCCAATTTTTTCAACCCGGTCGTTCTCTTCAATCTTTGACGTTGTCCTCTTCTGTTTTGACTTCCTTGGGGCGAATTCATCAGAGCAGCACCAGAGATTGCTCGGTGCAGTCGCAGACCAACGGACATCCGCAACCCACGTACCAGCAACGGTCACAATCTTCCACCTTGGCAGGTACACTGACCAATGGACATCCGCAGCCCACGTACCAGCAACGGTCACAATCTTCCACCTTGGCAAGTACATTGACCAACAATTTGCCCTCTCTTCAGAGTATTTCTGAACATTGCATTTATGACTCTTCTCATCCGTTTACTTTCAATCATTGCATTAATGTTTTTGATTTCATCTCTTGCAAGCAAAGCTCGCCTTGAGCCACCTCCCGAATTGTTCTTGACCTAACGATTGAGAAATCCAACTATGATGGTCCTCTCCCTTGTCCCCACGTAGCTGCCTCGAGCCTTGCTTTCCCTTCTTCCCCAAATTATCGTACCTATCTCTCCCGCCATTCTTTAGCTAGGGAAGTCTGTTCACCCCCGCATTCTATCACCAAACCAGGCCAGCCTAAAGTCACCTCCAACCCTGTCAGCGTTTCTCATCCTGATGTCACCTCCAACCTTCTCACGATGAGTGATTGGGAGAACAAGTTAGTTGTCAATTTATCCGATGCCACGCTAGACTCCCAAGCCTTTAACTTCTTAAAACGAGGCCTTGGTTATGCTTTGACCCCTCACACCATTCCTCATATTGACTTCATCATTGAAATTGAGAATGTAGTGTGCAATCTCCCTACTGAGGTGGCTGAGGAAGTTAGGCAGGATTGTGCCGTGGCACTTAGACATGCCAAACCGCCTAGATCCAACATCTCAAAAACTAAAGCTCAAGCTTTTAACAAACTTTTGAAAAACAACGATCTTATCATCTCAAGAGCAGACAAAGGCAATGCCACGGTCATTTTGAATAAAAAAGACTATGTGTCCAAAATGCTTAACCTTCTCTCTGACTCCAATAGTTACAAAGTGGTTTCTCGCAACCCTTGTACCCAAATCTTGAAAAAAGTCAAGACAGTTGTTGCCTGCTCCTCCTTTGATGATGATACCAAGAATCGCCTTATCCCTTGCAAAGAAGTAACCCCTCGTATTTATGGGGTTCCCAAAACTCACAAAAATGGCATTCCCTTGAGACCTATAGTTGACACCATAGGCTCTCCTACGTACAAATTGGCCTCTTTTCTTGCCAAATTAATCTCCCCTCTCATAGGTAAATCTGATTCCTTCATTAAAGACTCCACCCATTTTGTCCAATTTATCCAAGATGTCAAAGTAGAAAATAATGACATCCTGGTAAGTTTTGACGTAGTCTCCCTCTTCACCAAGGTGCCTATCCCCGATGCCATTGAAATTGTCAAACGCAAGGTAAATGCGGAAATTGCTTCCTTGGTTGAGTTATGCCTAAGATCTACGTTTTTTTCTTTCCAAGATGTCATCTATGAACAAGTTGATGGGGTAGCTATGGGCTCTCCTCTATCTCCTATCATTGCCAACCTTTATATGGAGCATTTTGAACAGGTTGCCCTCATGTCCTTCCCCCTCAAGCCAAGATGGTGGAAGAGGTATGTGGATGACACTAATGTGTGTTGGCCCCATGGCATTGACAAATTAGAGGAATTTCATACTCACCTCAACAGCATAGCGCCTTGCATTACCTTTACCAAGGACCTTGAATTTGATAACAAATTACCTTTTCTTGATGTTTTACTCCTTAAAAAGTCTAACGGATCCCTTGGTCATCAAGTTTACCGCAAAGCAACACACACAGACTTATACCTCCAGTCCTCATCCCATCATCACCCCAGCCAAAAATTTGGGATCTTAAAAACCCTGGCCACGAGAGCTTACCGAATTTGTGATGGTGACCACTTAGATCAGGAGTTAGACCACCTTCGTTGTGTCTTCAGATTAAATGGGTATACCAACAAACAAATTTTGAGAGCTCTTAGACACTCCAATCTGAGCCTCCTTCACAAATCCAAGTCCAATTCCTCACAACTGGTATCTCCCCCCTTTGCTTCTTTACCTTTTGTTGAAGGCATTTCTCACAAAATCTCCAAAATCCTCCTTAAGAAAGGCCTGCGGTGTGCTTTCAAACCTTGTGTCACCTTAAAAAATCGTATCCCCTAGCTTAAGGACCCAAGAGACAACTTGCATAACTCAAGTGTCTACAAAGTTGTTTGTTCTTGTGGTATTCCTTATATTGGTGAAACGGGTCACTCGTTCAACACCAGAATTAAAGAACATGGTGCTGACATTAAACATGAACGTGTCTTCAAATCCACCCTTGCCGAGCACTCCTCTTCTACTAAGCATCACATTTGCTTAGAAAGTACTCAAATCTTGTTCAAAGAGGAAAACTCCTATAAGAGGAAGCTGAAGGAAGCCATAGGAATCATCAACCATCCAACCAACCTCAATTGTGATGAAGGTTGGAATCTAAGCCTCTCTTGGCGCCCTCTTCTTTTGAACTTACGTAACCAACGTTGACCCCCGTTCCCAATCTCTTCCTTCGTCCCTTTCCTTCCTTCGCACTGTGTTTTTCCCCCGTTCGCTTTTTCCCCTTGTCCCTCATCTTCTCGAGACCTGCTTTCCTCTCCCCCGCCCCCCTCCGCTCCCCTCCTCTCCCCCCCTTTTATGTTGCTTTCTTTCTTTTATTTGGTAGCTCTTTCATTCCTTTTGTTTCATTACTTATCAATCTATTAATTCCTTGTGTCCATTTCATTCTAATTTTCCTCTCGTATTTCTCTTATTTTGTTTCTAATATATTTCAAATTTAATATTCCTTCCTATTTTACGTTAGTGTTTAAATAGATATTATTTTCAATATTAAATATAACTTTGATAGTTTCCAATATATTATTCTTTCAAATATATTATTCTTTCTTACATTAATATTCTTTCAAATATATTATTCTTTCTTACATTAGTAGGCTTTCAAAGATTAATATATTTTTCTTTCAACTATAATATACCTTCTTACATGAATTTTCTTAGCAATCTTCAATTTCATTTTAAATTTTAGCAATCTTTAATTTCATTTCAAAATTAATATTCCTGATGATTTTACGTTAGTGTTTAAATAGATATGATTTTCAATATTAAATATAACTTTGATAGTTTCCAATATATTATTCTTTCAAATATATTATTCTTTCTGACATTAATATTCTTTCAAATATTTTATTCTTTCTTATATTAATATATTATTCTTTCAAATATAATATTCTTTCATATATAATTTTCTTTCAAATATACCTTCTTACATGTATTTTCTTACTTTCTTTCATTAATTTTCTTAGTTTCAAATATATTTTTCTTTCAACATTAAATATAACATTAATATTCTCTCTTAAATAGATATTATTTTCATTATAAAATTAATAGTCTTTCTTATTTTACGTTAGTGTTTAAATGAATAGTAGTTTCAATATTTAATATAACTTTAATAGTTTCAAATATTATTTTCTTTCTTCTTTTTTACGTTAATTTTTTAAACAGATATTTTTTTCAATATCAAATATGACATTAATAGTCTTTCTTAAATAGATATTTTTTCCAATTTTAAATATAATTTTCTTTCTTCTTTATGTTAGGGTTTCCTTAATTATTATTTTCAATAGTAAATATAACATTAATAGTTTCAAATATAATTTTCTTTCTTATTTTACGTTATTGTTTAAATAGATAGTATTTTCAATTTTAAATATAACATTAATAGTTTCAAATATACTATTCTTCGTTAGAATTGAGGTTGAAATTTTTTTAATTGCTTCATTTTATTAGCAATCCTTTATTTCATTTCAAAGTTTTCAACATTATAATTTAATATTGCCTATTAACTTAGAATTCCTTGTGTTTTTCTCTTATTTATTTTTGCTCTCTCATTTCTAAAATTGAATCTTCTTTATGTTGTAGTCCTCTTTCATTAGTTCTCTGACTTTTATTTCTTTCATGTTTTGTTCTTTTTTAATAAAAAATTTCATTCTTTTACATTTTTTTCTCTCTTATTATTTTTTCATTTCTTTCAATTTCTTCTCTTACCTTATCTCTCTTGTCTCGGTCTTTGTACCCTGATCTCTCCTCAACTTCTCACCTCTCTTCCTTTTAAGCAAATTAGCTCTGCATCTAACCTTTTCTCATCTCCTTAGCTCTTTATCATCCTAATGATGGATCACTGAGTGTGATCCGAAACGTTGATGAAAAAAACTTAAACACAATCAAAAATCACAAAATCACAAAATCTTCTACATGATGAATTGTGGAAATCTCATAGCATTAATCTAAAACCCTCCAACCAAAAACAAATATTAATTCAAAATTGAAGTCCATATAATTCGACCCAATAAACGTTCGAAGTTAGATCCTCGCGGGCTGAGAGCACTCTAGCTGGCGGTGATATATCTACGTGTTTATATATTTATTCCATCACAGAATATCTTTATGCAAATGCAGAGATGTGAAAAATTGAGTGGACTAACAACATTTCAGCTTTACATTTACTAATGCAAATGGCAGTGCTCTAAAATTGCCATGGCATCCATGGACGCAAGCATTATCTCAATGTTGCCCACAACGTCTACAAGAGTTCCCCTCTCAATTCCCCCACTTAAATCGACAAAAATTCATCAGACGCATTTTAAAGTCAAGCTCAAACCACAGGCAAACTCAATCCGGCTCCAAAGATATTACGCTCACATCTCTTCATTTTCTTATTCTTCTTCTTCTTCTTCTTTATGCAGAAAAACTATAAGGGCGTACATAGAGAAGCCGAATCCAGTTAAAGATTTTGCAGAGAAAATAGTAGGCTCTCTGCCCGTAGTGGGTCTGCTGTATAGGCTCATAAATGCAGAAGGGGGTGTGGGAGGTGACCGTATTCAATTACCAGAGTTTTGTAAAAGAGTAGAAAACAGGTGCACCCAACAGGACTCCAGGGCCTTTTATGATTTCCGAGAGCGCCATGGCAGGGTACAAACCCAACTCAGCTGTTCCCTTTCTTTTAACTTCTTATTTACATTGATACATTGTGTTCTTGTTTGTTTAGTGTTAATGGGTTTTAGTAATGCAGACAGGAAACCCTAGGTTTGTGTTGTTGTGGTGCTGGGTGGCTGCACTAGGGGCGGGGCTGGTGAAGTCGGAGGACATTCTGCTCGGGGCTTCCAGGCTGCGTGTTTCCTTTGATATGCAGTATGAAGAGGAAAATTTCAATATCCTAATGGAAGATGCTGCATCTGTAAGTCTTAGTTTAATACTATACAATTTGTTTGTTTTCGTTTAAGAGCCTTGAAATTAATTATTGTGGTTAGTGTTCATTTGACACTCGTCACTATATTTTCTCGGCAAATCTTGGGTAAAGTTATGGGCATCCTTTAATATGGTGTGACTCACTTAAGATTTCTAAACGTAGGTCACAGCCAAAGTACTGTATAATTGTTGTACGATAGCCTTTCCACATGTTTTCTGGAGTTGTGGGCCTCGCCATGTGTTTTGCGGGGATTTGAATCTGTTAATCATTCTCTTATGTGAATTGGCCATTACCTCTACCCCTTGGTCGAATGCATGGAATCCCAGTAGTTTGAACTTTGTTTTTTAATAAATAGCTACTCTTTATAACTTAAGAGCCGCTTTAAATTTATGCTGAATTGTATTCCTAGCGATTGTGCAGCTGCCAGCCTGTAATTCCCCAAATCTGAACTGAATTCTCTTTAGAAGTCAAGCCCAAGAGGTATCTATTCAGTCAAAAATAGCTTTAGTTTGGAGAGCATGCAAATGGACTTAACCATTGATTATCATTGTCATGGCAATTTCTCTGTGTTGATTAATGATTGGAGCACAATCCAACCTAATTAAAATATCCATGAAAGCCTTCACTACTTAACACATATATAAGTGAATGGGTTGTGATTGGGTTAATCCTACATTTGTTGGAATTGTTAGACAAGGGTGACTTCTAGGGCGTTGTATGTTCCAAAAGCTTTGCCAATATGGAAAGAGGCAAGAGGGGGAAAATTCAAAGACAGCAATTATGTTCATTCTCTTCCCATACTAACAACCAATGTTAGAAGCTGCTTGTGTGCTAAGCAGGTCCCTTTGACTTGTATTAATTACCAGCATATATGAGGAAATGAAATATCATTAATGTAAATGACTACTTGTGAAGGTCATCTTAAAATGACTTAAAATAAACCTAGGTTAAATCCCAGAAAACTTAAAATTTTAACTAAAGCATCTGTGAAAGCTTTCAATACTTTGAAAGGAAATATGTGAAAAATTCCTACTTAATCCTAAGAGAAGAGAGTTACAAAAAAATTGATATACACAAGCTTTTGCAAAGTAATGACATGCCAAACAACACTTAGAAAGAAACAAGAATAAAGAAGAGAAGGGGACATGGATATACCCTTTCAGAAAAAATGAGCCTCCAAAGCACCAAAACAAATGTATTATTAGCAACTACAGATAAGAATGCATTTACAAGCTTCAAGCTTTACAGGCGATCAACACTCTCAGTCTTGGAGGAAACCCTGCAGCATAACCATGCAGAAAATATGACATACAATCTCCATCTCAAGCCCTCTATGTATATGCCTAGGTGACCCCCATTACCAAAACCATTTTTGTCCAAGTCCTCATGGTCAAAATTCATGCTCTATTCCAAAAGATGCTCCTCCCAAAATAAAATGTAACTCTTGTTTTGACCAGTTTGACCCCTATGACCATGGGGTCCAAGTGTAACTCCCAAGTGCACCACATGGCAATAATGTAATGTCCCCTGCCCCAGTTTGCCCTAGAATTTGTCTATTGGTCACAAGTTCCACAATCTAGGATTAGGGGTTTCTCCTTATCAAATGAATAGCTCTTTATTGGGGGAATCTTGATTGAAACCTGCAATTTGAATCATCACATGAACAATATTTCCACATATGCACATATTAGTTTATGGCATCGCATTTATAAACTTATCATTAATGCAACTATTATGAACTGGGAGGAGTAACATGGGTGGGTCTGCCTGAAGCCATTTGCCAAGCCTAAGAGGTTGTATGCCACATCTCTCCTTGCTGGTGACTTTTACCTGCTTTCCCCAACCATGTCACAACCTTGGAAGACACTTAGCCTACTGGTGGAATCGGGCGGAGCTCACAAACAGTCTAGGCCCTTCCACTCATCCATGGCCCATCCTTTCCTTAGGATTTGGGCGGATCTTAAGTGGAATTCCCACTCATCCATGGCCCATCCTTGCCTTAGGATTTAGGGCAGATCTTAAGTGGGATTTCCATTCATCCATGGCCCAAGCTTGCCTTAGGATTGGGTGGATCTTAAGTGGGATTCCCGCTCATCCATGGCCCATCCTTGCCTTAGGATTTAGGGCGGATCTTAAGTGGGATTTCCACTCATCCATGGCCCAGGCTTACCTTAGGATTGGGCAGATCTTAAGTGGGATCTCTAGGCACACACCACTTTCTCCGACCCTTTTCCACAAGCAGGTTTTCAGGCAGATTTAAACATTCAGAGCTATCCTTAGGCATTGATGTATAACAGTAACTATCCATGTTTAAGACAACATCTAAATCCATGCCTAAGAAATGACAATTTCTAATGCTTATAAAATCAGATTGATGTATAAAGTAGCAACTGATAATGGATGAGATACCCGCACTACAATATAGAATCTGATTCATGCAAGTCAGTCAATGCACCTTTAACAGACTGAGAACTATGAAGACAATGAGTCAATGTGTGTGTGTATAATCTGATGTCTATGAATTAGAATTATGCGCAGCTAGAAGAATTAACCAATCCATGCTGTACTTTATCAATGCAATTTGGTCATGCAACTATATCAGACTATTGCTATGAAGGTAATCTAAGTCACCAGGTTCGAATTCGAATTCGAATTCGACAACATTGAAATTCGAATGAAATTCGACAAGGAAAAAATTCGAAAAGTATAAAATTCGAATAAAATTCGACTCATGTAAATTTTTTATTTTTTTTATAAATATAAGTAATATCTCCATACAATTCTCTAAATAGTTTAACATTGATACATATATTTGAATCATTACAAAAAGATGACACATTTATAAAATATAAACCATAAGAAACATGTGAAATCACGATTGTGAAGATGTTCTTTTGTCAAAAAGGTACAATAACAGTAAAGACTTTAGAACTTCAAAAAAGCTCCAAGTCATCAAGAGCACTTGGCTCATCATCATCTGTATCAGTACTCAATTCTTCATCTGCAAAGTCAGGCTCATCTGCATCTAGTGCTGCTATGTCTTCACGAATTTGTTGTGATGAAGAGTCCTTTGCTGATTTGTTCGTGAGCAATTTTAAATTGCTGCGAACATAGACAAGATCTCCCAACTTTCCGGACAACAATTTATTCCTCTTTTTGGAATGGATGTGGTCAAAGCAACTCCAGTTCCTCTCACAAGCTGACGAACTTGCTCCCTGACTCAAAACTCGAATAGCAAACCTTTGTAGCTCAGGAGTTTGTGCTCCATAGGTCATCCACCATGTATATGCAGGTACATGTGTCATGTCATATTTGGCTGCTGACATTCCAAACATCCCTTCTCCTCTTTTGTATACCCAAAATTGACTTCTGATTAGTGCTGAAATTGATGGATTTGATTCATACTTTTCAACAGCTTCTAAAAGCCCTCCCATAATTTCAGTGTCACCTTCTCTATCAATAGAAAACAATTTAGGCTCCAAAAAGCAAGCTGCTGCATGTAAAGGTGTGTGCATCATTTTCCATCTGCAATCAACTACCTCCCATATCTCCATATATTCTGCTTCTACATTATTGAGTGCTTTTTGAATAGTTTCCTTACAACGGTCCATGCTTTCATAAAGCATGCCAAGGCAAGGAGTGTCACCATCAACCATACGAAGCACGTCAACAATTGGTTCACATATGAGTAAAACCTTGGCTGCACTTTCCCAGAAATTGCTATTCAGAATGATTTGCTCTACGTTCTTCCCCTTAGGACCTTTAGAAAGCACTGAGTGTTCCCATTCATTGGAACAAATTACAGACCTCAAAGCTGCCTTTTCTTCAACCACTCTTTTCAAAGTGATATAAAATGAAGCAAATCTTGTTTCACAAGGCCTCAACAACTCCCTGGATGCATGCCGCCTATAAAGACTCAATGTGAGACGATGATTCCTTATGAAATTTGCAATTGCTCTTCCTCTGTGAATAGCTTCATGTACCCATGGGAATTTAGCCAAGTCATGAAGCAACAAATCAAGACAATGGGCTGCACATGGGCTCCAATATATTTGTGGGTATTTATCTGCAATCAGCTTCCCAGCTCCCACACAATTTGCGGCACTATCAGTTACCACTTGAACCACATTTTCCACCCCTATTTCAAGAATGGCTTCCTCTAATATTTGAAAAATGTACTCAGAAGTTTTCTTGTGGTTCATGGCATCAATCACTTTCAAAAACACAACACCTTCAGGACAAGCCACCAAAATATTTATCAATGGCCTTTGACATATATCTGACCATCCATCACTCAATATAGTGCAACCTGTTTTCCTCCAAGAGGATTTGATAGTAGCTAGTTTATCAGTCACTCTATCTTTTGACCTCTGCAAAAGAGTTGTCCTGATAGTCTCTGAACCTGGGGGAGTGTACCCTTTGCCAAACTCTGCAATTTTGTGAACAGCATTACGAAAATGTGGACTTCTTGCAACATTGAATGGAATAGCACTTGTGTAAAACAAATCAGCTACAGCATCATCCACCTCCTGTTTCTCTACTGGTTTCCAGAAGCTTTTCAATGTTCCACTCTCTGTTGATGCCCTCACCGGTTTGGATAAACCAGAAGAGGAAGACATAATAGATGTTGAGAATCTAGATTGAGACATATCCTCTTCAATTCTCTGTTTTTTGTGTGTTTTCATCAGCTTTCCTCTAATTGAAGAGGACTGTTCTTTCTCTAAAGCAGCTCTCATTTGTGGGGTAACGTCAGGACATGCTGTAACACCTCCTCCTGCACCATTTGTAATACCAAGTAAATGGTCCATTGCCCTTGTTAAACCGCCAATAAAAGGTTTCTGACACCTGTTGCATTTGAGGTCAGTTCCATTGCGAGTGACATATTTCCATGCTTCCGCAGTTGATTTCTTGGGAGACATAATCTGCATGTTTGAATGACAAAATAATATTTAATATTTAAACGTTAAAACATCCACAATTTTATTTCAAACAACATTGAGACAAAATATATAGATTTCTTATTTTAAATCTAAAAACAAAATAAAAAATACTAAATTTAATTTTAATAAACATAAATATATTTAACATATTTTTATTAATATAAAAATAAAATGAAAACACTAAATATTAATAAATAATAAGTACTAGAAATCTATAATTTTATTAATATAATTTTCAGTACCTAAAATCTATAAAATATAAAATAATAAAAATACTAAAATATTAAGAAGCTTTTAATATTAATAAAAAAATACTAAATATTAATAAACTTAATAACTGAAACTTTGAAGTCTATAATAATATAAATATATTTATATAATTTACATTTTCGTATTTTACATTTACAATAAAAATGATTTGGACACATTATTTGCTAATAAGTAAACTGTAATTTGTAAACATAATATTAATTTATTAAATACAAAATAAAATATTAAATCATTCGTTATGGAACCCTAAATTTAAATTATGGAACCCTAAATTTAATAATAAATTAATAATAATATTGGTGACTTAGGTAAAAATCATTCGCATAAAATTATAAACCCTAAATTTAAAAAAAACAAAAAATAGCTTCTACGTTCTACCTCTTTCGATGGCCGAGGTCGGGTGATTTCGTTGAGAAACGGCGCGGATTGTGGATTATTTGCAGAGGAACCCGCGCGGATTGTGGAGACCGAAGTTGAAGCAAAACGTTGTTGATTTCGTTGCAGAAACGGCGCGGATTGTGGAGACCGAAGTTGAAGCAAATCGTTGTTGATGGCCGCAGGCCCGCAACCTACAGGGGGACGCAAATGACGGCCACTGTTAAAGCCGACGCCGACGCAAGTGACGGCCACTGTTAAAGCCGACGCCGAGATCTGAAGACGCGAACTGTGAAAAACGAAATGACTTGCAACGCCGCGCGAGAAAGAGATGAATAATATCAAATGTCGGCCGTCAGAGATATAACAAAAAAACCCTTAAAAAAACCCTAAAAAAAAAATCGCTTTATGAAAATTTTCAACGCCCTTGTTTGACTGCCGAATTTGGTCGAATTTAGACGAATTTGAAACATTTTTTTGAAATTCGACGAATTTCGAATTTCAACATGAAATTCGGTCGAATATGGTGACATAGAAGGTAATCGATCAATGTAATTAGATTAGACTATTGATAGGAAGAGTAATTGAACAACACAGATATATCAGTCTGTCACTAATAAGTAATTCATCACTGTGAGGATATCAGGTTATTGCTATGAGAAATAATCGAACCATGCAACATGTCAGATCGATGTCCTAAGATGAATTCATCAATGCAGTATGTAAAAATCAATGGGTGTATTTGAGTGGCAGGGATACACCTGTCAGAATCACCCGTCTATCTTGTGTCTCTATTTGGGCGGATGTCTCTTCTCTTCCTTCCGTTTTGATCATGCCTCATGACGGGTTTCTTTCATCTATATCTATGCTTGTGAAAAGATTGCACCCATCTATTCTTGGCCACGTCTTTTGTTTGGAGGCACCCCGTCACTTTCTTTAATGGTAGCAATTAACTTTAAAAGTCAATTAACATATACCACGTCACTCACTCTAATGGTAGTGATTAACTTTAAAAGACAATTAACATATGTTAATATTGTCTTTTCTTTATCGATTTTAATTATTCTTGTAATGCATTCGATGAGGATAGTGAAATGCAATCTCTTCCTTAGGTTTTGCAATTTGGGCAATTAATGGCTGAGTTGTGTCATGCGAGGGGACATGACAAATAATTACACATACACACACCTTTTAATATTTTATCCTAACTATAAATAGCTAGTCAAAGATTCTAGTTAATGTATATAAAGTAACCCCCCCAAATCAATGACTCTTACAAACATCATAAGATTAATTATATGTGGTGGAGTGTCATTTATGGAAGCTATATGGTTCCACCCAAGTGGCATGCACTTTTTCATGTGGGCAGAAATATTTACAATATAAAAATATGAAATAATTTATAATTTTGACTAGACTAGGGACTTGCAAGGTGTATAACACAACTAGTTTGCTAGTCCTAACAATCTCCCACTTGTGCTAATCTTCATAGCCATTGTGCGTCATTTGTACTTCTCTATGCTCACGAGCTTTGTTAAAGCATTTACAACATATATTGATGTATCTACCTTCTCAACTGAAATCCTCGTATTGTCCATCATGTCACAAGCAAAATGATGCTACACATCAATGTGCTTTTCCCATGCATGAAAAGTAGGGTTCTTTACAAAATTAATTTCACTTTGACTATCATATTGAATCAAGATTGTATCCTACCTCAACCTGATATTTGAACATAATCTCCAAAGCCAAAGTGCCTCTTACAAGCATCAGTAGCTATCATATACTTTGCCTTTGTAGTCAAAAGAGCAACCACAACTAGTCTTCTATTCATCCAACTATTGCACCACCAAACAAGGTAAACACATAACCATTAGCAGACCTTTTTCTATTCACATGTCTTGTGTAATTAGAGTCTACAAATCCTTGAATATCCTTTGTATTGCTCAAGACTAGTCCTTCTTAGTGGCAAAGCAAACACTTTGATGTGTCTTTGAGATACTCAAAGACCCTCTTAACCATAGTCCAATCCTCCTTTCGTGAATTGCCATAAATTGATTCAAGATTCCCATCGCCTAGGCAATGTTTGGTCTAGTGCAAACCATCATGTACATAAAGCTACCAATTATACTCAATAGGGACATGGCTCATCTTCTCTATCTCATTTGGTGCCTATGGGCATTGATCAACTAAAATATTTGTCTGCACAAGAATGGGAACACTTAATTGGTTTATAATCCTCCATCCTAAATCAATGCAACACAAAGTTAACACACTTCCTCTGGCTTATGTATAGTTTTTTGTTCATTCTCTCTCCTAATGTCCAAGACAAACTTAGCTTCCTTTAAGTCTTCCATATCAAATTGAACTCAAAGCTAAGATTTCAAAGCCTTTAATCATATCCTTAATCTTGTTGAAAAACATGTCATCAACATATAAATAGATAACAATAAAATGATCATTATATTGTTTGATGTAAATACAAGCACTTGACTTAGCTCTAACACGCCCCAACTTAATGACATAAGTGTCAAACTTTTGATACATCTTGTGGATTGTTTAAGACCACAAAAAGACACTTTCATTGTGCAACCAAACCTGTCTTGCCTTCATCTCGTAGTGCTTTGGCTATGTAGATCATCTCCTCCAAATCCCTATGCAAAAAGGTTGTCATCACATCCATCTGTTCTACCTCCCAATCATATGCAACAACAATAGATAACAAGAATCTAATGGATGTCAACTTTGCAATAGGAGAAAAGGTCTCACCAAAATCAACTCCTTCTACTTGGGAATAGCCATTAGGCATTAAGTTCGCTTTGCACTTCCCCACTTTGCTCTTTGAATTGTATTTCTTGTTGAAAACCCATTTGCAGCCAATAGGTTTCCTATCCATAGAAAGCGCTATCAAGCCCCATGTGTTGTTCTTCTCAAGAGCTGCCATCTCCTCATTTGTGATCACTTTCTAATACTTACTATTTGCAAACTCCTTTGCCTCGCAAAAATGTATTTAAAATCAATTAGGGCATACCTATCAAGGTGCATTTGATGCCAAGTGGACCTCCTCAAGTGTGGGGTCTGAGGTTGTTCTTCCTCAAACCTTGATATGCTACAACGAAGGCTTTTTTCCTAACCAAGCCTCTTTAGGTGTTTTATCCACAAAAGTTGAAGTACAAGACTTGTTAATCAAGTAACAAGTTTTGCTCATAACATTTGCTTATAATTTCTATTCAAACCAACAACATTGAGCAAGCTTCTAGCTCTCTCCATCAATGTCCTATTCCATCTTTGTGCAACTATATTTTCTTGAGTGGTGTATGGATATGCCTCACAATACCATGTTCTGTACAAAATTCATCAAACTCTACTGAACAAATTTCTCCACCATTATCTGCCCCTCAAAATGTTGATCTTCCTCTCTATCTAGTTCTCAACAAGAGCCCTAAACTCTATGAACTTCAAGAAGACCCAAGATTTGTGCTTGATAAAGAATACATGTGATTCTTTGGAGAAGTTGTCAATGACAGATACTTAATACATGGATTTTCCAAGAGAGTACATCCATAGGACCAAATACACAATTGTGAATCAAATCTAATATCCTTATAGATCTATAGCAAAACTTATAGAAAACTTAACTTGGTTTTGTTTCCCATATATACAATCATCAAAGAAATCAAAATCTAGAGAACAATCAGTTAGCCTCTATACTAATTTCTTACTCTTCATGGCTCTTAAGCCTTTCTCACCAATATAGCCCATATGCTTGTGCCATATAATGGTTTTCTTTGCAAGAAGCTTATGGTTCCCTAAATAAGGAACCTCTGAATTGTTACCTTCTACGATGCTAGCTTCCAAATGGAAAAGAGGTCTAAACTAAAGTCCCTTGGCCAAGACCATGGCCCCACCTTTCATCTTGCATCCATTCTCACTAAAGACCACTTGCACATCAACATCATTCAACTTACTTATAGAAAGAAAGTTCCTTGTCAAAACCATAATGTGCAGAACAATGGAGAGATTTTTGATTCTTCTCTCTCGAAGTGTGAGCATGACTTTGCCTCATCCACTGATCTTGAGAGAAGAGTTATCTCGCAAATACACATGCCCCAACATCAAAGCTTTCATACATTTAGAACCACTCTCTACTGGAGTCATATGAAAAAGGCTCAAAAATCAATAAGCCATGCACCTTCATGTGCATGCATATCAAGGGCTGCAACACAAGCATCACCACCCTAATCATTGGAGGCCCTTGAGTCCTTCACTTTCTTTTTCTTGCAGTCACTTTTGATGTGCTTAATCTTGCTGGAGTTTCAATATTTCACCTTGCATTTGTCAAGAGACTTAGATCTCTCCATAGATTTGTATACTTGCCATTTTTCTTGTTCTTCCTATTGTCTTTGGAATTACCTCTCACAATTAAGCATCTTTGATGAAATTTGAAGTTTTCCACCTTATCTCCTCAAAAAGCAATGCACCCACCACCTCATCAAGCTTCAACTTTGAGGTGCAGCTATTGATTGCCATTACGAGATTGTTCCAACTATCAAGCAAAGAACACAAGAGGGTTATGCATTGATCCTTTCATCCATCTTCACATCTATGGACACCAACTAGCTCAACATGATCTTGGAACAACCTTTGCAAAAAAAGCTTATTGACAAGGGACTTTATTTGATACATATTCCTAACTTATTTTAATGTCCTGTAGGCTTCGATGGGTGATGGTCCCCACCTTGACGCTCATGCCTTGAGGTCTCCTCTCTTGGTGTTTGGTGGCGGTCGGTGGTGCCCTGTCACTTAGCCCTTAACGCCAGTTAGGCGTCATTCACCACAAGTCTAAGGTTTTGGCGTAGTGGTTGCTTAGCTTGGTATCAAAGCCGAGGTCTCAAGGTCGAGACGCTTTGGGGTGAGCAAACTGTAATGTCTTGTAGGCTTCGATGGGTATGGTCCCCACCCTCGCGCTCGTGCCCTGAGGTCTCCTCTCCTGGTGTCCGGTGGCGGTTTGGTGGTGCTTTGTCACTTAACCCTTAACACCGGTTAGGCGCCATTCACCCCAATTTCGGGCTTTTGGCACAGTGGTTGCTTAGCTATCACTATAATAAGCACCTTTAATTTTTTTTCTTCGAAATTTAAACACGTTAGCTCCAAAACAGAAAGTAAAGCTAAGCAACTTCCTTCCACTTTCTGGTGACCAAGTTCCTAGTGTAGGTGAGGTGAGAGCATGCGGTGTAGGATTACATTAGAAAACTAAACTATTGAAAATGATAATCACTTGTTCAGTGGGGTAAGCCAAGCACATCCACTTTGCAGTGGGAAAGCTAATATAAAGAAATGTAAAGTCAAACTCTTCCACTTTTCAGTGGTGAGCGAGTGCCGGAGAACCACTTGTTCAGCGGGGTGAGTACAATAGCCATTTATGCAGTGGGGTAAGCAAATGAAACCACTCATGCAGTGGGGTAAGTAGCAACAAATCAACAAGAGCAACTCACTGGTGGCACTACCACTCAATGTTACATTATTAGCTCATTACAAAATTCAGTCCAGAACAACATATAACTGCTGCTACAACTGTAAGGTGATATGAAACTGATTTAGCACTCTCAATGAAAACCAAACTCAGAAACAAGATACCCCAGCTATGAATTGACAATTATACCTCAAGTATGTGGCAACCTGGAGACCGAAACAAGTCTGAAATGCAACTGTAACAGGTCTGAAACACAGTTAACTGCAAACAGCATGCTAGCATACCTCCCAAGAAACCCCTCAAATGTACAAAGTACAACCCCAAACAGTTTGCAAAGGTCCCGGAGAGTCTAGGCACCCAACAAAGGGCAGAAAAATACTGAAAAGGAGGGGCGGTTCCCCTAGAAACTTCACACACCACCCCTAAGGATGGTACAGCCTGCAGCAGGGGTGATTTTGTATTTTAAAATCATAAACTTCGGTCTGCAACCTGCCACCAACTCCTTCCTAATCGCCCATCTAGGAGATTCCATTGGTCAAATACCCAGAAGCCATTTCCAAAAACTTCAATCTGCACAAGCAAATAAGAGGGTGTGGCCTTGTACTTGCACAGGTACAGCCAGCAACATGAACTTCAAGAAATCAAACTCAAAACACTCAGAAACTGCAAGGAAATACTCATCAAGCATTAGCAAACTGAGTCACATCAAAACACCTCATACTGGAAAGCCATGAATGAAAACTTCACTATCAGCACCAATGGTGATACCTGAATGGAACCACACCAGTGCAGCTAGGGAATATATTTCAATTCTGAAACTAGAATTATTCTTGAGGGTTACTGTCCTTAAAGACTTGGAGAATCCAACACCAAATTGACAACGCTTCGTTATCAATCTTCAACATGACCAAATGAGCTCCCCAACAGCTCCTTATATAGCTTTCTAGAGGGAAAATCCTCAATTTGAAATAATAAAATAATTCACCTTTTCCATCAAATGCCTTTCAAAATAAAAATAATCACTTTTTATGTGCAAAGTCCCCTTATGTCTCCTAGGCGCCCAACTTGGAGGCAATATTGGCTTTTCGAAAAGTCATTACACTTAAGTTATATAAATAATAATCAAACATTATAAACTTAAGTGAAATATTAAAATATTTTACCCCAAGTTACAAAAAATCCTGAAAAACCTTGGAATCCAATTTTGACTGCACCAATATGATACTGAAGCATTGGATGAATGATTGAAGCCATTTTGATTACTTACTAAAAATAGACGTGTGCTCCAAGAAGTTTGGAGAACACCCCAAAAGTTCGAAAACACCACGGAGAGCGTCATTTGAACCAGTATTACCCTCTGAGGTCACTGCCATCAATAGAAATCTTGTACTGCCACGACTGTGCCCTCCAAGAACTTTGGAGTCCCCTTGCCTTATCACTTAGCCTACGGGAACTCAAAAAAATAGGCTAATGGTCACTAAACTGATTAAGCTTGAGAAGGGGACATTACACTTGTCCCAAAGCTTCTTGGTGGTGGCCTCTCTTTAAACATTCAAGAGCACAAAAGTGACTAGGCGAAGCCAAATAAGGCACCTTGCCTTCCAATCTATGTCACCATATTCGACCGAATTTCATGTTGAAATTCGAAATTCGTCGAATTTCAAAAAAATGTTTCAAATTCGTCTAAATTCGACCAAATTCGGCAGTCAAACAAGGGCGTTGAAAATTTTCATAAAGCGATTTTTTTTTTAGGGTTTTTTTAAGGGTTTTTTTGTTATATCTCTGACGGCCGACATTTGATATTATTCATCTCTTTCTCGCGCGGCGTTGCAAGTCATTTCGTTTTTCACAGTTCGCGTCTTCAGATCTCGGCGTCGGCTTTAACAGTGGCCGTCACTTGCGTCGGCGTCGGCTTTAACAGTGGCCGTCATTTGCGTCCCCCTGTAGGTTGCGGGCCTGCGGCCATCAACAACGATTTGCTTCAACTTCGGTCTCCACAATCCGCGCCGTTTCTGCAACGAAATCAACAACGTTTTGCTTCAACTTCGGTCTCCACAATCCGCGCGGGTTCCTCTGCAAATAATCCACAATCCGCGCCGTTTCTCAACGAAATCACCCGACCTCGGCCATCGAAAGAGGTAGAACGTAGAAGCTATTTTTTGTTTTTTTTAAATTTAGGGTTTATAATTTTATGCGAATGATTTTTACCTAAGTCACCAATATTATTATTAATTTATTATTAAATTTAGGGTTCCATAATTTAAATTTAGGGTTCCATAACGAATGATTTAATATTTTATTTTGTATTTAATAAATTAATATTATGTTTACAAATTACAGTTTACTTATTAGCAAATAATGTGTCCAAATCATTTTTATTGTAAATGTAAAATACGAAAATGTAAATTATATAAATATATTTATATTATTATAGACTTCAAAGTTTCAGTTATTAAGTTTATTAATATTTAGTATTTTTTTATTAATATTAAAAGCTTCTTAATATTTTAGTATTTTTATTATTTTATATTTTATAGATTTTAGGTACTGAAAATTATATTAATAAAATTATAGATTTCTAGTACTTATTATTTATTAATATTTAGTGTTTTCATTTTATTTTTATATTAATAAAAATATGTTAAATATATTTATGTTTATTAAAATTAAATTTAGTATTTTTTATTTTGTTTTTAGATTTAAAATAAGAAATCTATATATTTTGTCTCAATGTTGTTTGAAATAAAATTGTGGATGTTTTAACGTTTAAATATTAAATATTATTTTGTCATTCAAACATGCAGATTATGTCTCCCAAGAAATCAACTGCGGAAGCATGGAAATATGTCACTCGCAATGGAACTGACCTCAAATGCAACAGGTGTCAGAAACCTTTTATTGGCGGTTTAACAAGGGCAATGGACCATTTACTTGGTATTACAAATGGTGCAGGAGGAGGTGTTACAGCATGTCCTGACGTTACCCCACAAATGAGAGCTGCTTTAGAGAAAGAACAGTCCTCTTCAATTAGAGGAAAGCTGATGAAAACACACAAAAAACAGAGAATTGAAGAGGATATGTCTCAATCTAGATTCTCAACATCTATTATGTCTTCCTCTTCTGGTTTATCCAAACCGGTGAGGGCATCAACAGAGAGTGGAACATTGAAAAGCTTCTGGAAACCAGTAGAGAAACAGGAGGTGGATGATGCTGTAGCTGATTTGTTTTACACAAGTGCTATTCCATTCAATGTTGCAAGAAGTCCACATTTTCGTAATGCTGTTCACAAAATTGCAGAGTTTGGCAAAGGGTACACTCCCCCAGGTTCAGAGACTATCAGGACAACTCTTTTGCAGAGGTCAAAAGATAGAGTGACTGATAAACTAGCTACTATCAAATCCTCTTGGAGGAAAACAGGTTGCACTATATTGAGTGATGGATGGTCAGATATATGTCAAAGGCCATTGATAAATATTTTGGTGGCTTGTCCTGAAGGTGTTGTGTTTTTGAAAGTGATTGATGCCATGAACCACAAGAAAACTTCTGAGTACATTTTTCAAATATTAGAGGAAGCCATTCTTGAAATAGGGGTGGAAAATGTGGTTCAAGTGGTAACTGATAGTGCTGCAAATTGTGTGGGAGCTGGGAAGCTGATTGCAGATAAATACCCACAAATATATTGGAGCCCATGTGCAGCCCATTGTCTTGATTTGTTGCTTCATGACTTGGCTAAATTCCCATGGGTACATGAAGCTATTCACAGAGGAAGAGCAATTGCAAATTTCATAAGGAATCATCGTCTCACATTGAGTCTTTATAGGCGGCATGCATCCAGGGAGTTGTTGAGGCCTTGTGAAACAAGATTTGCTTCATTTTATATCACTTTGAAAAGAGTGGTTGAAGAAAAGGCAGCTTTGAGGTCTGTAATTTGTTCCAATGAATGGGAACACTCAGTGCTTTCTAAAGGTCCTAAGGGGAAGAACGTAGAGCAAATCATTCTGAATAGCAATTTCTGGGAAAGTGCAGCCAAGGTTTTACTCATATGTGAACCAATTGTTGACGTGCTTCGTATGGTTGATGGTGACACTCCTTGCCTTGGCATGCTTTATGAAAGCATGGACCGTTGTAAGGAAACTATTCAAAAAGCACTCAATAATGTAGAAGCAGAATATATGGAGATATGGGAGGTAGTTGATTGCAGATGGAAAATGATGCACACACCTTTACATGCAGCAGCTTGCTTTTTGGAGCCTAAATTATTTTCTATTGATAGAGAAGGTGACACTGAAATTATGGGAGGGCTTTTAGAAGCTGTTGAAAAGTATGAATCAAATCCATCAATTTCAGCACTAATCAGAAGTCAATTTTGGGTATACAAAAGAGGAGAAGGGATGTTTGGAATGTCAGCAGCCAAATATGACATGACACATGTACCTGCATATACATGGTGGATGACCTATGGAGCACAAACTCCTGAGCTACAAAGGTTTGCTATTCGAGTTTTGAGTCAGGGAGCAAGTTCGTCAGCTTGTGAGAGGAACTGGAGTTGCTTTGACCACATCCATTCCAAAAAGAGGAATAAATTGTTGTCCGGAAAGTTGGGAGATCTTGTCTATGTTCGCAGCAATTTAAAATTGCTCACGAACAAATCAGCAAAGGACTCTTCATCACAACAAATTCGTGAAGACATAGCAGCACTAGATGCAGATGAGCCTGACTTTGCAGATGAAGAATTGAGTACTGATACAGATGATGATGAGCCAAGTGCTCTTGATGACTTGGAGCTTTTTTGAAGTTCTAAAGTCTTTACTGTTATTGTACCTTTTTGACAAAAGAACATCTTCACAATCGTGATTTCACATGTTTCTTATGGTTTATATTTTATAAATGTGTCATCTTTTTGTAATGATTCAAATATATGTATCAATGTTAAACTATTTAGAGAATTGTATGGAGATATTACTTATATTTATAAAAAAAATAAAAAATTTACATGAGTCGAATTTTATTCGAATTTTATACTTTTCGAATTTTTTCCTTGTCGAATTTCATTCGAATTTCAATGTTGTCGAATTCGAATTCGAATTCGAACCTGGTGACTTAGCTTCCAATCAACAACTAATTAGTCTTCATCTTTCTTTCTGGTAGGTTTCTAATCTACAACTGCTTACCACAAAGCTCTATCCACAAGTAGAGCCTTCATCTTGAGCCTCCAAAACTCAAATTTGGTTCCATTGAACCTCCTCACCTCCATTCTAGAAGTGTTTGCCATACGAACTTCTTGAAAACAAGATCAATTGCAACAAAACTCCCTCTTGAACAAAGATTAATACAAAGTAGGCCCTATTTCTCGCTTGGATTGAACAAGTTGGGCAGGCTCTGATACCAAATGTAAAGAAATATACAAAAACATCCTACTTAATCCTATTACGCATAGTTGAAAATCTCAAACATGACAATAACTTGGGGAAAAGCTCGGCAAATTTTGTGAACATTAAAAATACATAAATTTGTTAAAAAAATATTCTAAAACATGCATACTACTGAATTTAGGGAACACATTATGTATTATAGGTAAATGGGAGTTTACAACTTTTTCAGGAGGCAATTGTAGGCCCATTAATATTTTTGTTTCCCAATAATAATATCATCATCAATGAATTAGATGCTTTTGACTCACATCTCTATTTTATCTTCCATGGTGCTCTCCTTGTCTTCCTCAGCCTTGGCCATGGCCTTCCCATGGCAATTGCTGCATGCCAGTCATTCGTTTTCTTGAGGTAATAATACACAATGGAGAATTCCAAGCATAATTTTGAATGGTCAATGTGGTTAGTATTATTTGTGTAATAAGGCTAGCAAAGTGATGGGAGGTGTGAATAATTGGTGGTTAGGGTTTTCTCTTTCATCAAATTTGATGGTGGATTTGTAGGAGTCGACACAATCATAGTTGGCATCAAGTAACAACATGAGTATGAGTATGTTGCACTCCTATCTGCCCCATCTTTAACACTGCTGCTAAAAAACACAGCCCAAAATGATGAAAAATGATCACTTTTTTGGGTTGAATAGACTTACAAAATATGACCAATTTTTTTAAAACAAATTGTGAGTTATTGTGAAGTTTACAATGAGTTTTTCCTGAGTTTCTCACCAGGTTTTCGTAATAACTCACCAGAAAGTTGTTTTGTGAGCAACTCGCAAGCCATTTCAACACTCATGTTTTTCTTGCGTTTTGCATCTATGCTATGAGGAGAGTTACAACTTATTCAATCTATACAAATTTTAGGAGTAATGGCATGCTAAACTACATTTAGAAAGAAACAAGAATAGAGAATAGAAGGAAAGTAGAATTAGACAACCACAAAAGAAAGTGACACAAAAATTACCCTAGGAAAACCTTTTGGGAGAAAAGCAGGTTTCAAAGCATTGAAACCAATGAAATACGAGTAACTATAGGTTACAATATATTCACAAGCTTCAAGGTTTAGAGGAGATCAACACTCTGAATCCTGGAGGAAATCTAGCAGCATAACTATGTAGAAAATATTATATACAATCTCCATATACCAAACCCATGTGCCCAAAATCGGTGCCCAATTCCACATGGTCAAAATCCACAACTCAAAAGATGCATCCCCTAAGATAGAATGTAACTCCCATTTTGACTAATTTGACCCCTATGACCATGGAGTCTAACTGTAATTCCCAAGCAATCCACCATGAGGCAATAATGACACTTACACACTTCTTACACCTGGCTGTAAGTAACCTGACAGAAATTCTAGTCCAAGTCTGCTAAGCAACCCCCAAAATCAATGAATCTTACAAACATCATAAGCCTAATGATGCGGCGAAGAGTGCCAACTATAGAATTTACATGATTCCACCCAAGTGGGATGCAATGGGCACAATAATTTACAATACACAAATATTAAATAATTCTAACTAGACCCAGGATTTGCAAGGTGTACAACACACCTAGTCCTTTTGTCCTAACATAATTAACACATACATACATGACTAGGTTGTGCTCGGGTTAATCCTTTATTGGTTAGAATTGTAAGACAGGTGACAAAAAATCTTCTAATGAGTAAAGAGGCTAGAGAGTGAAAACCTCAAAAGTGGGGATTGCTTGTGTGCTAAGTGGATCCCCTTGCCTTGTAATTATTACCATTATAACATGTGGAAATAGAATGTTGTTTGTGCAAATGACTAATCATTAAGGTCGTCTTGAGATAACTTAAAATATGAGTCAAATCCTTGAAAAATCAAAATACCTTTGAAAGCATTCGATACTTTATTTAAAAAATCCTCTTTAACATGTTTTGAAGCAGAAAAGTTTAATGAATATTTACTTAATGTCTTTATAATTTTGTGCAAAACACCTTCCATATAAAGCCAATATGCCTAGGGATTAGCCTCATCACCTGCATTCTTCTGGCTGAGGAGCTAGTTGGAAACCTAAAAGAGCTCTGCAATTTTGTTTAGCTATATAACCATTCCTCTCAGAAATCTTAAACAGGTGAGCCTTTTCCTATTGAAATTCTCCTCAGCAACAATCTTAAACCTTCTAGTGGCTAATGCCCTTATAACTCCAAATTTCTATGCCAAGTGATGGCGGGAAGAGGCCTGAAAATGAAGATACATATGAGTTTCCTTTGGATAAAACTTTCCTAGAAACAGAACAATCTGGCTTCCCAACAATGAGTACATCCAGAAAAGGGTAAATGATCTTCCTGCTTAAACTCTATAGTGAATTTGATCCCTGAACAAATGCAGTTGATGGGAACATAAAAATCTTCCAGCTTTTCCTTTCCATGATGCCAGATAATATATATATTATCGACATACCTCCTCCACCACTTCAATTTCAAAGGAGCTGAAAGAAGTGTAACCTCTTCAAGTTTCTCTGTAAAAGGCCTTACAACTATGGGAGACATTGGAGATCCCATTTCCACATCCTCAATCTGTTCAGATAACTCTTCACTGAAACTGAAAAAGGTGGACCTCAAACAAAACTTGTTCAGTACAGTTGTATCAGCATACACTAAAGATCACCATCTGAATAGCCTGAAAAACTAGAATCCTGGTGAATAGACAGATATCATCAAAACAAACCACCAAGTCCTTCTCTAACTTGTCATCCTTTACAAAATCCACAAAATAAAGAGAGTTTTTATTTTTTAATTAGGAGTTATTTGTAGGGCTTATGGGGCACTTGGATTTTGGCAAAAATGACATGGGCTTGCCTACAAGTCTACAACTACTTGTACTGAGGTTGTGGCAACTATTACCTATTTTGAATCCCACAAGTCATGGGGTCGTACAAGGCAGTATGCACTGTTATGTTGTCAAGTACTAGAACTTTGAAGACAGTACTAGGATTGCTACTGTTGATCTTGAAGAGGACATTGACAATTTGGCAGTGTGAGACTGGTCTGTTATATCAGGTTTTATATGAATTTTTAATTTTTTATGAATCGTCTTTCCTTAAGGACCATCTGGAAATTAAGTGAAGTCCAATATATGACAATTTTGTATCATTCTGGAATTTCTGAGATAAATAGGAAAACGTTGGATCCTGAGAAATCGATGATCCTGGAATGAGATGCAATATCATTCTAGAGTATTATGTAAATTAAAATGTTTATTATTCTTTTCTATGTAAATTACACTCTGTGGTGCATCAAAGGGCATCAATAATTGCACATGAGATAGATATTTGCTTGTTTCACACCTTTTTGAGGTGATTGTCACAGAAAAGTATCCTCTTGACTTGAATGAGTTTTCTTCTTCAGAAGTAGCATTAATGGGATCCAATTTTCTCATTAGATTCTTTGCCACTTAGGCCGGCCATGAGATGCAACATGTTTCTTTTATGATAGTGTAGAACTTATTGAACGCCGTTAAACTATACTCTCACTTGGTCTCCTCTTGCATATTTCTGGGGTTAACCATCCATCACACCTTGAATGTGGTCGGCAGGAGTAACTTGGGGGCTGTATATTTGATATGTGTTAACACGAAATACTTGATTATTTAAATTTTCTATATCATTGTCTAGTGCTTCTCTTCTCTTCAATCAACTGGCTATGCCCTGCATAGAATGTGACAAGACTATGCTTACAGTAAATTTACTGGACATGTCTAAAATTATGCCCCTGCATTTCTATTGTTTTCCCGAGCTTTATCATTATTTGTTTTGTAAACATGTTTTCTCTTAATTTTGAAGATGAAATATTTATGCAGAAAAGAGCGAAGTCCAAGACTCCAGTTCCAGAGATACCTATAGAAGCCCGGGCAGAAAAGGCTTTAGAGGCTATTTGTAAATGTTGCATGGGGAGTGACATGATCGAAGAAGAAGAAGATGCAAGGTTGCTTAGTATTATGCTGTGTGCAGTTTTTCCCACTGCTGATAAGGCTGAGATAGAGAAAACTGTATGGAGTAGGCTGAGACAGTCATCTGCAGATGATGAAATAAGCCAAAAACCTGAAGTACAACAAACCAAAGAACCCATCATTTTAGAACAAGATACAGAAACTATATACAGCTAGGTTTTGGCGTACTCAATGGGTGTATTTCTAAATCCCCACTCCCCAAATTGCTTTTGTACTTACTGTCATATTTTATCAAATAATTCATAAGCCATATGTTGGAAGTTGCCAGGGTTGGGGACAAGTTATTTTTTCATGTGCCAATGAAATATGATTCTGAACATTGTTTTGAGGTGGCTATAATTCTAAAACCTAAAGGTCGGGCTCAACTAAAATAAGTTCAGGTCTAGAACTCTCAACAATATCCCATGTAACAAACGGCCTTGTTTAACCAAGTGGGTAATTGTAGCTCCAGATGCCACAGATACGTGGCACCCCTATATGGAATTCGGGTACAGTCCATTTTAGCTTTTCCTCGGGATGTTTGTTTTTTATTCCTCATTTTTCTATGTAGTATGTTTGAACTTTTAATTTAAAGTGTAAAAATCATTGCTTCCATTAGTTTCTTTGTTTAAATCTCTGTTTTATATTTGATGGTTTGTTTTCTCTAAGTAGTTTGATTCTGCCTTAGATTACGACGGTCATCTTTTCTGCAGTATATTTTCCCCTAAAGTAATGACATGAAATTTACCTCTGAACAAGTGTATGCCAAGATGGACGCAGTGTTATTGAGAATGATTAGACAAAAATTACTTCTAAGGTAGTTTTTAGACCTTATGTTTCTATCTTTGCTCTAATGTATTGAAGTCAATGGATTTTGTCTAAGAAACAAAGCATTTTGAATCTATCAGTTGAAGTCAATGGATTTTGCCTAAGAAACAAAGCATTTTGAATCTATCAATTTTGTGTATCTCAATTCCAAAGATATTTAGTTGAATTTTGCAGTCTTAGTAAGATTGGAATTTGTGATTCACTTATACCTGTCTAGCCTTTTTTTTTGTGTTATTTTCCTTTTTCAAATTGTTTTCCATTAAAAAAAATTTAAAGGAAATTTTTGAATTTGAAAAAATGACAAAATTTGCCCCCAAGAATGGCTAGTTCTATGCTTTCTATGATGTAATGACATATCTATATGTTATTTGTGTACATGCAGATGTAACGTCTATAAACAAGCTAAACTAAGTTAACTTATTTATTTACTTTTATATGCAACACTCCAATTAAGCATAAGGATTGATCAAAACTTTAATGAAAATACACAATATTCTCACCAATACCAACCCTTGTTATACCAAGACGTCGCGGTTGTGCTTCAATATGATGGATGTGAATGCTCCTACCTACAACATAACATTACATAAGGAGTGTATATTATATGATAATGGCTTGGGTTGAGGCCAACTTATAGATTTTTGGATGGGGGATTGGGTGGATAGGATTGAGTTGAAGGATCAATAGCTCTCATTTCTTGAGAGGCCTAGAAGGATGAGTAGATGATAAGTGCTTTCAAGTGGTTGGTGGATGTGGAGTCCAAGATTCAAGGGAAACCAGTGGTTGAGGATTCCCTTGGAAGAAGTGGATGGATATAATTGAAAGGATGCTTTGAGGTACCTTGGGGGTATGGGATTTTTTTTGACCCATGTGATGTATAACAAGACCCATGTCACATGTGCAAATACTAGTACCTTGTGTACAAAGACCCACGCCTATGCACAAATTTGGAGGATGTGCAAGGTTTTAATAAATTGATTGAGGTTAGGAATGTGCAAGTGAGGATTAGTGGGCTAATTGGTTTTTGCCCATTTAATGAAAGTGCATAAAATAGACAATCAAATAAGATATATTTATTTAATTTTGGAATGAGGATGAGGGACTTAATAAATATTTGGATTTGTTTAAGGTTGGACTATAAAAGAAGGATGATTTAATGATTAAGGCTAGGAATGAGGTTGAGTGAGATTTTATTATCGTGGGATGGAAATTGGATAATTAATCGAATAAATGAAGATTTGTCTTGAATGTCTTAAGCCATGATATCATATAGAGGTTTAACATCGTGTGTTGAATTGTGATATTGTGAAGTTTGTCTAAATACTCCCAACCAAATTTTATTTGATCTTGTTGGCACAATATTTTAGTAAAACCTTGGTAAAAAATATTTTATTGAATTTATTTTATTTTTTATTTTGAAATTTGGTTTCAAAGACAAAGATCTTGAGAGATTGCTCATGTTACTTGCTATAAATTTATATATCTTATGAGGTAGGGGTATAACATTTTCTCTTAAGATAATGTCACTATGATTGGTGTTCAATTATTTTAAAAATTTCTAGAAAAGTTGTTCATATCGAGTATGTAAATCCCTCATCTTTATTGTAATGATTGCCCCAATAATATTGCAAAAAAAACTTTTCAAATTTTCATAGTAGGAAAAAGAATGAGGAAGTGTTCCATTGTGCTAAATACAATGTTTACTATGTTAAATTGTGGCAAAATTTAAGGTTGATTTAAAGAAACAATGATGTCCACAATGTTAAAAGGTGTTCCTTATATACATTTAGTAGAGTAAATTACAAATTAGCAATAGTGCAAAATAGGTGCAAGGGATATATTGATAGACATGATAAAAATGATAGAATTACTTCAAACTTTTGGTAATTCTCTCGTTTTTGGTGGGTTATTGAGGGCATAGGATCCCTTGACTTTGGGACACAAACAAGGGCTCAATAACAAACAATGGCCTATTTTTGTATTAAGAGGTTGAAAACTATCTATTTTATATGTTTTGGAGCTTGGCCTACACTTCACATATTTTGTAGAATTGCTCTCTTATGCTTGCAGGCCCATGATGTATTGAGTCATCAAACTTCTAGCATTAGGATGTAGTCTTTCATTTGCATGTAGTACAAGCTTGTCTCCACCCCACATCCTTGCAATAATTACATTTGGTAGTTTGATGGAACCTTCTTGCATGATTGTTAGAGTAATCATGTATTAACTATTGATTAATTAATCTTTAATTAATTATTAGTCTAATTTATTCTTATACACTTAAGCTAAACTTAGAATTTCTTTATTTAGTTAACTACGTGTTTTTCTATGTTAACTAAAGTGAGTTATTATTAGATTATTATGTCTCATTGCATGTGATGTTGACACTTGCCTTGATCTAATCCCTTTACCATTTAGGGTTGCTCCTATACAACACTCAACCCTCATTGTATTATTTCACTTTTTTTCTTGAACTCTCAACCTTTGAGGACTTTTGTTTTTCTTGAAGATTCTTGAGGTTCATTTTGTAGCTTTTTCTTGTTGAGGAATATTGCATATATTGTTTGTAGATCTTTTGTGTGGAAGGTGTCTTTGTTCGTTGTTTGATTTTGTGGCTTGTGTTTTTCACAATCATATCATGGTATCAAAGCGTGGATTCAATGAACCCCTTCTCGATTTATGATTTTTTTTCTTTAACAAGGGTTACAAGTTTTAGATTTAAATCCTCTTTGTTTTTTTTGCAAATTTTGGAGGTGGGCAAATTTTTGGTGCATTTTGATGCGAAAAAGACCTCACCGTTAGATTCAGAGTTGTTGAGAAAGTCAAATTTGGTTTTTGTTTGGTCTAATTTTGACTCTTATGTCAATTTGCAAGGGTTTGAAACAGATGCTTTTTTTTTTCAGATCTGAAGGGTGGCTGCAATTTTGGTGCGAAAAGGACCTCGTCGTTGGATTCAGGAGGCTAATTCCACGAATTTTGACTATAAATTTGCTTATATTCGATGTAGGGAGCTTTTGAGGCAAAAAAAATTTGTAGACCCTTATACGTCCGTTCACAAGCGAATAAAAAAAAAGTTGAAATAAAAAGGCATAAGGCGTGGTTTTTTAATTTTTTTGTTTTTGTTTTTAAAATAAAGCAACAATTTTAAAAATTGCAGGTTTTAATTTTATAGGGTGGCTGGCATATTTTTTTTGGTAGGCGCATTTATTAAGTACTCGCAAGGTACTACACTTGTAACCCCTGTGGGCCCCACATCGACTTGTCGATGGCTTTTAATGCCATAGGCAACAACATTCCTATTGAATGCACAAGACAACTGAGAGGGAGGTGAATCAATTGTACATTAAAACTTCAAAACCCTCACAAACATTCAGATCCACATTCATTCAATCAAGCCTTAATATGTTATAATGATTTAGCATGAAAAACAAATAATAGAAATTGAATCAAATCAACACCATACACAAGAGAACACCAGATTTACGTGGAAAACCCAAGATGCGAGAAACCACTGTAAGGATTAGCTCACAATATAAAGTAACTTCCACACTGAATACAATAGGACTCACTACCTAAAGAAAGAAAGGCTCACTGCCAAAGACTCACTGCTAGAATAGAGAAGAAGATAGAGAAGAATGTTACATAGAGATATCCATCTCAATGTAACAGTGAAATCCACCACAATGTCTCCAACACCTTCGTAGCTTGACTGAAGAATTGTAGATACCTTCTGCTCACTGCATCGAGTAAACTAGCACATGAAAGCTCACACTGCACTTCTCAAATTCACACTCTACCACTTTGCAATTTGCATCATTTGCATCTCTCTTGTCTATCTTGTCATCCTTCAACAACTCAACTCTTATTTATATCATCTTCAACCTTGAAACCATTATCTAAGGTCGACTATGCACATCAATCGTACAAATTCAAATTAGGTCGGCACCAAAACACTTCCGTGGCGGATAAAAGTGAAGGCAGACCACACCATTCCTTATCTATGACCCAAATCTATAACACCACACTACAATACGCTTCAACAAACAATAAACATCCACAACAATTAGTGTAATCACCAAGGTCAATCGTTACCTGTATAAACAACATTAAAATTTTAAGTACACTCTTCCTTTGATCCAACAACAACTTGCAGATGACAAATGTCACCTGAACATAGTTTAGAATATTCTACAAACACCTTGAAATCCAACAAACTCCTTTGCAACAACTTTCACTTGAAAAATGTACACCCAGTACACTCAAACAACTCTGCCATATACTGTAATTTAAGAAATTGACTTCCGAAGCACCAAAACTCAAACAACCTTGACTGAAGAAAGATACCAACACTGTAAACACCCCTTCAGATCGGCAAGACCTGAAACCAAACTACAGAGAAACATGGAGCAAAACCATTTCTCTCAAGCACCTCTGTAATACACTATTTACACACTGGTGAACACAACTTTTGGACAACAATCTAGCACACCAAATTCTGAATAAAATGTCTCTGAACACCTCTAATCAACTATTCGAAATGCACAAATAGATCTTGAACCTAAAAGAAATGCGTAGCCACACCATAACATTACTTTGCATCCCAAAACAATATTGCAACACACTGTTTCCTCTTTTTATCAATTTTTCTCAAAAGCACTTGAAAACCAAGTATCAAAGTCACATCCTCATCACCTTCAGTACTTCCTCATCACCACCAAGCCAACTGTAACATAGCAACTCAACCATATATTCATCTAGAAAAGCTTATCAAAACAACATTAGAGGTTGACATCAGTAGCTTACTAATGACAATATAATGCAACTAATCAAAGCATGGATAACACCAACATACTTTTGCAACAAACTTCTACTCATCAATAACAACACAAGCTTGTTGACATCAATGACAACACCAATCTGCTCATACTTGCAACAATCTCCCCTTTTGTTATTAATGGCAAAACATGATGTGAAAACCATTAAAGACGCAACAAGTCTACTCCATACCTATTTCCTTTTCTCTTTTCTCTCATTTGCATAACTAACTCATTACACTCTCTCCCTCTTTGATAACTTATCTTTTTCACACGTTTCATTCTCCCCCTTGACATCAATGGCAAAGGACAAAGTATTTGCATCATTTATTCTCCCTTTGACATTAATCATATTGTTCACCACTGTTCTGCAACTTCCTTTCCTCTACTACTTTGCATACTCCTCCTTAAGAGCACACACCATATTGCACCAATCAACAACCATTGCACAATGACAACACTTACTCCCCCTAACTGCAACAACCAAGGTAGCCACCAACATTAGTCCAAACCAAAAAATGAATCTTAAAATCCACTAGACTTATGCATTTCCTTATGCATCTAGTTCAAAAGAGGGGCAACGGCCCCCAACTACTTCCGGAGATACTCAAATGTATCCTTAGGAAGAGCCTTAGTGAATGTATCAACAACCTGATCCTTTGTAGGCACATATTCATGATTCACTTTATTCTCTACAACCTTCTCTCTCAAAAAATGATACCAAATTGAGATATGTTTTGTCCTTGAATGCATTACTGGATTTTTGGAAATATCAATAGCACTTGTATTATCATAGAAGATAGAAATTGTTCCATCATATACTACTTTGATATCCTTCAATGTTTATATCATCCACAACACTTAAGTGCAATAAGATATTGTTGCAATGTATTCTACCTCTGCAGTAGATAAATATATTGAATCTTGTTTCTTGCTTAGCCATGACACCAATCTGCATCCAAGAAAGAATGCACCACCACTTGTACTTTCCTTGTCATCCGCACAACCAACCCAATCTACATCTGTGTAAGCACTCAGAGTAAAATAAGTATCCTTTGGATACCACAAGCCATGATTCAGAGTGCCCTTCAAGTATCTGAATATCCTCTTCATTGTTGCAACATTTAACTCTCTAGGATCTTTTTGAAATCTAGCCACAAGACAAACTGCATGCATGATATCCAATCTAGTGGCATTTAAATATAACAATCTGCCAATCATTGATCTATACTTGCTTTGATCAACCTTAGGAGATTCATCATTCTTTCTCAACTTGCAGCTAGTAACCATAGGGGTACACACCGCTTTAGAATCTTTCATTCCAAACTTCTTCAACATTTCCTTGACATACTTTGATTGTGAAATGAAAATACCTTTATTTGTAGTCCAAGGAAAAAATTTATCTCTCCAAACATAGACATTTCAAACTCTTTTTGCATTTCTTCTGCAAACTTTTTGCACAGCTTCATTACCTCCAAATATTATGTCATCAACATATACAACCACAATCAAGATTTGATATTTGTCAACTTTAAAGTAAAGATTGCTATCTACGGTACCTTTATTGAATCTTTGTTGTATCAAATACTTATCCAACCTTGCATACCAAGCTCTAGGAGCTTGCTTCAATTCATACAAAGCCTTCTTCAATCTACAAACCATATCCGGTTTGTCTTATAACTGCAATCCTTCTAGTTATTCTATGTATACCTCTTTTTCCAATTATCCATTCAAGAAAGAATACTTCACATCCATTTGATAAACTTTGAAATCCTTATGTGCTGCAAAAGCCAAAAACATCCTGATAGCTTCCATTCTTGCTGCTGGAGCAAATGTCTCCTCAAAATCTATTCCTTCAACTTGTGAGTAGCCTTTACACACAAGCCTTGCCTTATTCCTTACTATTTCATTCTCATTTAGTTTGTTTTTGAATACCCACTTAGTTCCAATCACATTTTTGTTTGTACGTCTTGGGACAAGTTCCCAAGTTTGATTCTTCTCAAAATGCAACAATTCTTCTTTCATAGCCTTGATCCAATATTCAACTTTGCATGACTCAATTACTGTTTTCGGTTCAACTTTAAAAAGTAAACATAGATTTACCTATTCTTCAACAACTTTCCTTCTTGTCAGTACACCTTTGTTCTTATCTCCAATGATTTGATCTTCAAAATGATTCTTCTGCACATACTTAGGAGTTTTAGGAGCCCTTTCCAGAGCTTCTTCTTCTTCAATCTACACTTCTCTTTCTTCAACTTTTTCTTCTTCTTTGCAAGAAGACTCATCCGATTCATATCCACCTATCATCATTAAATTCTTTTGAAAATCTTCGTCAACCTTGACACTTGCACTCTCAACAATCTTTCTCAATCTCTTGTTGTAGCACTAGTAAAATTTGCTTCTAGTAGAATATCTAAGGAAGATACCTTCATTAGACCTTGCATCAAACTTTCCTAAGTTATCTTCATGTATTCAGATATAACATTTGCTTCCAAACACTTTGAAGTACTTGACGGTAGGAATCCTTCCATACCATAGCTCATAGGGAGTCTTTATAATGTTTGCTCTTGCTTGAACTCTATTAAGTATATAAACAATAGTATGAATTGGATTTTCACTAGACTTCCGCTAGATTTGCCTCTTTCATCATTGTTCTTGCAGCTTCTTAAACGATCCTATTCTTTCTTTCAACTACTCCATTTTGTTGAAAAGTCCTAAGGGCAGACAAGTGCTTCTTCATGCCATGATTCTCACAAAAAATGTTAAACTCATTGGAGGTGAACTCTCCACCTCTATCAAACCTCAAAACATTTAATTTTCATATTCATTTATTCTCAACCATAACTTTGAATGCTTTAAACTTGTCTAGGGCTTCTGATTTTTCTTTGAGAAAAGTAGCCCATGTCATTCTAGAATAATCATCAATTAATAGCATGAAATACCTATCACCTTGAAGATTTTTTATTCTTTGTAGAGAAGAAGGATTTGCTACTCACGAGTTCTCTTCATTCAAAGAGCCTCACAAAGAAAACTACCCTAAACTACCTCAGGAACAACGCGAGAGTTCTAGAATCAGAATGAGCAAGTTACAAAGATTTTTTGGACAAACTATTAAGCTCTCGGCCAAAGGACGACAAAGCAGGATACAAACGACAGCGGGACATGCTGGCATCCCAAAGGTGCGTTGGCATCTTGTACGGACCATAAAGCAAACTTATCACAAAAAATAGCTAAATGACTACTTCTACTTCAATTTCTGAGAACTTCTAAAGCATAGAAAAATAACAGAATGTGATAGAACTGAAACAAAGTAGAGAATAAATGATAAAGTAAGAGAATAAGAGATAGAAAAATGCTCATGAAAACCCAAGTAATGAAGCCTCCAGCTAGTAGATAACTTCAATACCTATGTCTATAAGATTGAGAGAAAGTGTTGGGCCTATATAGGGGTTTGCCTCAGTCAAACCCCCGTTTTGGTATTCCCATCTCCATGGACAACCAAAAAGATAGAGAGATGAATTGAAATGGACAAAACGTGTGGTGAAAGCAAAACCCGCTTCAGGAGTAAAACCCGCACCACTAAGTATAAGTGATAAAAGCAATCCCGGCTCGAGGAAGAGAACCCCTATCACAAAATAAAAATGCAATAGAAAGGAAATATGGAATCCCAAGATGCTCACAAGTATGAGATAAGGGAGATAGAATTGCAAGGCTCAAGGAAGCCAAATGAAGAGAGCAATAGAGCTGCAAGAGCCAAGAGTGTTGTCGTAATGAGCTTGTGAAAGCTTGAGAGTGTTGCAAAGGGTGGTGCCAAGAAGTGGAAGAGGAAGCTAGAAGTTGGAATGAAGCTAAAGTGAAGCTAGAAGCACTTGGAAGAAGCAATAGAATTGAAAAGATAACATTTAAGGAGAGAAAGGAAGCAAAAAGAAGCTTTCCAAGTGGTTACAAGGCATCTCGAGCCATTACCACCTACCAAAGAGGTGATAAGTGGAAAATATGCACGGAAATGGTCATTTGAATGTTAGAACGTCGTCAGACGTTAGCGCGGCGTGCAGACATCCGTGTGGCGTGCTAGTGTCTAGACACATCACACTACAAAATGACACAAACAGAAAAAACACAAAGTTCGATGCAAAGTTAGCGCACGAAGGTGGCTGCTGAAAAGGGGTGCTAAACATCCTAAGAAGGGAAAAAGGCTAATGTAGGGGCTAAAATGAGCCTACACAAGTGCTAAGGGAGTGAACACTAAAGCAAATGCAAACATGTATGTGAAATTGCAAGGGGTGCAATTTTTTGACTATACATTTTGCCCCCACTTTAACGGGCATATGAATCTATGCTAATATGCACGCTAAAGGAAATCTACTAAACATTAATAACATCATTATGCCCAAAAGGATACTATACAGGAAGCAGACAACTCTTTGAACCACGAAAGCATGCCCCTAGGTTGAAGACCTGCAAAACAAATGTAATAGACAAGAAAAACCCTACATGAGATAACAATGTTAGAACATAAAAAACTAAAGGGTTTGAGTCAACAAAGTGAAAGAGACCTCGATGTAGAAGGTTGTCTCAGTACTATGCGTCATCCCCAAATTAACAAATAACACACTTAGAAGAATTCTAAAACGAAAAGAGGAAGGGCATAGACTCAGGACAAAGAAGATGCAGATCTTCGATCTGGTATATACAATTTGAGAAGAAAGAGAATTTAAGAAAGAGATGGAAAAGCTAAAAAGGAATGAAAATTCCAAGAGAGATGGCTCCACAGGTACTCTCTCTTGAGGAGGTTTGAACGAAGCACATTGAACGCCCATGGACCAACGATGGACATATCTCGCAGGATGAAAGCGTCTCATAGGCCCGCAGACCTGCAAGGAGGCAGCCCCCAAGATCTCTCACATGAAGGAAGCCAAGATGAAAGTGTCTTACAGGCCCGCAGACTTGCAAGGAGACATCCCCCAAGATCTCTCACATGGAGGAAGCCAAGATGAAAGCGCCTTACAGACCCGCAGACCTGCAAGGAAGGTGTCCTCCAAGATCTCTCACATGAAGGAAACCGAGAAAATGCCTTACAGACCCTCAGACTTGCAAGGAAGGTGTCCTCCAAGATCTCTCACATGAAGGAAGCCAAGATGAAAGTTCCTTACAGATCCACAGACCTGCAAGGGAGCGTCCCCCAAGATCTCTCACATAGAGGAAGCTCAGAGGTTTATGCGTCTCATAGGCTCGTAGACCTGCGAGGAAGGTATCCTCCAAGATCTCTCGCATGAAGGAAACCCAAAGAAGGAGACTCCACATAGTCAGAAAGCGGCTTCATAGGTGCACCTACAAAGCGACATGTTTACCTGCAAATAGAACATGTCTGAAAGTGGCCATACAAGCAATCAATCAATTTGGAAAGCTTTCAAAGGGGTCCCTCGAGATCCCTTCAAAAGAAGAGAGGTCCACTCAAGGGACACACTATTTGAAAAGTGAGGTCTAGTCAGGCTGCCCCAAGCTAGATGCCATAGAATTCATTCGAGAGAAAAGCTTTCAAAGGGGATCCCTTGGGAACCCTTCAAGGTAGTAAAGGGCCCACTCAAGGGGACACTCCAATTGAAAGATAGAGAGAATAGAGGGATCCTTAGAAGGATGCACATCTCCAGAACAAGTTATCACTACCCCCAACATACAGGGGAGGAGAACCATGCAAACATACAGGATAGAGGTAAACCTTAATATCACGTGTCAATTGAAAAAGAGGCAGGTGCATCAACAAATAAATGAGTGATGACACCTAAATCATGAAGTTGTCGTATTTTATCTTTCAAGGCCTTGCATTCACTAGTTGAATGGCCAAGCACTCGATGGTATGCATAGAAAGAATGTTTTTCTTTATCATGTTCATGAGATTTCTTGCGTGTAGGAGAAGGAAGAGTAATCAAGCGGGCTTTTAGAAGCTGCAAAAAAATACGCTCTTGCTTAGATAGAAGATGAGGAGCAGGAAGCAACCCTTTGTCTTGTGGAGAAAAGCTCGATTGCTCATAGGAAGAAGACACAAAGATAGAAGACAATGGAGGATGAATCTTTTACGAGGTTGAGAAGAAATCATGTCACTATTCAGCCTTGGTTTCATTTAGATTGTTCATTCGAGCAACCAAGCCCCAAATTACGCTTACGAGGTGTGAATTCTATAGGGACCTAAATGCCTTGTTCGTTACGGCCACAACCTTTATGCTCGTAGCCATATTTAGAAATGAGCTTAAAGCCAGGGTCATAATGTGTGTGCAAATCTTGAGAAGGAGGATCTTCATAGAGAGAATTATTCCAGGAATGGGGGTCACACTCCTCTATGGGATCACCATCATCCTTTTTAACAGGATTGCCAACATTATCCTCTTTAGTAGAAGCATAATCATCTTCCTCAGAAGGAGGATCAACACTAAGAACATTACAATTATTGCTCACACTACCTCGCAATACAGAAGAATAGCCATCTCTGATAGCAGGTGTGGATGATGTTATTGGAAGGTCTGAGTGGATCGGGTCGACTTTATATTACCCAATGGAGGAGTCTATAAAGTCTAAGGAACCCCAATCATCACCAAGACATGCATTCTTTTGAGAAGTAGAAAGAGTAGACTTAAGATTTCTTTCTTCAGAAGGATCTTCTTCAGGGACATCTATCTCAAGAGTATCCTTTGTAGTAGCTATTGTTGGAGTAAACATCGACACTCTGGAAGACACTGAAGGAATAAGAGTAGGCACAACTAAGACCTGACCAACAGCTGCCATCTCACATAAGTGCATAGCCTTAGGGTCAACCATAACTGTGACTACTCGATTATTACAAATGAACTTAATAGATTTATGCAAGGTAGATGGGATTACACCCATATCTTGAATCCATAGTCTACCGAGAAGGAGATTGTACGGTAAGTTTTCCGCCATGACATATACAAGGGTGAGGACGGTAATGGGTCCCAACCTCAAGGGAAATACTATTGTACCTAGGGCTTGTCGACCGACATTATCGAACTCACGAATGTCAATGGAAGAAGCATTAAGAGAAGATGGATCAATATTAATCTTAGGCAATAGATCAATACTACATACATTAAGCGCCGAACTAGCATCAACAAGAGTACGTCTAATGCCAATATTGTTAATGTTGACTATGATCATTAGAGGATCCACTTGCTTCTATACTTCTGAAGGTGGGAGTTCTTGCGAATAGAACATAATATTTGGCGAATCTGCACGAATATACACCGTCAACACATTAGCATCCATTAGCCTAGCGGAAGAAGGCAAGAGGATCTTTTGCAAGACTTCCTAAAGCATACCTTGATAAACTAGAGCAGATTGAAGCAAGTCCCACAGTGAGATTTTAGCCGGAGTAACACGAAGTTGCTCGACAAGATCGTAATCACTAGGTGCTTTAGTTGTAGGTTTAGGTGCTTGAGGAAGGCTTGGTTGAGGAGATGGTAAAGAAGTAGGTTGATCAACATTTTGTTTATTCTTTCTAGTATTATGTATGGACTACCACTCTATAGGAGGGAGCCTTAGAAAAGTGAGGAGAGTCATATCAAATGGAAGACCATCAATAGAACAAATCCTTTTAGAAGAAGGACTAGCTGGAGTCATGTAAATGACTGGTCTCTTAAGCCTTTGAGGGGTAGCAGAGACATATTACATTTACAAAATCATCACAACTAGTAGAATAATTATTTGAAGACATATTCTCAACATCAATCCAAACATGATCAAATGTGAAAGGAGATTCATCATTAACTAATGTACCATCTTTAGAAGAGAGTGCATCTAAAAAAAATGAGATTCATCATTCACAAATGCAACGTCTCTAGAAGAGAGTGCATTGGAATGAAGAGAAGGTAGAGCAATGTTAAGAAATGTATCAATGATTTCATCTTCTTGCAACAAGATATCCTCTGAAGTAAGAGGACTCTTATGAGAAGGATCAAAGATACAAAGTGGCATGGGCAAAACCAAGTCACTATCACATGCATGAAATGGAATATCATTAACATTTTGAAAAAAATCAGATATTGAACTAATAAAAGAGGATATTAAATTCATTTTGGTGAAAGAACTAAGAAAGCCGAGAATCTAGATTTTCTAATTTTTTAAGTATTTTCTAGGTTCTAGTAATTTGTATTTTTGGAGGTCTTTAAAGCAGAATTTGAGGTCGAAATTTGCATTGGTCCCTAAAATTTGATAGTCAAAGGCATAGTATTTTAAGGACTGGACTAGTTCTCTTGGAGACCTTTCCAACGGTGCAAATGGTTCAAAATTTTGAGCACTAAGTCAAAAGTTATGACCCCTCCAAGCAAGGGTAAATAAATTCCTAGTTTTTGAAAAATACCCTCTTCATGTTGGGTTCACCAAAATGTAGAGAAGGGGGATTCGCTACTCACGAGTTCTCTTCATTCAGAGAGCCTCACAGGGAGAACTGCCCTAAACTACCTCAGGAACAACACGAGAGTTCTAGAATCAGAAAGAGAAGGTCACGAAGATTTTTTGGACAAACTATCAAGCTCTTGGCCAAAGGACACTAGTGCAGGATACGGATGACAGCGCATCACGCTGGCATTCCAGAGGCACGTTGGCGTCTCCTACGGAACAGAAAGCAAACTTATCATAGAAAATAGCTAAATGACTACTTCTACTTCGATTTCTAAGAAATTCTAAAGCATAGGAAAATAACAACACATGATAGAACTGAAGCAAAGTAGAGAATAAATGATAAAGTAAGAGAATAAGAGATAAAAAAATGCTCATGAAAACCCAAGTAATGAAGCCTCCAACTAGTAGATATATCTTCAATACTTGTGTCTGTAAGATTGAGAGAAAGTGTTGGGGCTATATAGGGGTTTGCCTCAATCAAACCCCTTTTTTGGTGTTCCCACCTCCATAGACAGCCAAAAAGATAGAGAGAGATAAACTGAAATGGACAAGCGTGTGGTGAAAGCAAAACCCGCTTTAGGAGTAGAACCCACACCACCAAATATGAGTGATAAAAGCAATCCCCACTCGAGGAGGAGAACTCATATGACATAAGAGGTAATAAAAGCAATCCCCACTTGAGGAGGAGAACCTATATCACAAAGTAAAAATGCAATAGAAAGGAGATATGGAATCCCAAGATGCTCACAAGTATGAGATAAGGGAGATAGAACTACAAGGCTTAAGGAAGCCAAATGAAGAGAGCAATAGAGCTGCAAGAGCCAAGAGTGTTGTCGTAATGAGCTTGTGAAAGCTTGAGAGTGTTACAAAGGGTGGTGCCAAGAAGTGGAAGAGGAAGCTAGAAGTTGGAATGAAGCTAAAGTGAAGCTAGAAGCACTTGGAAGAAGCAATACAATTGAAAAGATAGCATTTAAGGTGAGAAAGGACACAAAATAAGCTTCTCAGGCAGTTACAAGGCATCTTGAGCCGTTACCACTGACCAAAGGAGGTGACAAGTGGCAAACATGCACGGAAACAATCATTTGAATGTTGAAACATTGTAGGATGCTAGCGTGGCGCATAGACGTCTGCACGACACACTAGTGTCCGAACATGTCAGGCTACAAAACGACGCAAACGGGAAAAGCACAAAGTTTGATGTAAAGCTAGCGCACAAAGGTGGCTGTTGAAAAGGGGTGTTGAGCATCCTGAGAAGGGAAAAAGGCTAATGCAGGGGCTAAAATGAGCCTACACAAGTGCTAAGGGAGTGAACACTAAAGAAGATGCAAACATGTATGTGAAATTGCAAGGGGTAAAATTTTATGACTATACACTCTTTTAGGGCCACGAAGATCTGTATGTACCAATTCCAACAATCTGGTAGTAAATTTTTCTTTAACTTTGAAGCTTCTTCTTGCTTGCTTTCCGATTTGACATTCTTTACAAACAACATTGATAGGTTTTGTAATATTTGGCAGATCTCTTACAGCTTGAACTAAACTGATTCTTACTGGGTTATCAAAATTTATGTGACACATCCTCCTATGCCATAACCAACATTCATTAATCTGAGTCATAAAGCCATGACCATTAGCACCCTTAAACTAATAAACATTTTCATCTATCTTTCCAGCAACAACCACAGTTCTAAATCCTTTTCTAATCTCACATCCATCATCCTGAAACATAAGATTGTATCCTTTGCTACACATTTGTCCAACATTCAAGAGGTTATGTCTTAAACCCTTAACATAGTAAACATCATCAATATTATGTTTTCCATCAAAACTGATAGAACATTTTCCACATATTTTTGCAGATGTATCATCACCAAATCTAACACATCCTCCATCATATTTTTCAAGTTTAATAAACTCTCTTGTCACCAGTCATGTGATAAGAGCATCCACTGTCAATTATCTAGTAGTTCTTCTCTTGTCTAACATGAAAAACAGATACCAAAGTACCTTCATTCTTATCCTTTTTCTCTGGAGGCCTATCCTTCACACATCTCTCATAGTTAGCAAAAATAGATTCATCCTTTAAAGCCATGGACAAGCATTCATCATCATCATCTCCATAATCAAATTCATCATAAAAAATACTTGTATCTTCTCTAATATAATAACTTTTCTTGATCATCTTACCTTTTTTCTCCTTATTTTTGTTATTCAAAACTCTGTTTGAACATCTTGAAGCATAGTGACCTATCTTTCCACAACTGAAACATTTGAAAGGAAATTTACCACTATACTTACTAGTACCCTTCTTCATTCTCCTTACAAAATTAGCTTCTATATCATCAAGATCCTCCTAATATGATTTCTTGAACTCCTTTGATTTGCTAGCCTTAAAAGCAGTCTCAACTTTTGCACCACTATTTGTTCCAAATTCTCTCATTTCAAAAGTAGTTAAGGAACCATACAACTGATCTCTGGTATATTGATTTAAATTTGCAAATTCCTCAATAGAAAAAACTTTATGACTATAGGATTTAAGAAGAGTTCTAAGAATTTTATTTACCACTTCTGGTTCTTTGAGTTCGCCACCAAGACCTCTGATGGAGCTGACAACTTCATCTACCCTCTGCATATAGCTTGTAACATTTTCTTCTTCAGACATCCACAAGTTCTCAAACATGATCTTCATATTTTTCATCTTAGCTTCTTTGACCTTATCATCTCCATCATAAATGCTTTCTAACTTTTTCCAAAAAAATTTAGCAGTTTTCAGACTCATAACTTTCACCAATTCAAAATTTGTAAGACTATTTAAGAGAGGATAACTTGCTTTACCATTGCTTTCATAGGCTTGGATCTCATCAGTAGTACTTGGACCATTTGTAGGTTCAATGTATCAAGTCTTAACAGAATTCTAGACATCATATCCAAGACAAACCAGAAAGCCTTACATCCTTGTCTTCTAGAATGCATAATCAGTTCCATCAAATCTAGTGATCTCTTTCTTGTGTGCCATCCCAGATCTACCTCAAGCAGTTAATTTTTCTTCTAAGGAACCTTTCTATGATACCAATTGTTGGTTGCATAAGACAACTGAGAGGGGGGTGAATCAATTGTACCTTAAAACTTCAAAACCCTCACAAACATTCAAATCCACATTCATTCAATTAACCCTTAATTTGTTATAATGATTTAGCATGAAAAGAAAATAATAGAAATTGAACCAAATCAACACCATACACAAGAGAACGCCAGATTTACGTGGAAAACTCAATATGGGAAAATCCATGGTAAGGATTAGCTCACAATATAAAGTAACTTCAACACTGAATACAATAGGGCTCACTGCCCAAAGAAAGAAAGGCTCACTACCAAAGTCTCATTGTTAGAATAGAGAAGAAGATAGAGAAGAATGTTACACAGAGAAGTCCATCTCAATGCAACAGAAAATCCACCACAATGTCTCCAACACCTTCACAGCTTGACTAAATAATTGTAGATACCTTCTACTCACTGCATCCAGTAAACTAACACATGAAAGCTCACACTGCAATTCTCAAATTCACACTCTACCACTTTGCAATTCACATCATTTGCATCTCTCTTGTCTATCTTGTCATCCTTCAACAACTCAACTCTTATTTATATCATATTCAACCTTGAAACCATTCTCCAATGTTAGTTATGTACATTAACCGTGCAAATTCAAATTAGGTTGGCACCAAAACACTTATGTGGTGGATAGAAGTGAAGGTAGACCACACCATTCCTTATCTATGACCCAAATATATAACACCATGCTACAATATGCTTCTACAAACAATAAACATCTACTGCAATTAGTGTAAACACCAAGATCGATTGTTACATGTATAAACACCATTAAAATTTTAAGTACACGCTTCCTTTGATCCAACAACAAATCACAAACTACAAATGTCACCTGAACATAATCTAGAATATTCCACAAACACCCTGAAATCCAACAAACTCCTTCGCAACAACTTCCACCTGAATAATGCACACACACAGTACACTCAAACAACTCTGCCATATACTGTAACTTAAGAAATTGACTTCTGAATCACCAAAACTCAAACAACCTTGACTGAAGAAAGATACCAACAATGTAAACACCTCTTCATATCTTCAAGACTTGAAACCAAACTGTGGAGAAACGTGGAGCAAAAACATTTCTCTAAGACACATCTACAATACACTGCTCACACACTGGTGAACACAACTTCTTTTGTACAACAATCTAGCACACCAAATTCTAAATACAATGCCTCTGAATACCTTTGATCAACACATTTGATACGCACAAGTAGATCTTCAACCTAGAAGAAATGTGGAGTCACACCAGAACACTACACTGCAACCCAGAACAATATTGTAACACTTTGTTTCCTCTTTTTATCATTTTTTTTCAAAAGCACTTGAAAATCAAGCATCAGAGCCACATCTTCATCACCTTCAATACTTCCTCATCACCATCAAGCCAACTGCAACATAGCAACTCAACCATATATTCCTAGAAAAAATCTTATCAAAGCAACACTAGAGGTTGACATATGTAGCTTACTAATGACAACATAATGCAACTAATCAAAGCATGGATAACACCAACATACTCTTGCAACAAACTTCTACTCATCAATGACAACACAACCTTGTTGAAATAAATGACAAAACTAATTTGTTCATACTTGCAACAATTCCTTCACCACCCGACGAATTTTCCACCCACCAAATTTTTTTCTGGCATGACATTACCGACTGTATTTCCCGACATAATTTTTCCAATGTTGTTAACACTTTGATGGCGATGACAATGAATATTTTTTCCAACGGTGGAATTAGAAAGGAATATTTCATCAACCTGGTTTTCATAGGGACCATAATTTTTTTCAGCCACAGGGGAATATTCCGTGAATATTCTGTTGACGTCAATGGCACGATTAGTTGCCCAAGGCCCCCTTTGACTCCTCTTTGGCCCTAAGGGATCCATTTTTTTCTTTTGGCCATAACTTGGGCATACTATGTTGTATTTTGATGAATGAGATATCATTAGAAAGCTAGTTCTGCCAACTTTCTAGTGGCGTGGGTCTCACCACTTGATTTTGCTACTAGTGCATTCTACAGGCTGTTGAAGTCAAAGGTGTTGTTTTCAGTCCCAAGCTCATTACTTTTGACCAATTTCTCTATTTTTCACGATTTCAACGATGTTGAAACTATCTTTCAAAGCTCTTCATAGCCATCCATGCACTTTTTTCAAATTGTTCTCCAAGTGCATTTTATTTAATTTTTGTGTTTTCACATTTTGGCGAATTACTTGGACGTCTTAGCTCCTAGAAACTTTTTGTTTGTGTGGGATGACCCATTTTTTGTTGTTCTATATGTATTTCCAGTATTTTGTCATATTTGGATATTGTAAATATCTTTTTCATGCACATTATCATTTGTAGATGCACTGAGATAAAGTGTCATTCCGGTGTATACTTTTTGGGGATTTTGCACATCCTGTTGTGCCTTTTTTATTCACATTATGATATAAAGTGTCATTGGGGGGTTGATGTTTTCCTTTGGTTTGCCATCACACCTTTTTCAAGTGAGTGTTCCTTCCACGACAATAGTGAATCCTAGTGTTTCTTACCTCATGCATGTGTGCCTTAGTTCGCACACCTTTTTATTTGCAAGTTGTTTCTCCTACATGCACTTCTTGGTTTCACACAGTTTCAGTGTTCTTGTCATGGCTCTCCCTGTTCAACATTATGGGGGGGTTTCTACTATTGGTGCTAATGATTTCTTGGTTTCATAGTTTGAGTGATCTACGTATCTAGTTCTTGTTCCTATGTACTTTCAAATGCAACGTACATCAGTGGTTGGTTACATGCATTTCAATGAGATGGATCATTTACCACATGGAAACTCTTGCATTCCTGTTTTTGGATTCTTCATTTCAGCACTATATCAGTCATCATTCCACAATAGTCTACAACTTCTTCATGCTTCTGCGATGTTCTACATGTTCCTCTTTTTTGGGACTTTGTTTGGTTGGAGGCTTCTTATTCCTTCACAACTTGATTTGGAGGCTATTTCAGTCCTTTATTTTCCTTTCTCTCTTTTGGAGAAGAGTTTTCTCCCATTGTGGTTTTCTCCTTTTCTCCAATTTTGAGAGATCTTTTGTTTGTACATAGGTACCTCACCAAGCCTTGTTTGTCAGGACCCATCATGCATTCTTTTTTGGGTTTTTAGCTACTCCTTAAGTTCATCTTAAGGGGGGATATTAGAGTAATCATGCATTAGCTTACAATTTGCTCGCTTGCCCCTTGTTTTTGCATTCTCCTTCTTTGTGATTTCCCTTATGAGTAGACCTAGCTCCCCTATTCGTAACTTGCAAGTTTCCTCCTTACTCCTAAATCCCACACTTCTACCAACTTGCATTATGGACTTATCCCATCCATTTGCAACTTGCAATTTATAAGTTGCACTCCAATATTTGCCTCTTACCATTCCTCTACTTTGCAAACTTTCTCATTTCATGTGCAGCTTGCAAACTACCTTCTTACTTCTATGGTTTGTATGCACACAATATACACTCTTGGTAGACTTTAACGCTTATTTTGCAAACTTGCAAATTTGACTTGCATCCATGCATTAGGGCTCCATTGTTTTGACAAAGGTCAACATCTACTTTCTTGTATGTGTTGGCATAGCATTAACACCTTCATATGAATGCAATTTAACTTGGGAAACATCCTAAGCATGTGAAAGTACTAGGTGGGCTCCTAAAGGAGATGTATCTATATACAAAGCCATATAGTTGTTGATGTACAAGAATGGGAAACCTAAGAATGTGATGCAACAAGCATAGATGATTTGCAAACTTGCAAGAGACATTTGAGTTTACTTTATTGCAAGAACGAGTTGTAATGATATATGTACATTCAAAAAAAATGAAAGTAGTTCTTGTTGGGTAGACTAAAGAATTGAATAAGTGTAATCAAGGGTGTTCATTATGTAAAACCTATAATAATTGTGAATTGCAAGTTTGAGTTTCAAATCCACTCGCAAGTGTATTTGTGTAATCTGATGAAAAAATAAAGGTAAATGTATAGTCACAATTGTTATGAATGTTTCCACGAGTTTTAGATGTATTTTAAGGAAGTTCATTATATTTATCTAGTCACACTTGCTTACTTAAGTGGTGTTCTTGAGTAGTTGACCAACATAGAGATTGTAAAATCTTTGTGAATCTTTCACAAAATATATTTTCATCATAATACAAAAAGCATGTTTATTTATTCATGATGTTGAGAAACAAAGTGAGCTATTGCAATATTAACTTATACAAAATGTATGGAAATCTGAAAATGGTATCCAATATTACCCACTCAATATGATTATGCGATTAACACATTCACAGTAATAGAATGAAAACAATAATACCACAAGTGACAATAGATTTACGTGGAGAAACCCTTGTAGGAAAAATTTGCACACTCAAAGAGATCCAATTCTTGTATTAATCCATCAAAAAAATATACATCAATACATCACTCTTTGACAGTATTCCAACAACACTTTGGTACTCCAACAACTTGCAAAGCAACCCATAAAACTACTATCTCAAGACTTCAATATATAGATATTTGTGAGAGGGAAAACCACTATGGTATCTTGAAACAAGTAAATAAAGCCACTTGGAAAAAACCATGCCTCCCTTAGTGGACAACCTATAAACATAGTAAAAAAATTAATTTTCGCATGGCCTTCACATGGGAACCTAATCTATAGCCAATGAAAAATGGTTAATCATGAGTGCTCCATTACTCTCTTAGAGCTTTTATGGCTCCACAAACAACACATGCAATTATATCCAAACTTGGGTGCCCAACTTTGGATGACATGCAAATGACAAATGTCAACATGCAACCACATGCAAGTCAAGTTGACCCCACTCCCAAAATGGACACCTAAAAAAAGTATTCTTCCATCATGCTTGTAATCGTCACTGAAAAGTGTCCATTTTTATTAAATTCAATTACAATTTGTCATAGAAAATAAATATTAAATAACTTATCCATCATGTCCCTCAGAACACTTTCCAAAGAATATGGAGACACATGATTATGATTTAGGAATGCAAGGTTAATGTCACCTTTCTTAACATTCTCCTACTTGATATTATACATTGCAATTACATCCATGAGATATAAAATAAAATTAAGTATAGTGATCAAGGCCCATGACCTTCCTACACCAAGAGAACTTATTCGTGGTCACTAGCTTCATAAGAGAATCTACAACATTATCCAAAGTGTTAAATTTTTCAATTAAGACCTTACCATTCTCAACCATTTCTCACACAAAGTGATACTGAACATCAACATGCTTAGTATGAGCATGATACATAATCTTTTTGGTCAAACATATAACACTTTGACTCTCACAATCAATCCTCACAATCCTACAATCAAAACCAATACTTGTATTGAATATCTATAACCATACCGCCTCCTTAGAGGCACGTGTAACAACCATATACTCTACTTTTGTGGTGGATAAATTAATTGTAGGTTGTCTTTTACTCATCCAACTCATTGCATCTCCAAACAATGTAAAAACATAGCCACTAGTGGACCTTTGACTATCTAAGTCACTTGCCCAATTTGCATCAACAAATCTATGTATGTCCAATGACTTAACTCCATTATTAGTACCATGATAAATGAGACAGTAATTAGAAGTCCTACACAAATATCTAAATACCCTTTTGACAAATTTTAATGCTCTCTACCAAGGTTAGACATAAACTTGCTCAAAACTATCATTGCTTGAGCTATATTTGGTCCTATACAAACCATTGCATACATCAAACTACCAACAACACTAGCATAAGCAACCTTAGACATCTCTTCAAAATCATCATTAGAATTAGGACACATGTCTAAACTCAACTTAGTACCTACTAGAAATGGATTATTTACTGACTTACGTCATGCATACTAGACCTTTGCAAAATGGTTTTAACATACTTACTTTGACTTAACCAAAACTTTATGTGAACCCAATCCCTACTAATCTCCATCCCAAAGATATATTTAGTAGCCCCCAAATCCTTCATATCAAATGTGTTAGAAACCTAAGTCTTAAGATCTGTAATCATCACCTTGCTATTACCCATAAACATGTCATCAACATACAAGACAATGATCAGTATCTGATCATCAATAATCTTAATATAAACATAATGATACTCTTCACTCCTAACAAAATTCATCTTTGATGTGAAGGCATCAAATTTTTGGTAGCACATCTTGGGTGATTGTTTTAGATTGTGTAATGATCATTTTAATCTTGAAGCCAAGCATTTTTTCCTTTCACATCAAAACCATCAGGCTATCACATATAAATCTCCTCTTCAAGATCCCCATGCAAGAAAACAATTTTAGCATCTATTTGTTGTATTTAAAAATCATAAGCAACAATAATAGATAAAAATAATCTAATAGAAATTAACTTTGCAAGAGGAGAGAAAATTTCACCAAAATGAACTTCCTCTTTTTAGAAGTAGCCCATGGCCACCTGTCTAGCCTTGTACCACTCTAACCGACCATTTGCACCAAATTTATTTTTATATATACCCACTTTCAACTAATGGCCTTCTTCCTTTGGGAAAAACAACAAGATATCATGTGTCACAGCCATCTAGATCCATCATCTCCTCCTACATGACCTACATTCAAAACTCACTTTTCTTCGAAGAGAGAGCATCCTTGAAAGATCTAGGTTAATTGTCAGTACTTAACAAAATAAATACACAATGAAAATCTGATGGGCTATGCCTATCAATTGGGTTTCATTGTCTTGTGGACCTTCTCAAGGAAAGAGTAATAGGCTATGCTTGTTCTTTTGTATGCTCATCTTGCACATCACCATTTCAACTCTCTGAACTCTCTTCTTCTTCTCCATCCTCTAATCCATCTGATTATTTTTCCACATGTGCATCTTTGTACTTTTCTATCTTGTCTTGAAGTGCATTGTTTTAGACTTTTCTTTCTTCTTTGGTTGTTCTTCTCCCAAATAAGCTCTAAAATTCCTAAAAAATTGTATGTCTAGAGAAAATCATTTTTTAGGTTAGAGGATTCCAAAGCTTATAACCTTTTACATTCTCACCATAATCTATGAAAATGCATTATGAGATTTTGGATCCAGTTTAGATTGCTTTTCTTGAGGCACATGAAAAAAACCTCACAACCAAAGACTCTTAAATGTGAAACAAATGGCTTTCTACCTATCCACACTTCAAAAAGAGTTTTATCAACAAGAGTTGAACAAGGAGATATATTAATCAAATAACAATAAAAAATTACAACTTCTACCTAAAAATATATGTCAAGCTTAGCACTAATCAACATACTCCTAGCTCTTTCCATTAAAGTTTGATTCATTCTTTTTACTACCATATTTTTTTGGGATGTATAAGGTGTATTCTTCTGCCAAACAATACTTGCATACTTATAAAACTCGTCAAATTCCCTAGAAAAATATTCACCCCCATTGTTAGATCTCAACACCCTTATCTTATAATATGTTTTTTTTTTCAACTAAGGATTTAAATTCCTTAAACTTAGTGAAAAAATCAGATTTGACATGCATAAAATAAATCCAAGTGTATCTCGAGACATCATCAATGAAAGTAACATAATAATGAGATTTTCTTAAAAAGTCAACATCCACTAGTCCAAACACATCCAATTGAATGATATTTTATAAACTCTTAGGTTTGCTAGTCCCATTATGAAATAATCATATTTATTCTTTACCAAACACACAATTCTCACAAAAAATATTTTTACCAACAAAATAATTAGAAATACCATCAACCAAATATTTATTCAAAATGGTCTTAAAACCTTTTTCACTTATATGACCAAATCTATGGTGGTACAATGTACACGCATTTTCAATTCTAGTTACATTAGTAGAGTTACAAAAAGTGGAGGAATTAATCCTAAACAAAGTCCCTATTTGAGATCCTTTAGCAATCACCAAAATCCATCTTACCAACTTGCAACTAGACTTGTCAAATGCCACATACATTCCAAAATCATTCAACTTGGATACTGAAATTAAATTTCTTGCAGTCATGGAATATGTAAAATATCATCAAGGGTTTTAACCCTTCCATCATTGAAACACAACTTAACCTTTCCTTTGCCAACAATCTTTTTTGTGCTATTAGCACCTATAATGGCACAAATTTGTACCTTAGGCAACTTTCCAAATTATTTTACCCTTACTTTAAAAACTATAAGTTCAATGATGCAAATATCACTATCGTTTTCCCATTCCTTCCATGTAGCCTTGTCTTTTTGCGTTGGTGGAGGAATTTTTGTTGGGGATGCATTCACACTGTGCAGACGTCCATGTGTTGCGCTACTGTCTTGAAAAGATTCCTACCTCTGGAATGTGCAAAGGTGTTACATTTCTAGTTGTTCACGAATGTAACGTCCTTTGTTGACTCTTGACCAACGAAAATCATCCCTTTACCTCATTTTTGCTAACTCAAACTCATTCTTTCATGCTTGAACATCTCTAACTCTCTCTTATGGTGCTTCACTCATTCTCAAGCTCATTTTTCAGCTCTTCTTAATCATTTTCTTGCCTCTTCTTGCTGCTACAAGCTCTCTTCTTGGACTCTAAATGCTCTTTTATTGCAACCCCATCATTTTTGCAAGGTCTACAAAGATTCATTGTCTTGGAAAGGTGTCATATCTCATCATCTTCTCCTCTCAGCCTTGAGTGCTAGCAGAAGGAAAGGTGATATTTCTCTTTTTATTTATTTGCATCATCGTGTCTTATAGAGTAGCATTCAAGTTGTCTTTACACTCTATTTGTAAGAGTTTTTTCTATTCTATCTTTATCGATTTTCTCTATATCATGGCATCTTAGCCGTCCGTGGAGGTGGGAACACAAAATGGGGGTCTGATTGTGGCATACCTCAAAATGCAACCCAACACTTTTTTTGTTTGTGAGTGTGGCATTGGTTCGTTCGTTTGGAGTTATAGCTGAAGAATTAGATTTCACGTGAATGGTATCTATTCCTACTCTATCTTTGTCATTTTCATACTAGAATAGATTTTCAGTGTTATTCTTTTGTACTCTCTATTTTTTGCATTTTCTTTGTCAAACTATTAAACCTCAACATTCAGGTCGTAAGTAGACCCCTTTGTGTTTTTTGACTGTTTATCAAACCTATGTCTATACAAGATGCCAACACAGCGTGTTGGAGTCCCACTCTCGTGCTTCCATCCTCAAACGGTGAGTTGTCTGGTCAGTAGTTCGAAACCTTTGTGGTTGACTCACCTATTTCTAAAACACCTATCAAAAAATATGAGGTGGTCTAGGGAATTTCATTCCTTGGGGCTCTCCTATGACCTAGAGCCTTGGGGGTGATGAATCCCCCTACTCTACATTTTTGGTGAATTCGACATGAAAGTCTTATTTTTATTTCTTAGTGTCGGATATCTTTCTCCCATACCCTGGGTGTGTTGCGGGATTGTGTGTTGTGAAGTTTTATGAGATTTACAACTCAGTCAACAACCTCTAGGCATGTTGTTAGACAAAGTGTATGACATATAGAGATGGATTCTAAGGTCACTATAGGTCCTACCTTTTAGGAAATAATTTCAAGAATAAATACGAGTTTCTCTAGGTCTTTTGGGGAAGCTCTACATGTCCCTACCCCTCTTGCTTCTCCTACTTCATTTGTGGAGGAAGATGATGCTCTCAAGGTTCTTGTAGAGCAACTTATTTCCCTAGACAGAAGACATGGGGAGTTCAGTAAGTATCTGGGGTAAAAAAGGACTATGGCTAAGACCGCTTAGGTTGTTAACAACTTAAGAGTTATGTTGGACAAGGATAGGATAGGTGTAGAATTTCTTTGGGGCCTTGCTAACATTGTGGACACTCATATCTCATCATACAATCCTAGGTCGGGTGTTTCTCGAGACTTTGGGTTTGAGACAGATGAGAGACAAATAGAAGTCTCGATGCCTAAGACGTCAATTTGTATGGATGAGATTGGTCCTTGTGTTGACACCACATCCAATCCTCTGTCGACCCCCATCATTAAAGTAAACAAAGTACCCTTAGGTTTCAACTCCAACAGTTCTAACAATTGTGGTTGTAATCCTAGAGCCCATACGAGTTCCAGTGGTGGGGTCTTTGCCAATATGGGGGTTGGTGGCTCTGGAGGTTTTGGTGGAGGTTCCACTATTCATGTTTCATTCTTTGACCCTATCTTGAATGTCTTGTTGTAGAGCATGGTTCAAATGAAAAACCAATTAGCAAACCTATCAAGTTTTACCTCTCAACCTATCTTTCAACCTTTCTTTTGTCACAATCCTCTATCTATTGCTATTCTAAACACTCTTATCCCTTAGAGAATGGAGATTCCAAAATTTGAAAAATATGGTGGTCATGGAGATCCTTAGAAGCACGCTCTGATATTCAATTCTATGGGAATTGATTTCTTCCATCACGATGATCTAATGGCTAAGATTTTTTTGAGATCCCTTAAGGACATTTTCCTTGAGTGGCATTGTTCCTTACCAGATAACTCTATCTTTTTGTTTGATCAGTTGGTAAACTAGTTCCTGAGGTAGTTACAATCTAATATTGAATCGAATATGACATTTTTGGATCCTCTTCAGTGTAAGCAATGGGACCACAAAAAGATAAATTATTTGATCACTCGCTATCAAGCTCTATTTTCACAAATTTTCTTATCCTTTACCGAATTTAGATGTTCAAAAGATCTTCATCAGGAACTTATAGAATCAGTGGCAAGAGAAGTTCACCTTGATGAAGTACCCTTCTTTTGCACACCTATGTGTTGCACTTCATGAGTACCAACAGATGGTTGCACAATTTGAGGGTTCATCCTCACGCTCTCGTCCTGATACCCAATTTTTAGTGTCAGTTTCTGTAAAAAATAAAGCTATTGCAAATGTGGTCTCTATGTCTAAGGACAAGGGCCTAGGGTGCGATATACATTTCACAAAATAATTTGACTCTTGTAATGCTATTTTAAAGAAGTTATTAAAAGATAAATTCCTGACATTTACAAAACCTCGACCTCTGACTAAGTCATATCCTAAATGGTATCATGAGCAACAATTATGTGAATTCCATCGAGTGCATGGAAATTACACCAAATGATGAGTGCACCTGTGTCACGAGATTCAGGACCACATCGATGACGGGACTATGCGTCTCAATGGGAAGAAACAAAATTCTAATAAATTTGTGGCCAAGGCTAACAGTGAATTGCAAATTTATACTGACCTATTTCCCTCTCATTCTACAAATTTATTAACAAAGTCTTTTGCATCTTCTAAGTTAGTTCCATCTGAGTATATGAACATGGTATTTTTCATGTGTATCCCTCCTAAAAATGCGAGTGCAATGCCTAACATAACATTCATTCACCTCGCTTGATGAGCCTCTAAATTAGGAGCCTTCCCCGCTATACATTCCTACCTAGATTAATGGAAACATTGTGTTGGTGTCTTAGTTGATCCAACAAGTCGGGTTAATGTGATAACAAAGGAGACTCTATTTATAAACAACTTACATAAGGAGAGGTACGAAAATTCAGAGACCACACTCTATACCCACAATGGACTCTTGGTGGCCCCTATGGGCTCTATTTCTTTATCAGTCTTGGTAGGACCCAAGGCTATTGATACTTGATTTGTTATCATTCTAGAGTTTGGTATGTTCTGAGTTAGGTTAGGCATCCCTTGACTAGCCTCTGTGAATGGTGTCACCTTTGTAGTTCATAAATGTTTAAAATTCCCTCATGAAGGTATTGTGCACGTGGTGCATGACACTGACTATAAATCACAAGTGTCGTGTGGGGGTTTCTTGCTAGATCACTTTTGGCCCGCCTCGATTTGACCTCTCCCTCCTAGGGGATATTTGTTGTATAAATCTTATATTAAATATAATATTGGGGGCTCGAAGACTAGTTATTCGGTGTCTCCTTATGCGATATATGTAAAAGCCTCTATGGTAGCACAACAACAAGCTGCCTCTTTTTCCCCATCCAAGGGAAAAGGGAAGATTGCTCATGATTTAGATTCTTCTCCTTATGTATCTGCAATTCCATCTACTTTTGCTTCTTGTCTTGCTATGGCATCCTCGGCTTTCGTTCCCATGCCTCGCATGGGAAGTGTGATGGTGCCCCCATGGAAAAAAGTGAAGCATCGAGTTTTTGAGCTTCCTTTTCTACCCACGGTACCACAACCTGTTGTCTACAGTATGGGAAGTCTTCTTGTGGGGTTGCTCTAGCTTCTCGACCTCCACGGCCTCCTATTGTTCCTCTACCTACCCCTAAGGTAGAGAACAAGAAGAGGCCCATCACTGAGTCACTTATTTCTATTTCTCCTCCTATGGTTGTTTTTGCTCTTATGCTTCCTCCTGCTCCTACCCAAGAGACTATCCTTCCACTAGAAACGATTGTGCAGGATACTCTTGCAATTGAGCAACAACCTTCGATCTCTTCTCAAGTTGCGTCTTCTAGTACTCGCAGCCGACATAACCGGCTTGCACATGAGCGTAAGCATAGGTGAAAGGCTTTGGTCGTTGAACACACCGCCTTGTAGAATATAGAGGGGGAGCCAGTGGCATCTTTCTCTGCATCTTCTACTATTGTTCCACATTCTTTTGCTATTTTTTCCTCGGTTCCCATCACCTCAATTCTACTTCTAGCTCCATCGATGGTCCTAATGATGCTCACCCTAAAAGGGTGCAAGTTTTTATTGCTCCCTCCATAGAGCCCCCTCTCTTGATGTCCCTCCAAGGCATCCCTCCTTTCTCTCAACCCATAGACATGTTGAATACAATGGTGGTGTCTGTTGTAGCTTTGTTTTCTTCCTCCTCCGCTTCTGCTTATTCTATGGGGATTTTGTATCCTCCATTGAAGCACAAGTTGGAGGATGACCTTGCTATAAGTGGAGGTCGGAAGAAGGGTTAACCTTCTTTGGAAGCAAGTTCTATTTTGGCCTATGTCATCCTCCTTATAGAGGCAGCCCCTACGTCCTTAGAGTTTGTCACTACCCCTCTCGATGAGGTTGGAAATGCCTCTCAACCACCTCCTTCTTCTCCCACCTGATTGACACATGGCACTTTGATGAAGTGCACATTTAATTTGGTGGATGATATATCAACTTTATCTTTCATCTTTGCAAGATCAATGAATTTTACTCCACAAGAGCTTAGTGAAGAAGACCTTTAGGGGCATTCTTCCTTAGTCATTGTTGCAAGCAAGTCAGAAGGTACCACTCTTGCTATCCCACCCTTGCAAGCCCGTCCACCCTCCCCTTATAATGATCTAGATTGGGAGCAAGACAACCTACTGATCGATGAGGACTAGGGTGGTACCTCTTCTTTATCTATAGTGTAGATTTGTTTATATATTTGTATTCCCCCATGCTTGTCTTTGTATGTTTGTGATCCTACCTAGAGGACCCTTGCTACCCTTGTAGGTGCAAAAAAATTATTGTACACTTCTTTTGTTTGTATCATCATTCTTTTGTGTCATGAAATTTCTTTTCTATATTGGGGATGATGCAAAGTGTTGGGGGCATTTAGGCCTTCTTCCATGTTTAACCAATTTTTATTTTTATTTTTCCTTCATGTGTTGTTCTTCATGTTCTAAGAACTTTGGAGATTGATGATTGTTTGTTCATACACTATATTATACCTACTTGTATCTATGAACATATATGACCCTAAATTCTTAGATCCCCTTGTGTCTTGATTGCTTTGTCTTTGTTTGCTTCTTGATATTGTGGTTCTTATGTGTTTTCCCTCACATATATGACAAAATACCACAAATACATCTCGCCATCTATCTCGTGCCACCAGATATTTTACTCTCCTTTCTCTCCTTAGGATGTCATGTGCTCCTTTGCATAGCACACACCATCCTAAGGGGGGGCTACCATGTTGTTCTAATTTTTCAGTAAGGTGAATTCTTTCAAAAGAATTCCTTGGTGTAAAATTTTATTTAAAATGAATTCCTTGACAAAAGAATCCCTTTTTGAAGTCTCTCATTTTCCAAAATGGTGTATTCTCTCAAGAATCCTAGATGAAATTTTATTTTGAAAAGGATCTCGTATGTGAAAGAGTCTGAAAACTTGGCTTTGAAAAAGGAGCACTTTTTCTACAATGAAAGAGTTTGAAAACTTTCCTTTGAAAAGGAGCATTCTTTCCAATAGATTCCTTGATGAAAGGTCTTTCAAAATGATCCATTGATGATAGAATAACTTGCAAAAAATGTGGTGTCTTTCAATTAGTGTGTCCCTTTGAATGGGCCCCTTAGTGTCTTGAAGGGTTCCCTGCTGAAGTAACCCCCTTTGAAATATTTCTTATTAAGAGATCTCTTTGGTGTCTTGCGATTTGTCTTTATCTGATATTCGATGTTGTTGTGTCTTGGTGTCAAACATTGTATATCTTCGCGTCTAGCTTGGGGGCAGGCTGACTAAACCCACCTTTTTTGTGACTGTCCTGCAACGTAGTTTGCAGCAGCTATAGGATTATTTACCTAACCAGTGTGTCTAAATATACTATGTTTTATCATGTTGTCTTGTGTGTCTTATGATTAGCTTTTTCGCCTAACATGTTTTGTCTATAGCCTAAAATGGTTATGGTGAGATCGCAACTAGCTTTGCAAGACTGAGAACCCATGGAGCTCCCTCTTTCACGTCCAGGTAAGTCGGATCAAAGATCTATTTCCTCAAAACTATTGGTGTATTCTCTTCAATCTCTTTCTACTTTAGCTCCCACACACACTGACACGTATGCTCGCTAAAGTGGGGGAAAAATGTAATGGCACAAATTTTCACCTTAGGAAAAAAAATCATTTATTTTACCCTTACTTTAGAAACTATAAGTTCGATGATGCAAATCTCGTTGTCATCTTCCCATTCCTTCCACGTAGCCTTGTCTTTTTGCATTAGTGGAGGATTTTTTGTCGAGGATGCACACATGCCGCATGGACATCCATGTGTTGCGCTACCATCTTGACAAGATTCCTGCCTTTGGAATTTGTAGATGCATTACATTTCTAGTTTTTGATGAATGTAACACCCTCTTTCAACTCTTGACCGATGAAACTCATCCATTTACCTCCTTTTTGCTAACTCAAACTCATTCTTTCATGCTTGAACATTCTCTAAACCACTCTCATGCTACTTAATTCATTCTTAAGCTCATTCTTCAACTCTTCTTGATCATTTTCTTGCCTCTTCTTGTTGCTTCAAGCTCCCTTCTTGGACTCTACAATGCTCTCTTGTTGCAACACCATCATTTTTGTAGGGTCTACAAAGCTTCATTCTCTTGGCAAGGAAACATCTCTCATCATCTTCTCCTTTGAGCCTTGTGTGTTAGTAGAAGGGAAGGTGATATTGCTCTTTTTATTTATTAGCATCATTGTGTCTTATAGAGTAGCATTCAGGTTGTCTTTGCACTCTAGTGTCTTTTCTATTTTATCTTTATCAATTTTCACTATATTGTGGAATCTTGGCTATCCGTGGAGATGGGAACACCAAAACGGGTGTCTGACTATGGAAGACCTCAAAACACATTCCAACACTTTTTTTGTTTCTGTGTATGTAGGCGTTGGTTTGTTCATGTAAATGGTATCTTTTCATACTATGTCTTTGTCATTTTTGTACTAGAATAGATTTTCAGTATTCTTCTTATTGTACTCTCTATTTTCTAAATTTTCTCTATCAAACTATAAAACCTCAACAGCCAGGTCATAAGTAGGCCCCTTTGTGTTTTCTAAATGTTTATTGGACCTCTATCCATATAGGATACCAGCGTGTCCCTGAGACATCAACACGACACGTCAAATTCTGGTTCTTGCACTTCCGTCCTCAGACAATGAGTTGTCTGGTCAATGGTCTAAAACTTTTGTGGTCAGGTCACCTAATTTCTAAAACACCTATCAAACAATCTGAGGTAGTTTAGGGCAGTTCCTTCCTTGGGGCTCTCCTGTGACCTAGAGCCTTGGGGGTGGTGAATCCTCCTACTCTACAACACCAAGGAAAACAACTCCCCCATTATAATTTGAATATGAAGTAAACCACTCCTTGTGAGGATTCATATGGTAGGAGCAACCTGAATCAATAAGACAAACATCATTACTAATAGTGTTAGCTGAAATAAACAAAGCATCAAAATCAACATTATCCAAGGACTTTTTTATGGAGGATTCTACACTCTTTTTCTTATTTCTACATTCCTTCCTCACATGCCCTCTTTTGCCACAATCCCAACACTTTACTCTCCTCTTTTTGGAGTCTTAGAACATCCTTTTCACTTATCATTTTTTATCCCCTTTAGTCCCCTTTTATTTGGACCTTCTTTACACATGCAAGGCATCTTGGAAGCCTACATTCATGAATGTTCTTCTCATTTATTCTAAAATAAGTGTAGCAATGAGATTATCCATCTTTGGCTTTGCAACACCACAATTTATGGAAATAATTTGATATTCTAAAGATTTGAGTAAAGGACAAAGCAACAAGACGCATTTATCTTTCTCTTCTATCTTAACATCTATAAATGCAAGTTGATTTAAAATCATATTAAAAGTATTTAGATGTTCTACAAAAAAAATCACCATCTTTCATTTTCAAAGAATACAAATGTCTTTTGAAATACAATTTTATTAGTTAAACTTTTTGTTGCAAGGTGCAAGCCTTTGGTCTCCTTGTGTTGTGTAGTGTAGTGTTTGGGTTCGTGACATTGCTTAACCACCTCTCGTGGATTCATTAACTCTGGCGGTTGTATTGAGCATTAAAATGTCAATCTTTTGGTGCAACGACAATCGTTTGTGCAACAATTGGTATTAGATCTTGGGTCACTAGTTCGAACCCCTAGCTTGTGTTGAGGGGGATTGTTCCAAGGTGTGTGCCCTTGGCATCCTTGTGTTGTGCAACACAACACTCGAGTTCATGAAATGGCTTTGTTGTAAGTATGCGTAGTTTGTTTTGTCATTGATGTCAACGAGCTTATGTTTATATTATCATTGATGTCAACTAGTGACGGTTGAGAAGTTGTAATGCTTTGATTAGTTTCATTATGTTGCCATTAGTTAAGTGTTACTAGTGTCAACCTCTAGTGTTGCTTTGATAAGCTTTTGTTTGTGGATATTGTTTGGTCGATTTGTTGTGTTGTAGTTGGTTTAGTGATAATAAGGAAGTGATGAAGATGACGATAATGTATTTTTGATGCTTGGTTTCCAAGTGCTTTTGAGAAAATTTGAATAGACGAAATAGTGTGTTGCAGAGGTGTTATGACATACAAAGTAGTGTATTGGTTTTGCTCCGCATTTCTTCATGGTTGAAGATTTGCTTGTGCGGTTTGGATATGTTGATTGGAGGTGTTCATAGGTCTTATATCTAGATATTCTTCATTTGGATCATTGTGCAGAGAAAATTGTGTTCACCAATATGTGAACTGTGTATTGCATTGGTGTCTAGGAGAAATGTTTTGGCTTTGCATTTCTCTGCAGTTTGGTTTCTGGTCTTGCAGCTCTAGAAGTGTATTGATAAAGTTCATATCTACCTTCAGTCAAAGTTGTTTGTGGTTTGGTCTTCTAAAAGTTGATTTCTTAAGTTACAATGTGTGGAAGATTATCTAGGTGTATAGGATGAGTTTTTTCTTCAAGTGAAAGTTGTTGCAAAGAAATTTGTTGGATTTTAGGGTGTTTGTAGAATATTCCAAATTATGTTCAAGTGATATTTTTTGTATGTGATTCATCTTGAGATCAAAGAAAGCATGTACTTAAATTTTTGATGGTGTTTACATAGGTTCGATTGACCTTAGGTGCTTACACTAATTACAGATTTGCTTCGGTGATTTTGGAAGTGTGGTGGGGTGTGTATGAGTGGATTTAGGACTGAGTTAAGGTGTGATGTGGTCCACCTCCATTCCTTTCCACTGCGGGAAAGTTTTGGGTGCTGACCTAATTTTAATTTGCACGGTTGAGGTGTATAGCTGACCTTGGAGAATGTTTTCAAGGTTGAAGAAGGTATAAATAAGTGTTGTGTTGATGTAGGATCGGTGTGTAGAGTGTGTGATGTGAATTGTAGAGATGTGAAGTACAAATTTGTGATATGCATTGTGAGCTTCAATGAGTTAGACTATTGGAAGTAATGAGAAAAAGGTGTCTACAATATTTATAAATGTTTTGAATGTGTTGGTGATGTTGTGGTGGAATTTAATGTTGCATTGAGATACATTTTTCACTATAACATTCTTTTGTTCTTCTTTTATGTAATCTGGCAGTGAGCCATTGGCAATGAGCCCTTCTTTCTTCTTGGGAAATGATCCCTTCAGTAGTGAGCCTATTGAATGGTGTTGCAACTACTTTATATTGTGAGTTGATCATCACTGTGGTTTTTCCCCTCTTGGGTTGTCCATGTAAATCTGGTGTTCTATTGTGCATAGTGTTGATGTGTTTCAGTTTTTGTTACTTGCTTTCATGCTAAATCACTCTAACAGATTAAATGTAATTAAAGTTGATGTTGATCTGAATATTAATGACGGTTTTGATGTTTTAATGTACAACTGATTCACCCCCTCACTCTTAGTTGTCTTGTGCATTCAACGGCTTAACTGCCTCCCATGGATACATTAACTCTAGTGGTTGTATCGAGCATTAACAGGTCAATCTTTTCGTGTAATGACAACTTGTATGCGGTAGCTTCCTCATAAGCATTCAAGAGAACAAAATTTGTAAGAAACAAGTAAATGATCCCTTGTGCTTTCTTGTCAAGTTTCAACCAGTCTTCATAAGAAGTTTTAGATGTCTTCTTTTCATTGGAAATAATCAACCATTGATCTCTTTCTTTTATGAGATCTTCTATCTTCAACTTCCACATATCGTACCCAAATCCATTGAATTTCTTAATGTCTAAACATGAGGTAGAATCCATGGTATACAATCTTCTCCACAAATCTACAAAACTCACAATACTAAAGCTCCATTGCAGCAAAAAAAACCCTTCAACATTTAAGAGAAAAGACATCCCTCTCTCAACAGAACTGTTAGCCCTGATACCAAATGTTGAGAAACAAGGTGAATTAATGCAATATTAATTTATATGAAGTGTTTGAATTTGAAAATGATATCCAATATTACTCACTTAAGATGATTATGTGATTAACATATTCCAAATAATAGAATGAAAACAATAGTACCACAAGTGACAATGAATTTATGTGGAGAAACCCTTGTCGAAAAAACTCCACACTCAAAGATTCAATGCTTGTATTAAACCTTCAACCAAGAGTATACATCAACAAAACGTCACATTTTGACAGTATTTTGGCAACACTTTGTTACTTCAAGAACTTGAAAATAACCCATAAAGCTACTATCTCAAGGCTCCAATATATAGAGATTTGTGAGAGGGAAAACCATTGTGGTATATCCCAAAACAAGCAGTTAAAACCACCTAGAAAAACCCATGCCTCCCCTAGTGGACAACCCATAAACATAGTAAAAATAATTTAATGTTCACATGGCCTTCACATGGGTGCCTAACCCTTGCCAATGAAAAAGGTCAATCACGAGTGCTCCATTACTCTTTGATATCTTTGACAGCTCAACAAACAACACATGCAAACTTGGGAACCCAACTTTGGATGATATGCAAATGACAAATGTCAACATGCAACCACAAGCAACTCAAGTTGACCCCACTCCCAAAATGAATGCCTAAATGGAATATTCTTCCATCATGCCTTGTACCCATCACCGACAAGTGTCCATCTCTATGAAATGCAATTACAATTTGTCATAGAAAATAAATATTAAATATTTTATCTCTCATGTCCCCTAGAATACTTTCCAAAGAATGTGGATACATGATTATGACTTAGGAATGCAAGGTTAATTCCGCCTATCCTAACACATGAAATATTGAAGTATGTTTCATCTTTAATGCTATTATATCTTGGTGTTGTGTTTCATGGATGCAAAACTTTGTCCTTCTTGTCTTCATCCTAGTTATTTTGTAGCACTTTTGGATTACACATATGTTTGTTTCCTTGGTTTTGAAATTCAATTTTGTCATCCTATTTAGATCAACAAAACCAATCTATTTACTCTATGTAATATCCCAAGCTTTCACCCAAGACATTTATAGATGAACAACTTTTTTGTGTTACAAATATGACATCAACATGTGTTATTGCACACCTGCATGTACAAGGTACCATGGCATCAGAGAACAACACGAAAGGAAAATAATCACCAATGCACCAAGCATAGGGACACAAGAAAAAGACTTATGAAAACATGGGCAAAAGTCACTCTAACAAACTCAAAACACAAGTTTTGATAGAAATGTGAAGCTTCCAAGAAAATTTGCACCCTTTGTAAAATTTTGGATTTCCCATGCAATTTTTTAATTCCTGCAATTTGAATGCAAATCTTCGATCGCCATAACTTTAAAATTGATAGAATTTCAAAGTTCCCATGCAAGTTTACAATAACTATAAATTGCATGCAAACCTCCATTCCTCACAAATAAAACTCACATGGGACTTCGAATTCCAATATAGATTTGAAATTCCTATAAGTTAAAGTTATAATTTTTGCAAACCTAACACTTGTGGAACATTAGAGTCCACATGAAATTTCGTAGCTCCTACAAATTGTAAGCTAACATTTGGTTCCTACAATGCCACAACCTTAGGTCTTTGTAGAAATTCACAGCTCGTGCAATTTTGTACCTTGAAAATTTCATGCCAACCTTTGATCTCCAATAAAATTCATGCAAAACCTTAGGGTTCTTATGCAACTTTGCACACTTGTATATCGCCTCTTGAGTTTTGACTTTTGACAACCTTCAAACTACAAGCCTACATTTGAACCCTTCAATCACATAACCTCTTAAGCTTACAAAACTTTAGAGTTCCAAAGGAAGTTTGTGTTGAATAAAGGTTTTCATTGATGTCAAAAAATATATAATTAGAGGTGGCACTATCTTTTAGGAGTTCGGTGTGAACCAAATGGAGTTGTTTTATTGTACCTTTCTATGTTGGTAATTGTACTAACATATCGTTTTGACCCTGTAAAGATTTGCAAAAATATATGTTACTAGCTATATTGAAGTGTTTGTGGTCTAGAAGTATGTTGTATAGGAGTTCTATGTATGCTTGCAATATCATACATTCATCTATTCGCTATGATAGAAGTAATCTAGAAGGTTGTACCAAAAAAATTCAATTCGGTGTTTCTTAGGCCTCCTTTCTAGAGGAGTTGTAGGCTCTACAGTTTGAGAGGAGAGTATGTCTACACATATTCTATCTTATTCTTGAGTTTTCAAAGGATATGTTGATCATGCAAAAAATTAAAGTGATAGAAGGTTCTTTGTGCCTATCTATCAACTAGTTGGCGCTTGAGACCTGTGTAGTAATGGCTAGTAGTGTGCAATATTCAATTCTAGTGTGTGGTGTCAAGATAGTACCTAGTTAAGGTTCATGTGGTAGCACACAACATCGTGTTATTTTGGCAGCAACAAAAATTGATTTTGGACCAACTTGCTACACATTTCATGAAATTTTAGTTTAGATCCACCTTATGTCGTCCTAGTTATTTGCAGACCCCTGGCTTACATGGAAGAGTGTTAATGCAATGTCATGTATATGTTCCTCAATTGCATGAATTTATAATGTGAATTACAAGCGTGTGAAATGTAATTGAAGATAATGTGGTAAGTGAATAGACAAGGATAATATCATGTGTGAGCTAGTGTTATTCAATGTGAGTTGCATATCAAAGTATGTCATCATCATAAGATTATAAGGAGTGTTGAAGAGTGTTTGTAGCTAGTTCAGATTTATTCAACTGAAATTGAAGGTCCAAAAGCTTTATCTATGTAATCCGATAGGGTTGGTGTTCTACTTGTAGAGTTGGTGCTCAATTCATTGTATTGGGGATTGGTGTCTCTAGTAGGTTGGTGCCTACTTCATATTGTAAAAATTCACTTGTTATATTCTTGCTCAGTGAGGTTGGATTTGGACAATAGATCCAAGTAGCTATTCTCACTGTGGTTTTCCCATCTTGGGTTTCCATGTATATTTGATGTTAAATTGTGTGAATGTGTGCTCATTGCTTGTTTAGTAGTAGTGAACATTCAAGTTACATGACCTGATACATGTGTTTAAGTTAAGATTTTTTAAATTGATTAGATCTACTAATTCACCCCCTCTCGATAGATTGTGTTCCCTTCAATTGGTATTGGAAGCAAGTTCCTTCGAATAAGCTTAATCAACTTAAGGTAGGTCAAGGATGCTACACTCTATGGTGCAAGAGGGTTTGTCTACAAATAAGGCACCACTCTTTGTGTTACAGCCCAATTGTGTAATTACTATTTACTATTAATATGTAGGGTAAATATGAATGTAATGTGAATTCTGGAAATGAATAAATTGTGCTTGTACTTTGTTATCGATGTGTTATACGTGAATTTTATCTCATTTAATGTTATCTCATGGAAAAGTATTGCTTATATGTGAATGGTTGGTTATTGAATTGATATTCTAACATGGGAGATGTATTACATATATTGCATATTTTGTGAACAACTGACTACCATGTGCATGTGTTAGTGGTTGCAGGTATATGTTCAATTCCTCCAAGCGGAGGGGAAGTATCGCTTAGGAGAAGATCTTGGTCGAGTAATCAGTAACACAAACTATCTGAGCATACACACACTATAGTAGAATAATTGAGTCGAGTTATTTTGTGGGAAGTTGGTAAGTCATCTTTAGTTGATGTGTCTGCATTATTAGAGTCTTGTTTACTATTGAGTGCATTATTGGGTGAAGTTTATCTATTTGAGCTTTAGATTTCTTTCTTGTATTATTACGGTTATATTGATAAGAAGGACGTACATGGAGTATGTGTATATATATATATGCACATACATGTCAATGGGATCTAACGACATGTATATGCATATGTATAGATGTACCACATGTAAATGTTTATCAATATAATGGTAATTATGAATGGTTATATGTGAATCGAATGTGTACATATATATATGTATAGTATATACATATATCCATGTGTATATATGTATTGATACACGCGTACGATGGAAAACAGACATGCCCATACAAATGTATCGATCTATGTATACATACGTATACATGTACATAGAGGCATATACTTATATACATACATATATATATACATACACACACACACACACACATATATATATATGTATACAATTGATATATTTTGATTACTATGTGAATATTATCTTGCTTATACTTATTTGTATATCGAATGTATACATACTTAGTTGGCGTATGATATATATAAATATATATTAACATATATATATGTGTGTGTGTGTGTGTATGTAGTATATATATATAATATATTAACTATTGCTTGGGAATCGACTATCATTAACAATGATAGAGGCCAACTATTACATGTCGATTAAATGTAACTTATGACTGTATCTTGAGAGGTCGAGTTATACTCATGCTGCCATGCATAGTGGAACACATATACTTCAATATAGCTCGCTGCTTTAAGTCGATTTATGGAGGAGACTTAGTCGACACCTTGGATGGGAATAACTTTGACTTAGTAAACTCATTTATGCCATGTCATTGGTAAATATCAACAACAATAATGAGCTTAAACAGTTAGTTGATGACTTGGTCAATATGATAAATGAAAGGAATTGACTCATATGAAGACTAAGTCAAATCATGTCTGAGTGTCACATATTTGATATTGATTGATTTAGATTTACAAATAATCCGCCAACTGTTGGAAGTGCTATTTTATCTTGGTGCCACCTTATGAATCCTAATTTATGTAGATGTTCATTGTGAGAGCAATTCGAATTATATTTTATCAACATGTGCTATTTCAAAATGGTCTTTCATTGTTGTCACCTTGGGAGGTCGATTTGTAGTGTCGTTTGGCTGAATACGCCCTTCTTAGTGTGCCACCTTTTGGCTGTATAGAGTGAGTGGTGTTGCATGGTTATTTTTGTCAACACCCATGCCTATTTTGTAGGATAATGAGTGCCTTTTCTGCTGTATAAATAGTAGATCAAACTCATTAGTTTGGGATGCATCATATATGCTTTATGCATAATGATTTATACATTTTTCACTACAATTCATTGCTTCAATATTTTGTTAATTTGAGAGAGGGTTGAGAGTATTTGTGAGGGCATTATTATTTTGAGTAAAGTATATCATCAACTTGAGAGAAGAGAGTTATTGTCGAATCGAGTTTGGCCAGTTGCTGTTGTGGGAAATCGATTCGCGGTCATTTGATTGGATAGCGAAAACAGGCATGAGGATATTTCTTCTCTATTTCTTTTAGTTTTGAAATATTGTTCTCCATGTTTGTTGTGATTTGTCTATTATGAGTATTTGCATTTAGAGAAAATAGTAATGCTTTGAAAAGGAATAGGAAGCTAGTATGTTGTTTTTATGATGTGCTTGTATGTACTCCATAATAGGAGGGTTGTGTATGTCATAAGTATTACATACTAAATATGATTGAACATGGGTGGCAAATTTGTTTGGCTAAGTTATTGTTTTGACTAGGTTATCTTGAGTTTACTCCTAGGATTGTTTATCCAGTATGGGAGGGAGCTTGTGTATTTACTTTGTTTAAATAGATTTATTTCAAGTTTGTAGAAATGGTGATAGGTTATCTCTGGGGCGATAGATTATCCATTGAAGGAAATACCTATGTGTAGTTTAAGATGGTCTTAAGTCAAATCGGCCTTGAGTAGTGTATGTGATAGATGACCTTCATTCAGATTACCATTTGAGAACACTTTGGCCAAAGTAGTGTGACTTTCTCTAGCTCCATTGTCAGTTCACCGTGATCTAGTATTACATGCTAGTTCCAAATTGTGGGTTTAAAAGTTCTAGTTATGTAGGACACAACACTGCTCAGTTGGTTGTCATTATTCGGTTACTCTACCATTTTATTCATTGAAGGGAAGGGCCATTTATCAAATCATAGATGTGTGGGGGACCATAGATGAGTCTGTGGTTGGTGGAAAGGCGCTTGAGTGATGCTTCTCCTCCACAATAGGCAACAAAAGAACCAAGATTTGAAAGGAAGGATCTTGGACCGTCTATAAGCTATTTATTCTAAAGCTCATTGAGCTATGTATGTAAATGTATGCATTCTTGTATGATTGTAACTTGTGAAATTATTGTAATGAAATGGAATCCTTATTGTATTATGTTATGGCATCTTTGTTCGTATATTCGCAATAAAGAAAATAATTTTTTTTATTGCAATGGCTTGTTACATAGTTTGTTTACTCGCAAAGTGAAATCTTAGGAGTTTTTACTTCATTGAATGGTTGGCATGTTACACTTTGATGGGTCAAATTATGTATTTTGGAGAGTCCAGATGGAAGTATACTTGATGGCCCTAGGTCTTGATAATTGGATGTTAGTTATAGAGGGATATGAGATTCCTAAAATCCTCCAAGGGACTAGGCCGAAAAGAAGGCTTATGAAAATAATGCCAAGGATAGGAATGTTATTTTATGTGGATTGTGTAACTCTAAATTTGTGAAAGTGACTCACTACAAGACAATGAAGGAAGCATGGGAAAAATTGCATACCATCTATGAAGGTGATAACAAAGTCAAAGAGGCAAAGTTGCAAACTCATAGATCTTAGTTTGAAAGTCTAAAAATGAAGGAAGAAGAAAACATTACCACATTCTTGCTTTGGGTTGATGAGGTGGGAAACTCTATCAAAGGTATTGGTGAGGAATTGAAAGAAAGCATGGTTGTACAAAAGGTACTCAAATCTCTTCTTAGAAGGTTTTATTCTAAATTCACTGCTATTGAAGAAGCTAAAGATATGAATGTTTTGAAGATGACTGAACTATATTGGTGAGAAATTGAAAGAAAGCATGGTTGCACAAAAGGCACTCAAATCTCTTCTTAGAAGGTTTTATTCTAAATTCACTATTATTGAAGAAGCTAAAGTTATGAATGTTTCGAAGATGACTGAACAGCATGGAATCCTAACTGCTTTTGAAATAAGATTTGAAAGTGAGAATTCTATATGGAAAGAGGCAAAATTCAAAGTATCTAAGAAGCAAGTTGATCTAGATTATGATATTGGATCAAATCTGAAGGAAGCCAATTTTGTCATAAAGCTACAAAGAGGTTTCGGTAAGTATAAAGGTAAGTTACCTTCCAAGTGTTTTAATTGCGGCGAAATAGGACATTTTATGGCTAAGTGTCATCGTAAGGACTCTAACAATGTTGAGAAAAAGTATGGAAAGAAATCATTTCAGAAAGGGAATAAAGGTTAGAGGAAACAAAAGAGTTTCTACATTAATGAAGAAGGCTATTCTACTAATGAAGAAGATGAAGATATCTCCAAAGATGAAAAAGAGAAGACTATATTTATGACCATAGAAACTACTGAAGAAGATGTAAAAATGGATCATGGGAACAAGGAGGATGAGGTAGATCTTGTGGAAGAATTGATCTATGCTGGTAAAGAGATTAAGAGACCGAAGAAGAGAATTGAAAAATAAGTGAAGGCTAAGGAAAAGGTATCTATGGATCTAGAGAAAACAAATAAGATGATTATTGATCTGAAGACCCAGGTAGAAGAAGGAAAAATGATTGAAGAAGTTATGACTGGAAGATTTTTCCAAGAGACAAGGATTGTGAGAAGATCGAGGAAGAAGTTGTGTCAATAAGAAAAGAGATTGAGAAGGTGAATCATCAACTGCAACTAAAGTTTGGAAAGATTACTAAGACTCTAGATCAGATATTGGGATGTCAGATGTCTCCACATTTCAAAATTAGAATTGGTTTTGATGATCAGAAGAACAAAGTGATAGAATAGCCAATGAAGCCTGTTAAAGGGAATCTGAAAGTAACTGGTTTCAAAAGTACAAATTTTGAAAGGGTTATTGCAAGTGATGAAAGAAAGACATAGAATGAAGGTTTTATCCAAGTTCAGAAGAAGATCAAAAGATCTGAAAGACAGGGATACAAACCAGGTTCAATTATTCTTTTTTTGGTTATTGTTTTAATTGCAATAATTTTGGGCATAAGGTTGTGGACTAGAGAAAATCTCCAGTAAGAAGAAATAACTTTAGCAATAGTGATGCATTTGCACCTCTATATAATTTTAATATTATTTGCTACAAACTCAATAACTTTGGACACATTGCTAGGAACTGCAAAAGCAATTTTGTGAGTCCTCTACCAAAAACAGGAAGAAAAGGATCAGAAAGTAGGAGTCATGAATCAAATAAAGTGTAGAAGAAGGTTTCCAAAGAGAAAAAGTAAGAGAAATCAATGATTTCTCAAATCGCTCTACATGCTCAGAAAGAGAAGAATATGTGGATCATAGACATCAAATGTTCTAGCCACATGACTGGAGATAAAAGTAAGTTCATGAATTTCTAGAAATTTGAAGGAGGTTTTGCAACTCTTGGAAATAATTTTATTTCCAAAATCACCGGTAAGAGTACTTTGAGTCTTGATGGTGGTAGGAAAAAAACTCATGATGTTTTGTATGTTGAAGGACTAAAGCATACTCTTTTAAGCGTAAGTCAGATGTGTGATAAAGGTTATAAGCTATCTTTTAGAGTTGAGGGTTGTGAAATCAAGAAATTAGGTATCAAAGAACTAATTGCAGAAGGGAGCAGGACAAACAGTGACATATATCATCTCAGTGAGCTAAATGGATAAAACTGTCTTATTGTGTGGAGAGAAGAAAATTGTATTTGGCACAAAAGATTAGGACACATTAATTTTGATGACATTGTGGAGATTAGCTCAAGAGGAATGGTCTAGGATATGCTAAAGATTAAGAAGCCTCAATCCACTAGCTACAAACCATGTCATGAAGGAAAACAGACAAAGAGTAGATTTCGAGTATTCTACAACAAAGCCATTATATTTGATCCATACAGATCTGTGCAGACCTATGAGGACAAAGAGTCTAAGATAGGTATTTTATGATGCTTATTAAAATATTAAATGTAATATTAATGGCCATCTTTGCTTCTATTCAGCTTTAGTTAGTCTTTAGTTATCTTAGTGTGTTCTTAGTAACTTCTGCATGTTTTAGCATCTTCCTATTTTTTAGCTTTAGTTTTTGTCAGTTAACGATTGTTTCTTTTAGAAACATCATCTTGTATTTTTCTATATAAGGAGATCTTCTCTCCATTTGTAAATGCACAATCATGTAATTATGAATCTCAATTATCTTTTCATGGTATCAGAGCTTAGGCTTGAACCTAATTAAATTGAAGTAATTTTTGAAGAAGTTTTGAGGAAATTTTTTTTGAGGCTATTTAAATTTTTGAAGGTTTTTTTTTTTAAGTGTAGATTTTTTCGTTTTTTTTTAGAAGCAAATTTGCGGATATTTTGTAGTTTTTTTAGGATTTCCTGAAGGAGAAATCATGACTTTTGGAGTCGTTTTGGGTGGCGTTTCTCTCTAAAAATTGTGACTTTCAGGAGGGTTTTCGTGGGCGGACTTATTTCTAGACATCGTCTTTGTTTGAAGGGTTTTTTCTGAGCGTTTTCTAAGTTGTGGCTCCTATTCGCTTTTCTCATGTTTTTTTCTATGTTCCTACCTGTGTTTTATGCGACCTGCATAAATCATCGATGCTTGTTCTTGATTGTAATTTTCACTAATAATCTTGTTTCCTTGTTGTAACTTGCACGATTTATTGAAAATCATTTTTGTTGAGGTCGAGGGTTTTTGTGCCAAGGAATTTCTAAAAATTTCTTAAAGGTTTTTTACCAACTTTTATCTAAAAAAAATGGTGGTATAGCTACTCACGAGTCTACCGAGATTTTTTCCAATGTTCTAAAAAAAATGTGCCAGTTTTTGACACATTTTTCTAGGATAAATAAAAATTTGCAAAGTTTTTTTTTTTAATTTTTTTCCTGAAATTTTTTGCTAAAAAGAGTTTTTGAAAAAAATCTATAAAAATTTTGCTAATGTTTTTGAGGATTTTTTTTTTGAAAAAAAATCTTACATTTTAGAGTTTTCGAAGGTTTTTTTGAAAAACCTTACATTTTTTTAGCCTCTTTGTTAGACGATTTTATGAAAAATTGTGGGTGTTGTGCCAACTGATCACAAAGTTACCTCATTTTTTGTTCTTTGGAAAATGGGAGGGATGGTGTCTTTGTCCAATGTTATGATGGAAAGTTTGTAGAGGTTCAATGGAAAGAATTACAATACATGGAAGCAAAGGGTTCTTACCATCTTTAAGTACTAGTGTCTAGATGCGCTTGTCCTAGGTACAGAAACTCATCCCACTTTTGCTAGAAAGGATCAGGACAAGTATGATGGAGGTAATAGGGAGGTAGTCATGCTTCTTAAATTATCTATTGTTGATGAGATGTTACCAGAAATACCATTTGGTAAATCTACTATAGAGATCTGGAAGCATTTGAAAGATCTTCATGAGACCTCAGACAAGGTAAGGGCTTTCTTTTTAGAGAATATGATTTTCTCTATTATGATGGATGACCAAGTGTCTTTGCAAGAGCACTTGATGAAAATAAAAAATATCCGCAATCAACTAGAGGCCATTAGTCGTAAGATGGAAGAGAAGGATATGGTGGTGATCACTTTGAAGAGTTTAACACGTTCCTACGAGCACTTCATCAAAACACTCAACATTACATCCACCAATGTTGACTTGAAGTTTGATGAGATGTGCAACAAGCTATTGTAGTAGGATAGGTGGAGGAAGCAATTTGGGAGCAGCAGTGAGTCTCCTAGTGTTGTACAAGCTTTTACTGCCAAGGACGTTGGCAAAGGCAAGTTCACCCAGCAGAAAGGATGAGGCGGTTCAGAGGAGGGATCCAAGAAGTTTATTACTTGTCATTACTATGGGAAGATTGGTCATATACAAAGGTATTGCAAAAATCGGTTGGCTGATGAGAATTCCAACCAGGAAGCGTCTCAGCAAAGTGCTCCAATGGCAGAGCAGACTGAGCAGAAGGAGTTTGCATACTATGCATTTTGATGACCAACACAATATGGGTAGATTTAGTTTTTGTTTGTACGATGACCATTAAGGGAGGGTATTAAAATATTAAATGTAATATTAATGGTCATCTTTGCTTTTATTCAGCTTTAGTTAGTCTTTAGTTATCTTAGTGTGTTTTTAGTAACTTCTGCAGGTTTTAGCATCTTCCTATTTTTTAGCTTTAGTTTTCATCAGTTAACGATTGTTTTTTTTAGAAACATTGTCTTGTATTTTTCTTTATAAGGAGATCTCTCCATTTGTAAATACACAATCATATAATTATGAATATCAATTATCTTTTCAATGCTTATTGACGATTACACTAGAATGACTTGGATTACTTTTCTAAAAGAGAAGTTAGAAGGATATGAGAAGTTTAAAGCATTCAAGGCACTAGTTAAGAATAAAATCAAAAGAAAAATCAAAGTTTTGAGGTCAGATAGAGGTGGATAATTTACTTATAATTGGTATGGTGAATTCTATGAAGAACATGGGATTCAGACACAATTTTCTACTCCTAGGACTCCACGGAAAAATGGAGTTGCAGAAAGGAAGAACCAGACTAAACATGAGATGGAAAGAACAATGTTTAGTCAAGCAAATCTACTAGATATGTACTGGAGAGAAGCAATTTAGACTGCGGTATATATTTTGAATAGAGCTCAAATTAGACTAAAGACTAACAAAACATCATATGAGTTGTGGAGAGGAAGATCGACTTCAGTAAGAAATCTAAAAATATTTGGAAGAAAATGCTACATCAAAAGGGATGATGAACATTTGGGTAAGATTGATTCCAAATTTGATGAAGATATATTTCTTAGTTACTCTTTGACAAGTAAAGCATATAGGTGTTACAAAAAAGGTTGAAGAAGATTGTGGAAAGTGCCAATATAAGAGTTGATGAAACAATTTAGTCTTTTGGTACTCCAAAAGTAGAAGATGGTGAAGAACCAATCCATAATAGTGACAAAGATTAATAAGTTGTTACAAAGACTCCAACAAATTATGTTAAGAAGAATCACTCTGAATACTAGATTATAGGAGATAAAGATAGTGGGGTTCATACTTGGAGGATAATTGAGAAGGAAAATGGGAAAGTAAATTTTGCATTGCTATCAAAGATAGAGCCTAAGCCCCATAAAGAATCAAGTAAAGAGAAAGGTTGGATAGAATCCATGGAGGAAGAATTAAATCAAAACAAGAAAAATGAAACTTGGGAATTGGTCCCAACACCTATAGGCAAGGATGTTATTGGTACCAAGTGGGTCTTTAGAAACAAGCTAAATGAAGATGGAGAAGTGATTTGAAATAAAGCCAAAATTGTGTGTAAGGGATATGCCCAAGTTGAAAGAATTGACTTTGAAGAAACATTTGCTATGGTAGCAAGACTGGAAGCTATTATAATGTTTTTAGCTTTTTCTACATTCAATAATTTTGAAGTATATCAGATGGATGTGAGGTCAACATGTTTGAATGGATAGCTAGAAGAAGAGGTCTACATTCAACAACCAGAAGGGTTTCAATGTTCATACAATCTAGATTATGTGTGCAAATTGAAGAAGGCTATGTATGGACTCAAACAAGCCCCCAAAGCTTGGTATTCCAAGTTGGATGAGTATTTATAAAAACAAGGGTTCTAGATAGGAAGTGTAGATAGTAATCTATACATAAAAATAGAAGGTGATCAAGTGTTAATTGTTGGGGTTTATGTTGATGACATTATCTTTGGTAGAAGCAATGATGACATGTGCAAGGTGTTTCAAAATTCAATGTAGAATGAGTTTGAAATGTTAATGCTTGGTGAGTTGTATTTCTTTCTTGGTTTATATATTGCATGATCAAACAAAGGTATATTCATCTTTTAGAACAAGTATATAAAGGAAAGTTTAAACAAGTTCAAGATGGAAGAATGCAAACTTGTGAGTACACCTATGGTTACATGATGCAAGTTGAGTAAAGATGACGAATCTTCTTGAACATACCAAACCCTGTATAGATCCATGATCGGTTGTTTGTTGTATATGACAACATGTACACCAGATATAATGCATGTAGTTGGAATGGTAGCTAGATTCCAGGCAACTCCTAAAGAAACTCATGTCAAAGCTATGAAAAAAATATTCAGATATTTGAAGGCTACAATGGATTTTAGCCTATGGTATCCAAAGAATGAAAATTTCGCTTTGACTACATACATAGATGCAGATTGGGAAAGAAGCATAGATGAAAAGATGAGTACGAGGGGAAAATATTTCTTTCCTAGTGAAATTTTGGTGTCCTAGTTAAGTAAGAAACAAGATGAACTGTTTCCTTATCTACAACAGAAGCAGTATACATTGTGGCAACATAATGTTGTACTCAGGTACTATGGATGAAGATTAAGTTTGATGAACCTATTGCTATACTTTGTAATGATAACACTTCCATAAACATTTCAAATACTCTGGTAATGCACTCAAGGAAAAAAAATTGCAATCAAGTATCATTTTTTGAGAGAGAAGGTTGTAGAAAAGAAGGTGAAATTGGAATATGTTGAGACTAAGGAGCAATTAGTAGACATTTTCATAAAATCACTTTCTAAGGAGACTTTTGAATTTCTCTGAAAAAAATTGGGAGTTACTACTCCCTCCTCTTGAATAAAGAGGAAGTATAGGTTGGGGAGGAGCTTGGTCTCCCTGCTACAAGAAGGCTTGGTGGTCTTGTAAAATGTTTTTCCAAAAGCAGTGTGGTATGGAATTAGGGAGAGATGTTTTGAAGAAGCTCTGGAGAATGCTCTGCATTTGAAGATTCAGTCTTTTGGTTTCGAATTTTGATAGAGGCAAGTGAGATGTAGGTGTTCCTATTTTCAGAACATATAAGCTACTGCAGATGTTTCCAAAATTGGTAGAATGAAGACTATGTTGCTACAGTCAAGGAGGTTCAGAGAAATGCTTCTCATTTGTCTGTATTTAAATTTGTGGTCATGCGCCTCGAAGGATGAGTTTATAGGGGAGAAATGACACTAAAATTGTTGACCTTTTCCATTGATGTCAAAGGGGGAGAAAGTGGAACTCAAAATTCTATATCCTCTAAGGGGAGAACTGGAAACTCATTGGGGAGAAGATATAGATTTATCTTCGTGTGTGGCCAACATTTTTTTGTTTGTCATCAATGAAAAAGGGGGAGATTGTTGAACAGAGGTTTTTATTGATGTCAAATAATATATGATTAGAAGTGGCGCTATTTTTGAGGATTTTAGTGTGAACCAAATGGAGTTGTTCTATCATACCTTTTTGTGTTGGTAATTGTACTAACATATCATTTTGAGCCTACAAAGATTTGTATAAATATATGTTACTAGTTATATTGAAGTGTCTATGGTCCAGAAGTATGTTGTATATAAGGAGTTATGTGTATGCTTGTAATATCATGCATTCATCTATTCACTATGATAAAAGTAATCCAGAAGGTTGTACCAAAATGTTTCAGTTCATTGTTGGTTTAGTGTTTCTCAGGTCTCCTTTTTGGAGGTGTTGTAGGCTCAATGATTTGAGAGGAGAGTATGTCTACACATATTCTAGCTTATTCTTGAGATTTTAGAGGATATGCTCAGCATGTAAAAATATTGAAGTGACAAAAAGTTCTTTGTGTCTGTCTGTCAACCAGTTTTTGTTTGAGACCTATGTGGTAATGGATAGTAGTGTGTGATATTCATTTTTAACATGTGGTGTCAAGATAGGACATGGTTAAGGCTCCTATGGTAGCGCATGACATCATGTTCTTTACAGGTTTCATGAAATTTGAATTTAGGTCCACCTTATGTCATCTTGGTTATTTATGTACCCTTGATCAACATGAAAGAGTGTTAATGCAATTCCATGTATATATTCCTCTGTTACATAGATGCATAATGTGAATTACAAGCATGTGAATTGTAATTGAAGAGAATGTGGTGAGTGAATATACAAGGAGACTATCTTGTGTGAGATAGCATTATTCAATGTGAGTTGCATCTCAAAGTGTGTGTCATCATCAGAAGATTATAAGGGGTGTTGAAGACTATCTTTTTCCAATTCATATGTATTCAGCTACAATTGAAGTTCCACAAGTTTTATCTATGTAATCCAGTAGGATTGGTGTTCTACTTGTAGAGTTGGTGCTCAATTCGTTGTATTGGGGATTGGTGCCTCCGGTAGTTTGGTGCCTACAAATATAATTGGGCATTGGTGTCTCGAGTAGATTGGTGCCTAATTCATATTGTAAAACTCACTTGTTATATTCCTGCTCTGTGAGGCTAGATTTGGACAGTAGATCCAAGCAGTTATTCTCACCATGGTTTTTTCCATCTTGGGTTTCCATGTATATCTGGTGCAATTATGTGAATTTGTGCTCATTGCTTGTTTAGTAGAAGTGAAAATTCAATTTACATGATTTGATACATGTGTTTTATTTAAGATTTTTTAAATTGATTAGATCTACTAATTCACCCCCCTCTCAGTAGATTGTGTTCCCTTCAATTTTCACACCTACAAAGTGCATATCTACCTTTGATCTTGGTTATCTTGCAACATTAGACTTGTAGAACTTCAAAGTTCAAAGGAAATTTTGTGCACATGCACATATATAAATTGCTTCCATAGTTCTAGATTCTAACTACTCTTTCCCATGAAACTTGGAGTTTGCAATCATTTTTGCACCCATACAAATTTTACAACTTTAAAATTACAAACAAGAGGGCCAATGTTTTCTCGATTTGTGTTTCATACAAAAATGACTTGGACCAAGCATTCAAGCATAAGCATACTCTTCATTGGACAAACAAGAAGTCTAAAATACCTCATTAGCTAGATAAATAAATGATACTATTCACTAGCATGAGTCCCATACCTCATGTGCATCACTCAGAAAACATGGAAAATCTTAACTCTTACTAGAGTCAAATGCACAACAAAAACCCCTGATTCTACAATAGAAACATGGAAATAGTTCTATCTACACATAGTATTCAAATGATAAGAGAAATCCATCTCCTAGCTTGTGACTTTATAAACAAATTAGGCCTACACACCTCATAATAAATATTTCCCAAACATGCTAAATCCATTTTAAGACAATAAGAAAAAAGACACAAATGTCATCATATACAGATTACAATAAAGTGAACCCCATCCCAAACATTGATGATTCAAAGTCTCAATAATAGAGTTTAATTATATATAATTAGGAACTCCAATCTAGGATCACAAGATCCCACTTTCACATGTATTTACCAAGGTACAAAACATAATAATTATTACAATTACAAGCCCAAAACTAAATAGCACAAGAATAGGCATAAAATAAGACCAATTCCAAGTTTGATTATAATGGTAAAATGATTACAACCTGTGTAAGGGGGAAATTTGTGAGTGTAAATAAGATCAAGACAAAGAATAAAAGCTAATCTAATCCAAAATAATAATCAAGATTCATTCCTTCACTTACGAAATGAAACTACACATTTACTGAATTCAAGAATGAAATTAAAATAGAAAAGCATACATGAATTCACAAAAAGAGTAGTGTTACCATCCTGTGTTGAAGTGTATCTGTATTGATGATGTTAGATTGTTCAATTCAATATGAAGCCTCCATTGTTTGCATGCAAGAGCTTTGAAGAGTGGGTATGTGTTTGATCGAAGACGTTGATTCAATTTTTTGTCAATGTTGATTTGGCATCACTTCATTGCATAAGTTGTATTGATTCTCTAATCCTTTTTTGTGAGGAAGGAGGTTTGTTATATAGAATTTGTGATTTGAAATGGACGATCAGGATCGCATAGTAGAATATCTTGATCAATGGTCGAAAGATGTTGAGAGGATTTAGATGGGCATAATCTGTGCAAATTGATTGCATGATTAGTGTGATTGAAGAATAGATTGATCAGTCAGGAATATAGATTGACTAGTCAGGAAAGAGAGTGAATAATCTGTGGGATTGAGGAAAAGATTGATCTATTAGGAATATAGACCGATATGTTAGGAAATAGATTGACCAATTAGTGATTCGTAATTTGCTCGATCAAGAAAGTGGTTGAGAATGATTAATTAATTAATTCTTTTTGGATTTGAATGTGTAAATCAAATTTGACTTTTTCAAACAAAGTTGAATTAGTTTCATTTGATTTTTGATGATGTTATGAATAGTTTATTCAAATTTATTCAAATTTGGAGGGAAAGTGAGTTAATTAAATTATTGTTTTAATAATTCAATCGACTTAGGGGAATAAAGTGAATTAGTGACATAATTAAATAATTGGCGTTATTTAATTAATCAGGAGGAATAAAGTGAAGATTAGGACTTTATTAAATAAATAAAATTTATTTAATTGGTCAAATTTGATGAAAAAGTGAAATAATTAAATAATGTCGTATTATTCCATTAATAGTAGCAATTAGGGTTTTCAATGCTTTTGATGTGAAATGTAGTGATATTTGATGATAAGGATGTCGATGATGTGAAAATGTCATTTTTAGTATGTGATAGATGTTAGGTCAATTTTGCATGTCCACATTTTGCCCCTCTTTGAGACAAAGTATTGGTTGTCTTGTTTCAAACATTTGATGTTAAGATCAAGTTTTGAAAAAAATTCTATGCCCCACTGTGGCCCGATATTTAGTGGAATGATGGTAGGACTCTAGGTTGCCCCCTCAAGAGGTTGGCCGAAAAAGTCAGTTTGGAGGTCAAGCTCATGACACTATTCTATTTCAGTTCCAATTTGTAGAGGACGAAAAGGTAAGTCTATAGGTCTTTCGTTACTCATTCAAATGTTCTCAAGAGCTCCCATTTTTACCCTAGGAATGTTTCTTAAGTAAAAATTAGGGTTTTAGGGGGTTAAAATGGGTAATTAGGGTTCTAATTTCCTCATTTGCACTTTAAGCCTATAGTGATTTCTTATCTCTGGTTTTCTCGTTTTGTCAGTTGTCGAGGAGCAATGTCAAGGATTTTGGGTGCCCCACATCGTGCAGACTCGGTTTGGGAGTTTGGACGATCTGCAGGCATCAGTGCCCTAGTATGTACCCTCTTGATTTTCACTTTTGTCTTTCCATGTTTTTGTAATTAATGCTTTAAGTCACATTGGTCAAAAGCACCAGATTTAGGATTTGGGTGCCTTTGCATTGGTTTGGGTGCTTTTGTCAGTTTGAAATGGTCGCTTCTGCTAAATTTATGTGCACTTGCTTTGTTTGGGCGCCTTTGAAATACTTTTGTGCATTTGTTTTTAGCACTTGCTCTATTTTTGTGCGTTTGACATACTTTTGTGCATTTGTTTTTAGCACTTGCTCTCTTTTGGTGCTTTTGACATACTTTTGTGCACTTGTTTTTAACACTTGCTCTCTTTTGGCGCTTTTAACACAAAACTTTTGCCTTTGAATTTTTGTAACCTCAAGTCAATTTTTTCATCGTTTTGAAGTTTGTTTGCATTTTCCTAGTGATTCCTTATCATTGTGGGTTGAATGATTATAAGTGGTCCTTAATCCACTCCAGTCGAGGGAGAGATGACCACGAGATCTATTTGACTTGATCGTCGGGTTTCATGAGCTAGAGCGATATTTCCTAGATGTTTTTAGGTTATGGTACATTTGTTGCATGCCCACCATCTGATGTCATGGTGTGATGATGACTACACTCATGGAGAGGTGGCATTCAAAGACCTCTTCATTTCATTTCCTACTGGAGAGGTCACCATCACTCTTGAAGGTGATCCATAGCCTGGTTTGTAGAGTCCTCTTCCTTCTGGGGAGTGTCATATTTGTACTTGATCTTTATTATGTTATTCAAAGACTTATATTGTAGACATGATTTTGTATATATATTCATCGGCTCAGTCGAGGCCTCGTATATATGTATTTTTTTGTATTATCCTATCACACTTGTTTCCATGATGATGATGATGTACTATGACATTCTCCTTTTTTGATGATGATATATATGAGATATACCTTCTTCGATTCGGCTTCATTATGTGTTTATGTGATGATTTATGGATGATGATGCATGATGATGCATGTTTATACATGTTTTTGTGTCTTTTTCTAATGTATGCATATGATGATGTTGATATATGATGGATGTATGTCTTTATACATGACACATGATGTTTTAATTTGCTTTATTATCATCATGATATGTATTGACAATATTGTGGATGTGAGATGGATATGGTACTAATGATATTGTGATGTAGGATGGATGCTAGTTAGAAGAAATATTTGATGATGGATAGAAATTTGATATTGTTAGTACTGAGGAATATTGTTTTCGCTTTGCTTGGAGGCTTCACATTTTGAACAATCCTATTTGATGTAACAAATAGATACAATGCACCAAGGTATTAATGACAAAGGTGATTTTGTATCCATTGCATGGACTTTGACTCTATATACAAAGAATGTTCTTGTTCATACCAAACATATGAAAACTTTGTTTAAAGTATATGGTTGGGTTGTTTTAAAACTTTTCGGACCATTTACACAAAGAGGTATGAAATACCTAGCATGCAATTGCTACACGAATTGTTGTAAAACAACTTCCTTACACTCAATAAAGTAAGTATTCACCATGGTAGTATCACAAAAATATCTTACACAAAACAAACCGAAATGACGCTCAATTGCCCCCACTCTTTCTTCTCTTAATCCTTATGGACATCCTCAAGAGATCTTGGGAATGAGTCAATAAAATAAATCAGAAAGATAAGACTATAAAAAGGTAAAACAATGTTGCAATATTACTTGCCATATCTGTTTGGGGTGGGGCTATTATTTAGTGTTGATCATGTCTATCGTAGGAATGGATCCATTAAGACATATCTCAGGATGTTGTTGGTGAAATGTCAAAAGATATGGAGTCAATAATTTGGCATTGTTTTTTCCTATTTGTAATCAAATCTTTTTGATTGTTTGTTTGAAGGTTCTAGATTTTTATTTTTGCTTTATTTGTTTATTTATTTTGTCAAAAGGGCAAGTGTGACAATTTTTTTATTATAGGTGAAAATTTTATTGTGGATTGTGATGATGGAGTAAGGCTCTTTTGATTTTCTAAGTTTTATGATGTTGTTTTTGTTATTTTCAGGGTACTAACCTAGGGCGTCGGGGGCTCATCAAAGATAAGCCTTGCCTACGTTGTACATGTAGAGACTCGTAGTTCGCTTGGTTTGATGTGAACATGTTTTTGGTCTTTTTTTTTTAATGTTTTTTTATTTTGTATTTTTTGACTAAGTTAAAATAATGCATGATAGAAACCTAAGGGGCTGACCTAAGGCCTCGGGGGTTGATTAGAGATAAGCCTTGCCTACATTGTACATGTAGAGACCACGTAGTTCGACCAATTGACTCAAAGCATTAACTTCTTTTTCGAATTTCAAACAACATTGATAACTTATATTGGTATTCCACTTCTGTTTCTAGAGGATATGTTGTGAGAAATCTACTTGAACTACCCATGAGGTTCAAACAAATGTTGATATCTTAGAATATTTGAGTGAAAGAATAATCCAACAATGTTGTTTTGTTTTTGATGTTTTTCAAATGTTTTTTTATTTTTGTTGTTTTGAAGGTTACCCTGGTAGTGCATTGGTGGTACACCTTGTTGTTGGGATGAATTTTTTTTAAAGGTTACCCTGGTAGTGTGTTGGCAATACACCTTGTTGTTGGGACGATGCCTAGATCACACTATGAGTTAGAAGACATAGATCAAGATTTATTCTAAAGCAAGATGTAAGTACTTGCCCCTAATGTCTAGCAATGATGGATTATCTTGTGATAGGATAGTATGTTTGGATAAAGTATGCCCCTTTGGGACAATGCTTGTTGGCTCAGATAATGCTGGATAGGATAGGATCAATGATAATGACCCATGTCAAGATGTTTTTCATAAGCAAGTATAAAGTGTGCACCAAACATTTTTCAAGATCAAGATAAGTTGGACTTTGGATAAAAATGCATTGGATTTATTATGGATACGTTGAGATGCTTCCACCTGAAATGGTGCACATAGATGCTCAATTCTACACATACAAATAATAATACAAATAGCGACATAATTAAATAAATCAATCAAATACAAATAATAATACAATCAATGTATATAAAATGGATATAGATCAATCAACCATGAAAAATGTGATAACTTGAATAGTAAGACCATTGATTTCATATTATATACCAAATATTCAAGATACAAACATCTTATGTGCTCATATAAATGAACTAGATAGAAGGAACTTTCTAATTTTAGGACCTAAATGATAATTAAACTCACATGCAACTTTCTGAATACAACTATAATTAACTATAAATTTCTAATGATACCAAACTCACATGATCACTATGAAAATTTACAAGGTTTTCATAACCTATCTATAAAAGAGAGCTTCCCTTAGCTCCAATAATGTATTTCATATTGAATCTCTTGCCACAATTTGAAATGAAAAAAAATAGAACCTAGAGATCATGAATTCTAAAGATTTTAAGCATAATTTAAACTAAAATAAATGCAAGTTATTGAAGTATAAATTAAAATAATTTAAAAGTTCTACAAGACACCTAAGATCTAGTAAAGGTCCTTAAGGTCCACTTGAGAAACTTATTATAATCATGAACTTCTATTGGATCCCTAAGACAACAAAGTTAAAGAGTACCTATAAGATAATATTATGTCATAATGTAGAGATCATATACCTGAAATGTTCAATAATAACTTAAAATTATTCTCTATATGATTGCAAAAATAAATCTCCTACCACAACAAACTATAAAAAATAGAATCTAGAGATCATGAATTCTCTAAAATTTAAGAACCATTTAAGCCAAAAATAAATGAAATTTATTAAAGCATAAATTAAATTTTGAATGTGATATGTTAGAAAAGTTAAACCGTAGGGCTTAACTTAGGATTTCACAATTTTTTCAAGCATGGATCATTGGAATTCAAATCATCCAAAGGCATAAAATTAACTAACAAGTTGTAAGGTGATTCAATCAATCCTTGGGATTGGAATTTGGAATGTTGTAGAATGGATTTTGTATGAAATGCAATGATGCAACTAGCTAACAATAACAATGCACTACTCTGATATGAAAACAACAAATTTGGAAACTAACAAACAAATTTGAAATTATCAAAAATAGATTGAGCAAACTTTTGTGCACCTATGATTTGAATTCTAGCTTGAGTTGACTGGACACAGACGCCCAGGGAGCCTATGTCCGAGTAACTAAATTTGCAATTTGTCTCACAGTCCTTAAGTGTTTGATCAGAGGCTTCTTCCTTCTAGATCTCATTGTCGGATCTTTTTCAGATGTCAATATAATTGAATTTCCATATCTTGTCCAAGTTGTAGGGTTTGAATGCAACAATGATCAAATGGTCTTTAATCTTCCTCCAATATTCTTTAGATTTGTAACTTGCATGTTCAAAAGTATAGGAAGGGTTGTGCCATTAAGGGGCTTGCCTTGGTCAAACCTTGTGTTGGTATTTCCACCTCCAAAATGATAAAATTGATAATAGAGAGCTTATCCTTTTGAGGGATAAAGGCTAAATGACAAATGAATGATGAATAAACAATTGGATGAAACTCACCACTCATATATGATTTCCTTGAAGGATTAAAGTCATGCACATATCCTCAAGGCTTGATTGCAATTTGGATTGGATTGCTTTGAAGACCTACAAGTGTTATTCCTCACAAAAAAAATATATGCATAAACATGAACAAACTCACATAAAACTTGACATAATTCTTTGACAATGAAATGCTACAATATTTTTGGTCTTGAATGCTCTTGAATTGATAATAATTGCTTGATCATGAATATTTCCAATAATTTCTTATTTGTCTTGTTATTTTTCAAATGATGACATGACTAGGTATTATTGTCGGCAAGGATTGCACCCTAGCTAAGCCTAGACTCAGCTAATCTTGTTGAAACATTGGAATATATTCAATTGTGGGTACCCTATACTAAAAATAGACCTCCAAATTATTGGTTGATTCCCCTTTTGATTTTCTAAAGAAACTAATGATTATGCAAGAAAAGAGATAAAAGGGTTTTAAAATGAATGGAAAAAATGAACTTGAAAGGATGGTGATGCACCTAAATGACTATGAAAATGTGCTTCAACTCACAATCAACTTTTAAAGACATTTAGTTTTCACACTTCCAATTGAAACATGCAATACAACAGTGAATTGTATGAAGGTTTGAAATTAATGGATGTTGAAGGACAAACAAATGTTCAATCACAACTTCAACCTAATAAGATCACCTAACACAACATACAACCTACATTACATGAAACTTCTACATTCATATTTGCAACAATGAGACATAAAAAAGGATTTGAAACTAGAATCACAATTAAATATCAAATCATTAACTACAAATGAGACAAAAAATGATGAAAGAAGAATGCACTGCTATCTTTTATTTATCTCAAAGGAGCTTTTGTATTAAACTATGAAAGCTGAGTTACAAAACTTACAAACTCTCTGCAATACTCAAGAGAGGCAGGAACAAGAACTGAGGAAAAAAGACTAAGTCTTTTCCTCTCTATACAAAAATAGAGTCAAAGTGCCAAGAGGTGGAACTTGAAGTTAACTACATCTAAAAATATCTTCTCCAAGATGATCCACGAGGAAAATGGAAAAGGCCCCAAAAGGGGGTTGAAACTAAAGTAATTTGAACAAAAATAGCCTCAAACTCCCCCTTACAATCAATTTGACCCAAGTGGACTTCAAACTCAACCATCTAACTGAAAATCAGACTCAAAAAGATCCTATTGAACTCCACTTCTGATTTTTGCATGATTTTGTGATGAAGGTAACAATTTAAATAAATATTAAAGCAATCAATTAAGGATTAATTTAACATGAGTTGTGGATTTTCCTACTCACTGCATTTGCATGACATTAATTAAAGCAATTTATAATTTGATTGCTTTAATAATGTTTACATTATTATTTTTGTCTCAAAATCATGAAAAATACAAGGGGTAATGATTTTTGTTTAATACTCATGCAAAAAATGTTTAAAACAAAGTGAAAAATACCCCAATAAGGGGTCGGCCAATACATAGGGCATAAAGAAACCCTACAACAAAACCCACAGCCTTCTTCACTTCACTTTCATTTTGCAATTTTCACTTTACTTGTTTGGGCGCCACCATTAGGGTTTGAAGTGGAGCTTTTTTGGAGTTTTCTTTGCGAGATCTTCAACCCTCCACGCCAATTTCATGCAAGAAGATGAGCTAAGGTTGTGTGGTGAGTTTTTTATTTACATAAAAATGTTGTAATCTCTCATTTCTGTTAAAGAGAATTTGTGCCTTTTCATTTGTCACAGAGAATTGTTACCTATTTTTCACTTCGAGCTCAAACAGGTAGAGCTGAATGAAGTTCATCATTTACAGGTACAAAAAATTTTCATGTTTTTCTGATTAGGTGTTCATTGATCATCATTGAGATCATCTTACATATGAATCATAGCTTTATTGTGCAAACTTTTAAAATAGAAAATTGAGAAAATTTGCATAGTAATGCTTTTATTCATTTTGTAAAAAATGTTGAATCCCACACAAGCTGTGGGAGTAACTCATTTTGATTTTTACAATCAAATAAAGGATGCATAAACAATGGTATGCTATACAACTGAAAATAACGAAAGCATAGGGTAGAAGGTGATTCGTCATTGCCTGGAATGACGAATCGTTGACAGTTGAGGTTTTCAGTTGTGACGTCAACTCTAGCTCCATTTCCAGTTTCAGCTCCAGTTCCAGCTCCAAAAGTATCTACAGGAAAGATAAAAAATGATGTTAGAGATGGTCTCTAAGCGATGAAAAATCAAATCCTATCATATACCTACGCTACCAACATAAATATAGGATACAGTCGATTAGGAATCCATCAGATAATTGCAAAAAAATCAAGGAAAACGTAATTCAATGGAAGCTTTCAACTTCTTTTATTTTGCTAACATGTTTGTTTCAGTATGCAGGAACAGGTTCATCATGTTCATGGTTATTTTATCAGATATGTGGAGCAAAACGGGCTCCCACAAGGGTAGAGCCCGACATATCATGTAGATACCTCTCATCTATTTATATATGAGAGCTTTTTATCAGTCACAGTCATGAAGTAAGATTGCTGTCATAAAAGAAATTCAAAGAAATATTTAAAGTAGCAGCTTTCAAGCCATATGAGGCTATATCATGGTGGAAATTTAATAAATCAAATTCTCATAAAACAACAAATACATTGATGGCATTTGTTTTGTCTTGGAAGTAACTAAAGATATACATTGAAGCTGGTATAAGTTTACCAAGAATAACAAACAGCAGCATGGAACAAGATTAATTATCATTCTTCATGAATGAACAGTTGATCAAGCAGCTTTCAATAGAATTCAACCAAACTGTCAGTTTACTCATTATTCAAATTGGAGCAAGTAAAAGATATGCTGAAGAAGAATTAACTTTATTTGTTCTCTTTGTTTTAGTTCTACCTGGCATTCATTGTCAATTCATCTTAGAACTATTTCTAATAATTCAGGATTCATTCATAATTCGTAAGTGACTTGGAGAAATGGAAATATTCGTACATAAGTGCATCATATCAAGGATAATAGTGAATTGGGCTGTTGTCACGAAAGAAACAGATGGAGGATACAGATTCATCAAATATGCATACATATTACAAGTGCCATGAATGAGCAACAGCTATCATAAAATGAACAAAGAACATTATTATAAGAAATGTTGGCTACATCGTTATCCAGTCAAGGCTGTGAGGTACATTTACTAGAGTGAAATGCAAGAGAGCTGATGAACTTTCATGGAATATAAGCAGCAACTTCTAAAGACTGCCTTTGATGATGTGTGAGGAGGTGGTGATCTTGAAAGCACAGGATACATAATGCAGTTCTTGTTTCAATATTATATTATGTAAATCAAAGCAGATCAATGAAGCCATTTCTGTCACAACAAAAGATGAGGAACAAATCCTTCACTAAGATTAGAACCAGATTGCAAGGAAGTTTGAACAAATACTTTATAGTGAATGGAGTACATAATGCAAGGGACTATGGTTTTGAAGACATACTTGTCTTGACAGGGATGAAGGGTAAATTTGGAATGTTAGGGACTTCAATCCATTACAAGGAGGCATGAAGCAATAAAGCATTACCAGGTTGAAATGTTTGATCCTGAGCACAGTCAAATATTTTATTTTAAGAAAAGAGATAGCTGCAACCAAATGTTGGCAAAGAATTCCCAGAATGATAAGCTCATGGCTTGTTACAGTTCGAGCTGAAACTCTCATGGTGGTCATTAAGGTCGTAAAATACCCACAATGAAATTATTACATTTTCATGCAAAGTGTTACTTTTTCTGAGAGGACTAATGCATCGGATATATACATTGAAATGCAAATGATTAAAATTAGAATGTTGTTAGGCCGCAACCTATTTAAATCAGGCTCATAAATATGTGCAAGAATACGGTGAATGCAAAATACCCAGATGGAGATGATGAAGATTACATTAGTCATGGCCAATTAAGATAGTTCCAGCACATTTCTTCTGATACGGTGGCCTGGAGATACATTTTTTGTTTTTATTTATTTACCCAGATGGGTTTCATGCAAAAATGTATTAAAATGGTGTAAAAGATTTATGGGTCGAGCCTAGTCTAGTTTTCAACTAGAATGAATAAATCCAAGCAAAGGTAGTCGTGGAGGTAATGCAGAACTGAGTTTTCATAGAAAGTCAGTGATACCTGCAGAACATGGACTCCAAGCGCCCAGATCTAGCTTCCATTGGCGGCCAGTTTATACAGGAATATGCAGCTGAATGAAAATAAAGTTAGGAGAATATATATACGGAATTTTTGGCCTGCCAAATATATACAAAATAGGAAATGAAATGTCCAGGAAGTGCCATGAGGAGGGCTTCGAGTATTTTCAACAGAAGAGGAGAGTCATGAGTTTAGAAACCCCAGTCTCTTATAGAACTCGAAATGAGAACTTCATTAACAATCATTTCTTTTCAGAGAAATGAAACAACAGCCACGTCCAGATATAAAGGAGAATGCACTAAAAAAAGTGATGTAAAAGCTTCAAGAGTCTTTTTCATAACAACCATTAGCAGATATGTGCACAAAAGGTGAAAATATACCATAAATGAATTCTACAGCTGTGGCCATTAGAAAAATAGGCACCCAGAAAATGGAGAAACACAAATACCCATCAAAAGGGTAGGTCGTGACCTGTAGATCATGTATCAACAAAGGAGTTTCGAGGAATTTACCAATTTTGAATATGCAGGAGCCACGAATCTGAGCTTGTTCAGAAAATTCAAGTTATCAGTGAGCTTCCATTCCCAGGTTCAAGCTGAAACCCTACCAGGTAGCATGGCAGCCAATTTTCTTCTCGAATCTTCTCCAAGTCAAATGCAAGTAATGATAATGTTTTTAGGGTTTGATGGATTTTTGTCCATTTTCCCTAAGTCAAATGGGGTTTGATTTTTTTTAATTATTATCAAATGTGCCTAGCAAGTGGTCGGCCTTATCAAGCAATGAAGATTGATGCTAAAGTGTTATGGCAGAATCTTTAAATTATTGATAAATTTATGCCAAGTGTGGTCAAATGGTGGTCTTAGTGAAAGTGCGAAATACATACTAAATGTGATATTGGAGCTTGAAGATTATGAGGCGAGATAAAATATAAATTAGCTTTATTCTTTTTAGTCTTATTTGCATAAATAATGTAAATGGATTAATTAAATGATGAGATAAATCATTTAATTAATTTATCATCTAAATGCAAATAAGAATATTATGTAAAGCTAAAATATATTTTACTTCAGTTCTACATCAGTTTCAACTAAAGACTTAAGTATGAAAGATGGACTTTAAAATGTGCATGGGTGGATTGATACAAACGAGGTAGTTTTTGCGTGCTTTAGCCCACTTCTTCAGGGATTTCAGTTCAGTTCGAGTTGTAGATCAATTGCATGCTTTATGACTACCACTTCGAGATTGAGTTCACTCATTTTTGCATGAGTTTGAACCACATTTTAAGGGATTTTTACTTGTGCTTGGATTTCACCTTGGGATTATCATCTTTTCACTTTCATATCACTTTCAGTTGCTTATTCATGCACTTTGGAGTGCTTTCATATTGTATATATTGGAAAAGTTTATCTTTTTTAATTTAGTTCTTGTTTTTTAGCCTTTGCACTCTGCAAAGCGAATCATCTTGTAACTCAGCATTTATTTACAGATTAATACAGTAGTGTTTTTTACAGGTTCAAATTGTGTTGTTGCAGAAGATTCCTTTAAGTTTCAGTATTTTAGAATTCGCCTTCAAGTTTCAAGCATCATTGTCATGTGGGATTGATCGAAATGATTATTGTGTTTGCAATTTATGAAACCTTTAAATATTTCTGTCTCCTTAATGAATTTTGTATGCATCCAAGTTTAAGTCCACTGGTTAAACATTGTGCTAATCAATAATTGAACAGTCTAGTTGTGGGAATCATATTTTCCTTCTATGATTGTTTCTTTAAAAGCCTTTGTTTAAAACATTCAAGTGTTTAAGCTTCCAAATCTAGTTGTGCGAATGAAAATAGTGAGTAATTGTTCTATGAGTCAAGTCTGCATATTGAATTCTTCGGTGCATCACCATAGTTAAAGTTTCATAGTTCAGAATTTAGACTTAGTCTTTCTCCCTTTTCCAACAAATCACTTAGTTATTAACCAGAAAATTAAATAGGAACCAGCCTAGAATCTGGAGGTCTAATTCCTTATAGGATACCCACAGCCTGGAATTAGTTCCAATGTTTCAACAGATTGTTGAATTTCAGTATTCAAGCATTCGGGTGCAATCTAATTGACAACAAGAATAATAAAAGTGCTGATTATTCTGCATTTTCACTTTTCTTTTTTTGAAATTCTTGTAATAAAAGATAAAAAACTTTGTATTTTCCTTTGAAATTTTTGAAAATATCAACTATACTCACCCTTATTTTGCAGGCCACTTTTTCATACTGCATTTTTTTTAAAGTGTGGGTAAAACCCCTTTGTCGTGGCCGAGGTTTCCTTTTTTCATTTTGTCTTCACTCATGGTAAGGATTCATCTCGGTCTCACAGGAATTATGTAGAAACATCTAGCTGACAAAGCAACTATTCACTCTATTTGTTGCATACAACCCCTCTGATGATTAAATATCTTCAATACTACAGACCTATATTCTCTAGAAAACATTTTTACATGGAAAAAATGTCAACTCTTTCATCCCTCGTAAGTGATTTTCCCTTTTTATAGACAAGCTTTCATAATAAGTTTGCTCACATACTTTTTTTAAGTACAAGAGTTTGGTAGAAGCCAGTAAGGTATTTTATCTCATGAAAGAATAAGAGATCTTGTGGAATATGAAAAATTTGTCCATTGATCACTCCAAAATACTCCTAATATTGAATTTCCATGTTAATTGCTACAATCATCCTTTCTTTATGACAATCCTTGGCAAGATGATCCCTGTCCTTTATCTCCCATGCTAACTCTGACATCACACTAGAGCCACCAAGACCATGCTGGTTGAGATAGCCCTCAACCATATTTTGCATCTACAGTCATGAAGAAGGCATGATTACCATCCTATAACTGAATTCCACATGCTCATAAATCAATCATTTGATGTACTTTTGGGCAGTATTGCATCATTTGCAACATTGAGAACTATGATCCCATAAAAGGTATTGGAGATAATACTATCACTGGAACTGTGTTTTTCCTTATTATGGATCTTGTCTTATATGCAACTTTAGACTGAAAATGACCTTATACATTGTGAAAATAAAGTCTTTATTCAAATGAAATTGCTCTTATTTCTTGCTCACTATTTACTCTTCATACTCAGACTATCCCTAGGCACCTTTAGATGGATAGTAATTAAAATGTATGCATTTCATATGATATAAACAACAAGAAATAATGATGTGACAATGACAATGAAGTGAAAAAAATGAATGATATGACCACAACTCTAAGGCTCATTTGTGATTGTCACTTCAAAGTGAAGGGTTACCTTCATTGCACTCTCTATCTTGATAGTCATGAGTGAGTAGTCCTATGTTAATTATGCACATGGTAACTTGCTGATATGATTGATATGCCTTATTGAAAGCTTGTAGTGACTGCATGAAAAATGAAATGACTCCATAGATTTAAAATATACTTCAAATCCCTCCTAAAATCCAAGAGGGAAGCATGCTGGGCTCAACCCTTGTGGGAGACCATTTTCTCCACATGCTGTGATGTTAAGACATGAAAATTTGGGAAATCAAATGAACATATACTTGCACAGTGAACAAACAAGTTAGCAAAACAATGAAGTTGAAAGCTTCCAATGATGCATTAATTCTTGTGCCCCTGAATGTTTGTGAAATTTGCATATTTGATCAAATGTTTCATAGGATTAGATTATATATATGTTGATGTATGCATATGAGGAGAAATTTGATTCTGAGCTCTAACACAATTTATTTCTACAGGTATCTCTAGAGCAACCAATGAAGGAGCTAGAGCTGAAACTGAAGACACTATTGTCAACTTTGTGATTCGTCATTAAGGCAATGATGAATCAAACTTCCTTTCATGTTCCTACTTCTTCAATTGTATAGTTTACTCTTTATGTTTCATTTCATCATGTATTTCTTAGTTACTCCCACGACTTGTGTGGGACATCATATTTTGTACAATGAATAAAACAACAATTCTTTCATGCAAATTGTGTAATATTTTATGTTGTAAAACATTTGCATAATAAAATTGAACTTCATTTGAAAGCATATTTTGTGTAATGACAAAACTTTTAGTAGAAATTTGTATGTACCTTTTTCCCTAGCAGTAAACTATGTTTTAGCTCTACTTGATTGAGTTGTGTTGTACCCAAAACCAAAAATTTTGCTTCACTAAGGCATTTTACTTAATTGAGTCTTAATCTTGTTAAAGTGGTCAGAAGGTCATTTTTGGGGTTTTTAAATATGGAGTTGGTGTCAGTGTAATGTCAATCTGTTACTGAAGTAATTCAAGGAAAATGAAAATCTGAACGGAAATCACTAAAATTTTCTCTGGAGAAGGGAGCACATTCTCAAATGGGCGCCCTATCTTTTAGGGTCCCAGATCCTGTTTTTAGGGTTTGTCACGTCCAGCAGACATTTGTCCGGCATCACGTCAGCTTTACAGTGAGCTATCAAGCCTATCAAACGGACCTGTTTCAAGCAAGTTGTGGAAAATACTGTGCAAAATGAGGCAAAGAGAATTGACTAACACTGGAGAAAAGCGCAGCTTTTCAAAAAGGCGCCCATCTTTTTGAGGTACCAAATGTAGGTTTTTGGCTAAATGCCACCCAAGGTGTTTATCTCACGTTTGTTCGAACTTCGTGACGCATCCGTCAGTGGGTGAATCTGAGTTGCTGAAGTGCTCGAACCTGAGGTCGAACGTAGGGTCAAATCTTAGTCAGAATGTCAGAAGAAAAAGCAAAAGAGCACATTTTGGGAAAGGCGCCTGAGCTTTTCAAGTCTTTAATGCTTTCTTTCTGATGATATCAAATATTCAATGTGTCCCTGTTACGTTCAGCTTTCCGTTGCCTGTCTCCGTCAGTTCAGAGGATGACTCAGCAGCTTGCAGTCGGAGTGTTTGTGATATTCTAGCCAGTTCCAAAAATGGCTCAGTCTGGAATGAAAAGAGCAATTTCTCAAAAGGGCGCCCTTGTTTTTCACCCCTCAGATGATGTTTTCTGGAGAAATGTGCCTTTGCAGCTGTTATGCAGAATGAGGTCAGCTCCGCAGTGAACCTGAGATCCAGTCCTGAAAGTTGATAAAATGAAAGTTATGAAGGATTTATTTTTCCCTTCGTACGAAATGCAGAAGTCAAAATTTGACTAAGTCTGAGGGAGAGCAGCTTTTGAAAAAGGCGCTTGGATTTTTGAGCCTTTAGATGTCAGTTTTATGGTCGGTAGTCTCAAGATATCTTTTGATCAGTTTTTACTCAGCTTTGCAATGCACCTGTCAGCCACAATCGGAGAAGTCAGTCAACCAGTGTCAGAGGATGAACAGAGGTCCCGACAGAGGTTTTAGCCTAAATTTTCATGAAATTTGGCTAAGTCTGGAATTCGCTTGAGAGTTCAAAGTTGGATTTTCGAAAGTGAGTTGAATGGACGCCTTAACTAGAGTTCTGACTGCAGTTAGACTAAATGTTTTCTGGGTTGTCATCTTCAGTTCATATATTGGCATGTTGAGTGATCTTTCAGTTTGCATGTCGAGTTAACTAGTTTGCATGTTCAGTTAACTATCTTGCATGTTGAGTTAACTTGATTGCATGTTCACTTAACTAAAGATTATCAGTGAATGTCAACTGAGGTTCACATGCATGGCGAATTTGATTGCAATTGTGAAGTTTTTAGTGAAGATGGCGCTTCATTGAGTGTCAACTGAAGTTCTAGAAGGGACGGCATGAATGGTGAAGCATAAATTTGTGAAGTATGGCACATTTGAGTGTTAACTGAACTTATCAAAAGGGTCGCCATATTTAGATTTTATTGATGAAGCATAAATTAGTGAAGCTACGCATTTTAGAAAGAATGTCAACTGAAGTCTTGAAAGGGTTGCTATTTTTAGATTTAAAGCATGAAATTGGCGAATTCTTTTCAACAAAGATTGTCAACTGGAGTTCTCAAAAGGGACGCTTTAGTTCTAAATTGTGAATTTAAAGCAAGTGTGAAGGATGGCGAATTCAATGAAGAATGTCAACTAAAGTCAAAATCGCATGAAGTTGTTAACTGAAGATTGAAAAGGGAAAACCCTAAAGCATGGTGCTTTATTTAGCATATTTTAGTTTCAGTTAACTAAAATGAGGTCCAATTAGAAGCCAAGCGCCATTTTTCAAGCTTTAGTGCTTTATGCGAATTTCAATGATGAAAGCTTATTTATTTCAGCCTTGGCGTCCATTATTTCTTCATTTCAAACTTCGAAGCCTACATTCTTCTTGAGCGAGCAGCAAGCTAAAGGTGCTACAGGTGTCAGAATTCAGCGTTCTTCGTAGCAACGAATTCAGATTGTGTAGAGGAAGAAGATTCCAGACTTTATTTTCACTTTGCATGCAGGTTTCATCAAGTTCCAGAAAAGAGATTGGAAAATTCTTCAGAAGCAGAACAAGCAAAACCTTCTATCTTCTGTCTTATTTCTTTTATTTCTCATCTTAGGTACTTTCTTCGCATGTCAAAGAAAACGGAAAAATATTCAGAATCTGACCATCTGGGTTTGCATATTTCAGCATCAGCAGCAAAACCCACGTCTTAGATTTTTTTGAGAAAATCGCCCCGTAGCCTTCATTCTGAAGCTCTATGCTTTTTTCCGAGAATTTCTTTGCATGTGGGATAAAATCACATCTTTTTGACAATCTCATCATTTGGGTTTGTTCAGAATTCCGTTGTGCACAAAACCCATGTTCCAAATTTTCTCAAGAAAAATTGCCCCGAGAAGCTCTAAAAACCCCTGCAGTTCTCGACTGAAAAGTCTTTGCATGTTAGGCTAAACGGCGTTTTTTCACAATTTTGACGTTGTGGGTTGTCTTGGAATCATTTTCTAGAAAAAACCCATGTCTCAGAATTTTTGGTGAAAATTATCCTCCGACGGGCTATTTTTAGCCTCACCAGGAGCCATTGTTAGCCTCTTTAGAAAGTTGTCAGAACATAGCCGTGTTCACAGTCAACGGGCAAGTTTTTCAGAAGGCGGTTCAACTAGACTGAATTCAAGACCAAATCGGTCTTAATTTAGGTTTTCATCAGAGCAGCTGATAATGAAGCATTAGGCTGTAAAAGAAATAGAGATCACTTCATTTACGGAGCCGCCAAAGTCACTCAGATCTTGTGCAATTTTCTTCGTGAAAATGGTACCTACGCTAATCTAGAGGTTGTATAGACTGAGTTTCAAAAGCATGTTTATGATATCTTGATGGAGGTTTTGATGACATTTTCAGTAATTTCAGCGAGTTTCAAGAAGGCGACTGAAAATGTTAAAGAATGTATGCACACAATTACAGAAAGTGGCAGAGAAATGAAGAAACAGACTGTTGTTTTGAGCAGCGTCAAAGTGCCAGATGACAGAGTAATTGATGAGTTCTTGGTCGAAGTGTTAGACCGAGATGACATGGAGTGATCTGCCAGTTGGAACCTGCAGTTAGTTTCGAAGGTTGAGTCATGAGCAACAGTTAACTCAACTTTCAGTCTTGAGTTCACTTGTTGATTTCACACATGCTTATCTCTTCCTTGGAATTATCTACACAGGAGTTGGGGTTAGGGTTTCAGTTAACTGAAGGTAGTGTCCAGTTAACTTTGCTTTAAATAAGGACGTCCATGCTTGCACATGGTCCATTTAGGTTATTTGTACCGGTTAACTGATGGTAGCTTTCCAGTTAACTGTATAGTTTACTTCATTAGGGTTTAATAATTAATCTTGCATGCATTTGCGAGATGTAGTTAACACAAGGTGATTTTAGGGTTCCCTACACCTTGATGTATATAAATAAGAGCTTTTGCTCATTTGTAAATAACTTTTGCTTGAGAGAGAAATATATGCTGCGCCTACCTTGCCCTCAATATTGCTCTTTTGGTATTTGTTCATGTGTCTTCGCTATTACGATTAATTGTTATGCCACATAGGGTTCCATGCAATTGTAATGGTGGATTCTTTCTGTTTTGTGAAATCGTTTATCATCATAAGCAAGTGTTATGCCACATAGGGTTTCATGAGTTTGTGATGATAAATTCGTATTGAGAAGCCTTTACTGTTTTGATCGAGTGTTATGCCACATAGGGTTTCATAAGATTATCATGGTAAATCCTTCCCTTAGTTTAGATAAATCTGTTTTGTGAATCTTTTATCATTCTGATTAAGTGTTATGCCACATAGGGTTTCATAAGATTAGGATGATAAAGCTGTTTTGTGAGTCTTTGCTGTTATGGTCAAGTGTTATGCCACACAGGGTTTCATAAGATTGTCATAGTAAATTCTCTAATCTGTTTTGTGCCCAATAAACTTGTCTAGATTGAGATGATAGATGCGCCACCTTGCCTTCAAGTAGAGAATCTAAACACGTTTATCGTCAGTTAGTCATAACCCTGCTCCATTTCCTCATGCTCTGTTTTCTTGAGGAAACTGGATAGATTTAAAGTAGATAGCTTAGTTGTAGTTAATGATCTGCGAAACCAGAAAATCCTTCGCTGCAACATTCTTGGTTTTCTTAACCTTGTGCCTCTTCCAGCTGAGAACAAAAAGATAGGACTTAGATTACTTTTCTTTTTCATGCATTCCAGCACAACGAGGGAGCTTCCCCTCCTAATTTGAAGAGCACTCATTGCGTAGTGTACATAGCTGTCCGTACAAACCTGCACTCCAGAGGTGTTAGATTTTACGCCAACAAGTTGTAAGCAAAAATTAGGTAACATTTTGGCAACATCTTAGGGGTGTTTTCCTGCTAAACAAATAGGATTAGAAGCCTTGCATATCCATTGCGCATAGGAGTCATTTCTTGTCCTCTTGACTCAAAAAACCTTAGTAATTCAGCTGTTAGGAACTATATAGTAGCAAAACTAAAATTGAAAAAAAAATCCTACCATGGCCCTGTTTAGGACATAACTAGCAAACAATGCATCTACACTTATTGGAAAATCAAACTGAACTGAAATGGCTTGCCTACCTAAACTAAACAGACAAACAGGATTTCTAAATGAAGCCATTAATTGGTTCCATAAAATATTTTCCTTTCCTGATCAGCTAAATATGCCTTCTTTGCTTGTAAGCAACCAACAAGGGGCGTGGAAAAGGTGGTTGAATAAATTCATGTGACGCCTCTCCAAGAAAAAGAACAAAAACACATACCCGCTTGCTTTGACTAAAAATACAGTTGTTCTGGGGTGGATAAATTAGTTGGTTCTCCTCTTCCTTCTGCTCATCCTCATGCCTTGCAACAGGCATGATAGGCGGTGGCTTCTCCTGGCTTCTTTCCAACTGGATTAGATGTCAAATTGGACATCCTCTTGATAAACCAATGTGCAAAGAATCAATGTTGATTTGTTGTTTGCATTTTGTTGCCTTCTCAACCTAAATATGAATTATGGACTAATTAGGGGGGTCTGAAAACCTACCCAAATTGGAGTTGTCTAATTCTTGCTCCTCTTCTTGAGTGAATGTATGATCAAGGAACTCGTTCAAAACTGCCTCTTAACATTTTTCCTCTTCTTCCAAAGACTTTAGTTGCATACTTTCCTTGTTGTCCTCAAACTGATTAATTTCATCTTGTTCAAATGCTAACAAGGAATGTTCAAAAACTTGTTTTACTTTGTTGTCCTCATCATTCACTTGGTTATCACGAGAATTCAGTAGAGTGGCAAGCTCTCTACAAGCTGAACAACTAGGATCCTGACAATCAAGCATTGAGTTGTCTTGGAAAGACTGGTCTTCTTCAATTAGTTTACTTGACTGTTCTTTAAGGAAAGTTGTCATCAATGTATCTATGTTAGCTTCCCCTTTGTAGTACAAAGGGAGTTCTAAAACCAAATTAGATGTTGCATCGTCATGGAGAACCTGATCTGATTTATTTTCATGTTCAGCCTGATAGTCAGTCTTATCTTCATGCAAAACAAGCTTGCCAAACTCCAAGACAAAACTATCCTTTTTCTCTTCTATATGGTTTGAGATTTTATCTTCATCCTTTCTTTCATGGAACAACAACTCATAAAAACCTTTAATGTGTTCTTAATGTTCCAAATCAGTTGGTAAGTTGAGCACCTGTATGCTCTCTTCCTCATTGTCAACAAATCCAAGTAGTTGATCAAATAAAGAAATTGAATCTTCCTCCTCATGTGGTTCTGATGAAGGAGGACTATTTTCTGCCTCAAAACAACTCTTAGCCAGTCATGTAGGCTCCATGAAAGGCTTACTTTCACACTCTTCTACTTGATCAAAGACCCCATGGTGAGATTTCTTAGCTTCAATCAACAAATCCTCATATTATTGAGCATCTCGTTGTTGTTCTAAAATTGTTGTTGGTGAAATTAGAGTCACACCTTCTTCATCATTCACAATACATGGTAATTCATCAAATAAATCAATTAAAACTTGAAAATGATCATCCTTTTCTTGATCTATACCCTGCTTCTCTTGATCTACAACCTCATTTACCTCTTGTAACAGGTCTGATCTATCAACTTCTTGCTTTATATCCTGCTACTCTAGCTCTCTATGTTCACTATAATAGGTCTTTGGAGATATAATGGGACTAACTAGATAAACCTATGGAATTTCTTGGGATGCTAGACGACAAATAGGTTCTTCAAGAAGCTGCTCTTGAGGGATTGTAGATTGAACCTGGTCAAGAATAGGTTCATCTTGTATGAAGCATAGTGCATTGAACATAGGAATGCCTTTTCAAAAAAATGGGTTTGGAAAGGCAATAGCTGGGTTAGCTTCTTGCTTAAGTACATGTTTTTCTAATGAAGGAGAAGGGGATAATTATGATTCCAATTGTGCAAGCTTCTACTCATATTTCTTTTTTTGAGCTGCCAACTCTTTTCCAAAAAGTTTTGCAAACTGTCTACCTTGTGCCTCCAATTCTTGCCTATGAAGTTGGGCTTGATGAGCCAACTCCTCCTGCTCATGGAGATAAGCTTAACAAGAACATTCTTCCAACAACAAATTGATTGCTTGCTCCCTCTTAATGTCATCCATTTTCTTGTTGAAGCATAGCAATGTATCTTTAATCATGTTTGTCATATCTCTAAACTCCATAATTTCATAATTTTGAGGCTGATTGGAAGATTGGGCAGAGGTGGGTATGTGGTAAGCATCTTGAGTATGTTGATAGCTTGTTGTAATAGGCTTATTTGGACTAAAATCGACATTATAGCTACTTGGGTATGGCTGATAAGGAGCCTCATGGACAAAATTTTCATAGTATGGTGGTGGATATTCATATTGACTATGAAAATTTGACATTTCTACTCATATAAAGAGTTGGAAAATAGAGCGAATAGCTGATTTTTGTAACATATCAGCACTAGACCTTTTGAAACCAATAGATTTGTACCTTTAGTCGCCAAGTGTGTGTGTAGATCCTACCTCCAAAGGCTGTAAATATTGATTTTCACACCAAAAATCAAAATTATGTGGAAAAGTTTTGGACTAGGAGAATCCAAACTATCCCACCAGGTGTGCCAAAAACTATTATCAACTAGGATTGCACCCTATCTAAGCCTTGACTCAGCTAATCCTGTTGAAACATTGGAATATCTCCAAGTTGTGGGTACCCTATACTAAAGATAGACCTACAGATTATGTGTTGGTTTCCCTTTTGATTTTCTAAAGAAACTAATGATTATGCAAGAAAAGAGATAAAAGGGTTTTGAAATGAATGGAAAAACTGAACTTGAAAGGATGGTGATGCACCTAAATGACTATGAAAGTGTGCTTCAACTCACAATCAACTTTTAAAGACATTTAATTTTCACAATTCCATATGAAACATGCAATATGACAGTGATTTGTATGAAGGTTTGAAATTAATGGTTGTTGAAGGACAAACAAATGTTCAATCATAACTTCAACCTACTAATATCACCTAACACAACATACAACCTGCATTACACGAAACTTCTACATTCATATTTGCAACAATGAGACATAAAAAAGGATTTGAAACTAGAATCACAATTAAATATCAAATCATTAACTGCAAATGAGACAAAAAATGATGAAAAAGGAATGCACTACTGTCTTTTATTGATCTCAAAGTATCTTTTATATCAAACTTTGAAAGTTGAGTTACAAAACTTACAAACTCTCTGCAATACTCAAGAGAGGCAAAAGCAAGAACTGAGGAAAAAAGACTAAGTCTTTTCCTCTCTATACAAAAATAGAGTCAAAGTGCCAAGAGGTAGCACTTGCAGTTAACTACATCTAAAAATATCTTCTCCAAGATGATCCATGAGCAAAATGGAAAAGGCCGCAAAAGAGGGATCAAAACTGAAGTAATTTGAGCTAAAATAGCCTCAAACTCCCCTTTACAATCAGTTTGACCCAAGTGGACTTCAAACTCAGCCATCTAATTGAAAATCATACTTAAAAAGCTCCTATTAAACTCCACTTCTAATTTTTGCATGATTTTTTGATGAAGGTAACAATTTAAATAAATATTAAAGCAATCAATTAAGGATTACTTTAACATGAGTTGTGGATTTGCCTACTCACTGCATTTGCATGACATTAATTAAAGCAATTTATAATTCGATTGCTCTAATAATGTTTACATTATTATTTTTGTCTCAAAATCATGAAAATACAAGGGGTAATGATTTTTGTTTAATACTCATGCAAAAAATGTTTAAAACAAAGTGAAAAATACCCCAATGAGGGGTTGGCCAATACATAGGGCATAAAGAAACCCTACAACAAAACCCGTGGCCTTCTTCACTTCACTTTCATTTTGAAAATTTCACTCTGCTTGTTTGGGTGCCACCATTAGGGTTTGAAGTGGAGCTTTTCTGGAGTTTTCTTTGTGAGACCTTGACTCCTCCACGCTAATTTCATGCAAGAAGATTAGCTAAGACTGCGTGGTGAGTTGTCTATTTGCATAGAAACGGTGTAATCTCTCATTTCTGTGAAAAAAAATTGTGCCTTTTCAATTTTGTCATAGAGAATAATAAAAGTGTTGATTATTCTGCATTTTCACTTTGCTTTTTTTGAAATTTTTGTAATAAAAGATAAAAAAAACTTTGTATTTTCCTTTGAAATTTCTAAAAATGTCGACCATACTCACCCTTATTTTGCAAGCCACTTGTTCATTACTGCGTTGTTTTGAAAAGTCTGGGTAAAACCCTTCTGTCATGGCCAAGGTTTCCTTTTTTCATTTTGTCCTCACCCATGCTAAGCATTCATCTCAGTCTCATAGGTTTTATGTAGAAACAACTAGGTGACATTTCCACTATTCACTCTATTTGTTGCATACAACCCCTTTAATGATTACGTATCCTCAATACGGCAGACCTGTATTCTCTAGAAAATATTTTTACATGGAAAAAATGTCAACGTTTTCATCCCTCATAAGTGATTTGTCGTTTTTACAAACATGCTTTCATAATAAGTTTGTTCACATACTTTTTTAAAGTACAAGAGTTTGGTAGAAGCCAGTAAGGTATTTTATCTCATGAAAGAATGAGATCTTGTGGAATATGAAAACTCTATCCTCTGATCACTCCAAATTGCTCCTAATATTGAATTTCCATGTTAATTGCTATAGTCATCCTTTCTTTATGACAATCCTTGGCAAGATGATCCCCATCCTTTATCTCCCATGCTAACTCTGACGTCACACTAGAGCCACCAAGACCATACCGGCTGAGACATCCCTCAACTATATTTTGCATCTATAGTCATGAAGAAGGCATGATTACCATCCTATAACTAATTCCACATGCTCATAAATCAACCATTTGATGTAATTTTGGGCACTATTGCATCATTTTCAATATTGAGAACTATGATCCTAGAAATGGTATTGGAGTTAATACTGTCACTGGCACTATTTTTTTCGTTATTATGAAGCTTGTCTTATATACAACTGTAGACTGAAAATGACCTTATACATTGTGAAAATAAAGTCTTTATTCAAATGACATTGCTCTTATTTCTTGCTCACTGTTTATTCCTCATACCCGGACTGTCCCTAGGCACCTTTATATGGATAGTACTTCAAATGTATGCATTTCATATGATATAAACAACAAGAAATAATGATGTGACAATGTCAATGAAGTGATATAAATGAATGATATGACCATAACACTAAGGCTCATTTGTGATTGTCATTTCAAAGTGAAGGGTTACCTTCATTGCACTCTCTATCTTGACAGTCATGAGTGAGTAGTCCTATGTTAATTATGCACATGGTAACTTGTTGATATGATTGATATGCCTTCTTGAAAGATTGTAGTGATTGCATGAAAACTGGAATGACTTTCATAGATTTAAAATATACTTCAAATCCCTCTTAAAATCCAAGAGGACAACATGTTGGGCTCAACCCTTGTGGGAGCCCATTTTCTCCACATGCTATGATGTTAAAACATGAAAATACGGAAAAAAAATGAGCCTATACATGCACAATGAACAAACAAGTTAGCAAAACAATGAAGTTGAAAGCTTCCAATGATGCATTAATTCTTGTGCCCCTGAATGTTTGTGAAATTTGCATATTTGATCAAATGTTTCATAGGATTAGATTATATATTTGTTGATGTATGCATATGGGGAGAAATTTGATTTTGGGCTCTAACACAGTCTATTTCTGTAGGTATCTCTGGAGCAACCAATGAAGGAGCCAGAGCTGAAACTATAGACACAATTGTCAACTTTGTGATTCGTCATTCAAGCAATGACAAATCAAACTTCCTTTCATGTTCCTACTTCTTCATTTGTATAGTTTACTCTTTATTTTTCATTTCATCACATATTTCTTAGTTACTCCCATAGCTTGTGTGGGACATCATATTTTGTACAATGAATAAAACAACAATTCTTTTATGCAAATTGTGTAATCTTTTTTGTTGTTGTAAAACATTTGCATAATAAAACTGAACTTCATTTGAAAGCATCTTTTGTGTAATGACAAAAAATTTAGCAAAAATTTGTATGTACCTTTTTCCCTAGCTGCAAACTATGTTTCAGCTCTACCTGATTGAGTTGTAAGCGAAAATTAGGTAACAGGTATTTATATGCAATTAATCTAATTTCTTGAAAATTAAATTTCGATAGCTAATATTTGAAATTTGAAATTCAAATAATAAACTGCCCAATCCAAAATATTAAAATTTTGAGCTAGAATAGGGGAAAAAGTCGCCCAAGGCGCTATTGTCCCAACCCTATTTTGTGGGGTGTAAAGTGTCAAGAGAAAAATATTAAATGTTTTCCTTGGTTTTGTACATGTGATTTCTTGATAAATGTTCAAATGGACCACAAAATTCATAATTTAGGAAATTAGGTGTACAATAAGGTCTATGCACATAAGAGGGAGCAAAATCTAGTATGAAATTTTCATAGGTGACGATTTATGATGCTACATTTATCCCCCACTTTATTCAGAGTATGAACTTATGCTTAGGTTCACACTAAAGGAGAAAATATGTCAAGAGGTGTTCAATTATCCAAATGTTGAAGAGATGGGATAGTGATGAATTACACAAGCCCCCATGATTCAAGATACCATGGTAAACCAGCATAAGGACAAAGGAACACACATGTATGCAATACAACATGACAAAGAAAAACATACATGAAAAAACATAACACAAACACAAAATGCAAATTGAAATGCAAAAGGAGGGTATGACAATCACATATTAGAAAGCTCCGTAGAAATATTACTAGGATCCATACCTAAGGTGTTCATGACTCATGGGCTAAGAAAGTTTGATATTTGCTAGGTGAACCATGAACCAAAGGCACCACAGGCTAGTGAAGTTTGATATTCACTAGGCGAGCCTTTCAAAATAGTAGAAAAATGAGAAACACATAAAGGGTTTAGTGAGGATCATTTTTCACTAGGTGTGTACCCATGTCAACCATACCAAGAGATAGTCCCAATGACTTTGATAAGGTGCTACACAAATGATCAAAATGTTATGCCAATGCATCACTAAGTCCAGCGTGTGTGAACAAAGTGAAACACATAATGTAATGTATACCCCCACCTTAATGTAATTGCTAAACACCATGCTATGACCAATTTCTTTAAGGTAGAAAATGATAAATGCTATGTGATAAGGTCATGAGAGCTTATTTGGAAAGCCCTATGTTGATGATATTTTTCCAAATCAAGCTAGCTCATAATGAGGAATTGCCCCCAATGTAATGCCACAAACAACACAAAGATGATCACATAAGGGATCCATGAATTCAAGGTCAGTATACATATTTTCTATAATATAACTGAGCTCAAAATTGACATCATTCCCCCAAATAGTAGTGGAACTACAAACATAATAGAAGAATGACACATAAAAGAGAACAGACAAACCTTTGGGTCAACATGGAAGAGACCTAAATGTATCAACACCTTGCATCATCCCCAAAAGTAAAAAACAAGACAAAAATAATGTTTACGACATAGAGAGGAATGGAGATACAAATAGATGAATGTCACAATAGATTTGTTTCCTTTGTATCTGTGTGCCAATGGAGCAACAAGGGTCCTCCAAGGAAAAACCACAAACATGAAAACACATCAAGCAACACAATATGGGAGATCACATCACATGCAAGCAAACATAAATAACACATAAAGCAAACACAAAGAGGTACCACACACGCGAGCCAATCTACAACAAATCATTCACATCCCAATCTTGTTCATCATATATGGAAGGCAGACACGTAGCCAAAGGGACTACACCAAGTGTCGTACTAGGATTATCACCAGGTTCAACACGTGGTGAATCACTCTCATCAGGAGGATCATCACAGTTTCCCCCATCTAAATCCATAGAATTTGAGAACAACAAAGGTAGTTCATTATGCGCTTGTTCATCAATCTTAGCATTTTCATCCTCATCATCCAAATTTATCATAATGGGTGGTTTAATGACAATATCATTTATATGTTCTTGTTTCATTTTTTGTTTTGGTTGGGACATGTAAGGTTCAATGCCATGTTTTGGTGAAGGTTGTAATTCATCATGATATGTTTGGATAGGTGTTTGATCTTCAAGTAATGTTTTGCTCCTTTCACCTAATAGATGAGAAATAACACGATTTCTATGTCTATGCTCTTTAGCATTTCTATTTCTTCTTGTTTGGTTTTCAATTTGTGGAGTAAGAATGGGTTTCTCTACCATTGGTCTCTTTTCATCCATTAAAGGAGGAATTGAAGGGACCATTAGGGGTTGGGAAACCATTGTATTCTTAGGTCTATAATTTTGTTTCTCTTTTGGCAACACAAAGGTAATCATGTGATTCTCTTGGTCTTTTGTAGGATATTGGTGGAGGAACTGCAACATAAATGGTTGGTGTATTTGGGGGGATATTTGCCTCGGACATGGGTTCATCCATGACTTGTGGGGTGGGAGGAACAACCATAGCCCTACCATTCTTAGGTGGGATATTGCTAAGGGATAATTTTGTTATGTGCTTTGCCTTAAATTTTTGATATGACCTAAAAAAGAAATCCTCATGAGGCTTAATAGGTTCCATGGGGTAAGGCCAAAAATAGTCCAATGAAATTTTTTCATGGGAAGCCAAAGGTTTAAACCCACTATGATGAACTATATATATTTGATTCTCAAATGGGAACTTTATGCACTTTTGGATTACCATCGAGAAGACATTCATGGAGCATAGCCATGAATAACCTAGCTTCACACAGAATTGGTCTGACGTTGGGATGATGGTGAATGATACATCTAGTTGTTTCGGTCCAACTTTAAGTGGAAGAGTTATTGAACCTACCATAGGGCGAGTGAAACCATCATGAGTTTTTAACCATGCTTTTGGTTGTTCATAAGAATCTTGATAGAGTTCATACACAAACAAGAATTCCTCAATGATCACATTCTCTAGACACATAGGATCAATGAGTATCCTTGGTGTAGGTTTATCATTAATACATCCAGAAATATAGAGAGGACCATCTGGTGCATGTATAGATCCATCAATATGTGTGAAAGTAATGTAAGGTAACAAATTTGTTCGACCCTTACAAGGTTGGATATTTATTATATTAGCCATATTATCTAGACTATCCTTGAATCATAATTCTTATCATCACAATCTTGCACAAATTTAGATGTATGAGTTGACATAGGATTTGTGAAAATTTGCAAGTTTTAATTGGGTGGAGCTATAGACTTGTTTCCTTTATCATTAACATTAGCCAAATGGATGTGATTGGAATTTATGAGGTCTTGCAGTTGATGTTTAAGACACATACATCATTTTGTATCGTTTCCATGTGTATGATGATATTGACAAAATGCTTTTGGGTTAAAGTTTAGAGGCAAAGGTTTAGTCATGTTCATGGGTCTAATAGAAGGTAATTGGATTATGTTCTTACTTAACAATTGTAACATGATCAAATGAAGAGAGTCAAGCACTTGAGTAAATTGTCTATCTTTTGGCCTAAATTGATAGGGAGTTGAAATTATGGTTGCAACTTGTGGTTTAATGTTATTAGCTATTTGAGATGTGTTTATCTTGATAAAGTTCTTGTTTTTCTTCATGAATGGTTGACTATTGTTTTGAGGCATGGATTCATATTGATCAATTAGAGTCGATGAAGGTGTACCTTCATATTGACTAATTGATATATGATAATCATGATGAGCCATACATAAGTGTGTAAAGGATGGATATTTCATCAACAATATATTATATCCCTAATTTTAGGTTACAAATTCTCTATGAACACCCTTTGAACATCAACATCAGGAAGACTATAATATATTTGCGAATAAAGCAATTGATATCATCCTATAAAATCTATTGCCTTTTTCTTAGGTCCTTGTTTGCAATGCACTAAATTAGTTAATGTTATTTGAGGACCAATTTTTACATTAGAATGTTGGAGAAACACATCAAGCTCATTGAATGAATTTATGGAGTTATTTGGCAATGAGAAAAACCATTCCAAGGCCATGTATTTCAATGATCTAGAAAATAGTTCATCTTGGAGCTTATCTTAAAAAATAAAGTCACTACACAATACCGTAAAAGTCAATACATGACTATTAAGAATTTCCATTTACCATTGTACTTCTCAAATTGAGGTATTTTTGTGTTTTGAGGCATGGGTTTTTTCAAGATTTCAATTGAAAATGGGATCCTCTTAAGATATTGTAGTGGTTTTCCATTTTGATTTTGATTCAATGTGGATATTTGTTGTTAAAGTGATGTTATTTTTTGCAAATTTTGGTTTATGATTGAATCATTGTTCGACATGTTTTGAGAGTTTGATGAATACGACAGGATTGTGTAAATGTTTGGTGAACTACTATGTTGTGCATTTATGAGAGGTGAGGAATATTGAGGTGTTACATGTGATGCCACAAAACTATAAGGATTCCCACTAGGAATCCCTAAGCTTGGAGCTATGCCATTAGTGTGTTATATTATTGAAGCTACAATTGTAAATGTAAATGGGAGAATAGAAGGTATAGTTGTGGGGAGGGAAATTTGTTTTCCTCCTTGGTTTCGAGTGTACCCTAATGCCCGAGTGCAACTAGCTATCGTAGGGATAATAACATCTACTATGTGAGATAGACTATGCAAGACCTCTATGCCTTGAGTATCATTGATCAAATTCCTAAGGTAATCCCTCTAAATCTTTGCCCAATTATTTTAATTTCTCATCGGCACATGGACAACAATAGTCTCAATGTCCATAAAGGTGCTTGATTATGAAGTTGTCATGGGTATTGTGGGATTATGAATGGAGTCCAAAATGGGTTGGGTATTAACAATACCTTGCATGAAAGAGTTGAAATAATCAAGATCCACAATGGATGTAACAATAGTGAAAAATGCCATAAGTCTGCAACTACATCTCACTAGAGTATTAACAATAGGACACTAGGTTGTAAAGCTCATATGAGTTTCAAAACACTAAGGCATGCCCACTATGAACACTAAATTGGAAAACAGTCATAGTGAAATACACAAGATCAAAAATCAGAAAGTAGAAACACACAAAAAACACAAAGACAAAGGTCTGATAAAAAATTGAGCCAAAACTAACTGGACAAGGGCACCCAGGATACCTTTTTCTAGGATTTTTTTTTGCAAATTTCAAAGTTTGAATACGTGTAATACTATTTAAGGTTTCTATTTTGTGATTGTGCAAGTGTAATAGTGAATATTTTTCCAGAATTTGTGCAATTTACGATTATGCAATGCAAAATGCAAGTGTGCAAAGAATTTTCAAAATGTTTAAACAATAGAATGAAGTTACAAATGAATTTTCCATATCTAAAATGCAACAATTGACTAATACTAATATGCAATTTTGAAAAATGGTCTTTTTATCTTTTTGAAACAAAACAATATAATTTTTTACTTTTTTGACTATATGCAAAATGCCTAAATGAGTGCAATGAATACTTTCTAGATCTAAAATGACCTAATGCAATTTTTTAAATGCAATTAAGATGTAGATATGACCTATGATGATTGAAATTAACCCTATTGCAACCTTTAATGCAATATGATATGCAATTTTTTGAATTTTTTTATGGTTTTTTGATCCAATAATGATGCCTAAATGAATAATGCAAAACAATGCAATGCTAATCTTAGATCTAAAATGATATGCTTCAGATTGTAGAAGGTCTATAATATTAATGTGTCGGGTTCACCAAAATGATATGCTACAAAAGTGAAACCCTAAGGCTTAACTTAGGATTTCATAATTTTTCCAAGCATGGACCATTGGAATTCATATTGACCAAAGGATTAAGATTAACTTACAACTTATAAGGCGAGTCAATAAATCCTTGGGATCTAAATTTGGAATGTTTTGGAATGGATTTTGTATGAAATGCAATGATGCAACTAGCTAATGATGACAATGCACTACTTTGATGTGAAAACAACAAATCTAGAAATTGACAGACAAATTTGATTATCAGAAATAGACTAAATAGAATTTTATGCACTTGTGGTTTGAATTTTGGTTTGATTTGAATAGAAAAAATGACCCAAGGAACCTATGTTCGAGTAACTAAATTTGTAATTTATCTTCACAATCTTTAGGTGTTTGATTAGAGGCTTCTTCCTTTTGGATCTCACTGTCAGATCTTCGTCGGATGTCAAGATAATTGAGTTTTCGTATCTTGTCAAGTTGTAGGATTTGAATGCAACAATGATAAAATGGTCTTCAATCTTCCTCCAATATTCTTCAAATTTGTAACTTGCACATTCAAAGAGAGTGGAAGGGTTGTACCATATAGGGGCTTTCCTCTGTCAAATCTCATGTTGGTGTTTCCACCTCTACAATGGAAAAATTGATGATAAATAGCTTATCCTTTTGAGGGATAGAGGCTACATGATAAATGAATGATGAATTGATAATTGGACGCAACTCACCACTCAAATCTTATTTCCTTGAAGGATTGATGTCATGCACATCCCCTCAAGGCTTGATTACAATTTGGCTTGGATTGCTTTAAAGATCTACAAGTGTTATCCCTCACAAACAAAATGTATGCACAAACATGAATAAACTCACATAAAACTTGACATGATGCATTGATAATGAAATTCTGCAATATTTCTACTCTTGAATGCCCTTGACTTGATAATAATTGCTTGATCACCAATATTTCCAATAATTGCTTGTTCGTCATTAGTTTTCAAATGATGACATGACTAGGTGTCTAATGTATGTGGTTTTGCTTTGATTGGAAGAATAATAGTACCCAAACAAGGTCTAGGCATGTTTTAAAATCCTCTAATAGTGAGATTAGATGGAGATATGTAGATAAATCTACATTCATTTGATTTAAATAATACTTAATGCATATGTTAAGACTTGATCCATTGTCAACTAAGGATCATTTAATATTTTCTTCACCACATTCCACCATCATGTGGAACTTGCTAATGCTTCCTTAAGTACTTTATTAAGTGGAATATCTCTATCCTCAAAATAAATAATGACTATTTGTATGACCAACATACTATATTGAAGATGTAAATAAGTGTGGATTAGGATTAGGTTCAACTTTTAATCTTTTATAAGGCCTTTTGCATAATATCTCCATGAAAAAGGTGATGTGCACACTAAATCCTATAGAGAAATTTTAGCTTGAGTATTTATATCTATTAAATAATATCATACTCTTTATTTTAGCTAAAGCTTGAGGTGTTGGAGGTAAATTAAGTGCATTAGTAGGTATGATAGGTGGTGGAAAATCAACATGAATTGTACTCTTAGTAAACTTTGATGAGTATTCTTGGAAGATAATAATCTTGTGAATTTGAAGCATCATGAAAAGTAGGTATATGATACACATATTTCATATAATAGATGAAATAGGATAAAAATATAAACCATATCAAGCCATCTCTAAGTCCACACTATTCTCATGTGAATTTTGCCTAGAAAACTATGCAATAAAAGCACTAGATAAACTAGTCAAAGAAGTGTAGAGAAAACAATATGAATCAAACCGTTCTAAAGCATACTAAGTTGGTCGATCATTTAAAAATTCTTCACCAAGACTCATAATATTATCATGCAATATAGGAAAAAGAAATGAAGCCTAGCTAAAATCAATGAGATGTCAATAAATTATCAAGACACAAGGTATCATCATGTGAAGAATGGAAAATTTAATGATACACAACCATAAAATCAACATGGGATGTGAAAGAATGAACATAAACATGCTTATCCTATGTAGAAAATAGGGTAATTCATATGAAGAACATATACAAAATGTATTGTCACTAAGTGTGCTAATGTCGTGCATAGATGAATCGTTCATATGAAAGATTCTTGCTTAGTATATGATCATCATTATTACAAGGAACAAGCTCATCATGGAATGCAAGAACAAATGAATTAAACATCAATAAAAATATAGGCTAAGTACTAACCAACACAAAGAAACAAAGAAAAGGTAATACATGATAAAATAACACCTCTCTAAAGGCACATTTGTATCCATATCATATAACTTTATAAGTGCAACAAGGATATATTTGTCATATGATGTGAAGGATAAAATAATGTCATAGTTTGAAATAAAGACATGCAAATGATCCATGGAACAAACCCTAATAGGTGCCACAATGGTAGGGCATCCTAGGGTGAAAGGGTGGGATAAAAGATAAGTCTCTATATATAAACCAAGCCCTGATCCCAAATATAAGAAAATAAAGATCAAACCCTAGGCAACATTAAAAATACATCAAAAATATGAGTATAATGGAATTTGAAAATGAAATTTAGAAATATTAGAAGAAGGTTGGGAAGTGTAATATCATATAGGCTCAAAAATATAAAAGAAAATGAGGTTTCATAAAATGTGTATCTAGGTCAATTGTCAAATAAAATGCATACACATTTAAGCACACACCATCCTACGTCAATAAATGCTAGTTGAGTTGACTTGATTCTGGTAATTTGAAATTACTGAATGTGATAAATTTAAATAGAAAATAAATGTATTGAGCTTGATAATCAACATATGCACATGTAATGAAGAAGATTTGTATTAGATCTGTCCTGGAATTAGGAATTTAACTAGCATCAAATTGGTGATCACCCAAAAATTATATTTTTGTGTTGATTCTATATAGGGATGCATTTAACTTTGAGGGATTAATTTGTGACTATGATCTTGTTTTGTGCCCACAAACTTGACTTGTGTAATTTTCTAACTATTCTTGTTTGCTTCCCTTGAGATAATTTGATTTATTCTATGTTTCTTGATGTCTACAAGGGCTAGTGGTATTGATAAATACCTTTGTTGGGTTGTCATACGAATAAGTTGTGAGTACTACGCCTTGATCAACCTCTTCTAATTGAACAATGTAAAAAGCAACACCCTTTAGTCATGCAAATAACTATAATTATTAAACAAAGGTAGGTTCCTTTTAAAGAACTAATTGAAGTGTGTATATGCAAATGATATCCAAATTACTTTCTTGATTTCTAGATTTTTAGATGATTAGAATGAATACATTCAATGTGTTTAAGTACAAGGATAATATAAACATATCGAGAAAACTTGTGTTTAGTTGGCCTTAAGTGGATATATTGACATTATGCACTTAGTGATGATACATTTTGTATATGTCATCCATGTTCTTCACATGAATTACCCTATTTTTTACACGAGGATAAGCATGTACCATGCATAATGTCATTCTTTCACATCCCATGTTGATTCTATGGATATATAATGTACTTATACTATATACACATATATGCATATGCATAAATATTTTCTAAGGATCTTTTTCTTCCTTGTTTCTTATTGACCTCCATATACATACATATATATCTACATATCTAAGAGACATAATCCTTCCATACTCCATGATAGTAATAGGGAGTGCTTCTAGATATATCGATGGATGTAAAGACTACTATGTCAATGTTTGACTTATACAGGTAAGGGCAATTATTTCTTTCACTAATCACCTAGATCTACTAACATTATAATTGTCGCTACTAGTGAAGAGCTACACAGGCTTGAGGCATAAGCAAAGAATATGAAACAATTGATGCAACTTTTTGAGGCACCATACCACATTAGCCTACTTAGGTTGTTCTTCCAACCATAGAATAGACACACATAAATATAACTACAATTCAATGATATATCTTATAACAAAGATAAATAATTATAAGATTGAGAGTTTGAACCTTTCTCATCCCAATCATACATTTTGATACTAATTTAATTTGTAAAATTATTTACTAAATTTTTCATTGATGTACCCTTCTTTGTTAACAATGTATTGTTATGCTCTTAATGGTATTAACTATTGAAAATCTTTCAAGATTATAACAAAGGAAAACTAGCCAAGGCAAACATGTATAATTGCAAGAAAAACAATGATAAATTGGGAGCGAAAGCATAGCAAAAGAAAACCCAAGGAAATAGACGAGCAGCACAAGAAAAAAGAGCAAATGAAGAACATAAAAATAATTAGCCGATAGGCTATATTTTGTAGCAGCTTTTCACCTGGAAAGTTGTCTCACGGAGGCAGTTGAAACATTCGTCGGCTCACGCGTCAGAACAAATTTTAATTCGCGATCGATATATCCGTTTAAGATGCTGCGAAAATCTTGTCTCGAGCTCAAAATCTAGTAGCTCTAAAACTCCGATATTTTTAGACCTACTTTCCGTTTATTGTGAATAGATTGAAGCAGCAGCTGTAAGGAGATTGGTTTTGGTTCATATCATTTAAAAAAATCCTGTCTTGGTACGGTTTCGTAATAGTTTTCCTGCACACTCTGCCCATTTTGTCTCATCGGCATCGTTGACAGCACGACATTTTGTGCAGAATCTTGAGGTAAGTTACTTGCCATGGTTTCAGCGAGTTTTTTTTGGGTGGGAACCTGTATCAGGCCGGATCATTTTTTGTTGTGTTTTATATCATTCTAAAACAATTCTGTTATCTGTTAAATGAGGGCACTGGTTTTGTGGTTTTATCAACGGTAGTTTTCATATATGATATTATTGTAATACCTAGTGTTAGATCCCTATTTGTTTCTTCAGTAGAAATATTCTGAACTATGAAATGAATTTTACGTTTATTTGGTGGTTTTAATTTTTGTTTATTTTGTTATCTTTATTCTTGAGGTTATTTTTGTGATAATTCTCCCAACAGAATTATTAAGTTAGTATTGAATGGATACCAGCTACTAAAATGCAATGGTTGCCAGAAGATTTTCGCATACAGTGAATAGTAGAGAGATTGGACCATCTTCATATATTAAACTTATATATTCTTCTTCGCAAACCTTATACATTGTACAGCATATTTCTTCACAGTTTTGTGCCATTATACTGGCTCTTGTACTTTGGAGACCAAGTGTTACAATGCAAGGGATTGGTGTGATACACAATGACTAAAATTTCAAAAGATTGTATCGAATAAGTGACAAACAGCTTGGTTTTCCAGATGGATACATCCTCTCACATGGTTGGTTACTTGGTTAGGACTCAGTGGTATAATTAGGTACCAATATGCTTTTGATATTATTACATTCTTTTTTGAAACCATGCGTCTATATTATTTCAACAAAAACAAGGGCACTACATTTCAGAGACCATCTTCCCATAGACAAACTGAGTTAGCATCTCTGCTTTTGCATCAATTTGCAAAAATTCAACATCCTTTTAGAAGTAATTCTAGACATGATTGTGTTTGGCAGGTCTATCCTTAAAGTATCAGGTTATTGTAACTGCAAATAAGAATTCTCTCTAAATATTTGATTCAAGTCTTCAGTATGTGAAAAAATTTCAGAGTTTGACATTTATCTCTTGTGGTCTCCAATCCTCCAGATTTCTTCTCCTAGTGTTGTTTTCCATAGCAATGCACACAACAAGTCTCCTATAATCTGCTTTTTATGCACCCCTAAAAGGTTTTAGTGGCTTTTCACTGCAGAAAGGTGCACAACATTGTTTCTTCTTGATGTCATTTAAATACTGGTAATGTCTGTGAGCCTTAGCTTCTTCAGTCTTATCTTGATTGATGAGTTCGAATGGAGAAGTAATCAACTCAATAATTTCTACTTAAAACATTTTTACTTTCTAGTTTTCTGTACTTTGGCACCTATGCAACCATTAATCGTCAATCCTTGGGCTCCACTCCTTATTCAGTTGATAGAAAATATGAAAATTGTGTCCATACTTGTCATACAGAACATTAGTTACATTAGAGAAGAAAGATTCAAATTAGGCCATCCTCAATCTCTCCAAATAGGCCCCAAAAACTCTATTTACATTTTAGAAAAACACTTTGGAGGAGTAACCCTACAGGCTACAAGCATTGGGTATTTTAGCTTATCCACTCCTATATATCTTTGGATATGATGGAATGTTGTTAAATTTCAAAGCATTTTTATTTTTATCTTAGAAACTTGGAAAAGAAACATACTCTTAACAAGTGCTTCCATTCTAGTTTGGTGTGCTTGCCTAGTTGTCCTCTAGGTGTGGAAATTTTCCTAGTCTAATGAGAACCATTAAATCATTGCACTCGGAGAACTTAGGAAGGAAATATAATACCTTGAGCAGAAATTTTGTTTTCAATGGCTGTGAAGTACCATTGGTAGCTAGCATATATTGCAAATCATAGGGCCCTGGTGGTGGGCGAGAGGTTATTCTATTGGCCAACCTTTGGTAGCCGTCACAAAGTGTAAGCTAGAGGGTGTTGATTGTGAGATGGCTCCTAGATTTACATTTTAAAAATTACAATAAACCACAATACGATGACCAAGTAGGTGATGTTTTTACAATACAATGAATTTATTGATTTTGCATGTATATATAATAGAATCCCATAACCTTCCAATACAAACCATATCAAACATTATAGCTCAATCAAATCTTGTCTCTCTCTCTTAACAAATCTCATATTACTCCACAAATTCTAGGGTTGTCAATCATGTAATAGTAACAATTGCCTCAATGTAAGACTCAAACCTCTTGTGATTATTCTCCATCAAACCCTTTTGTGATCTTACTTTATTCTAGAGAATACATGATTTAAAATTAAGATTGCACATAAGAACTCTCAAAGCACTTGGGCTTGTGCTTGAATATTGTCACATTAATATTCAAAACATTTAAAAAAATCGTGTTGGGGATTACAAACTATATGTAAATAAAATGAAGATTTGAATTCAGCACATTGCCTTCCTAGTTGCAAAACCAGGTTTATGCTCTATATGACAAACTACCCACTAAATAAGTGCTAAAAAGAAAGCCAATTTAAAATGACGTGTATAAATGTGACGACCAAACCCGTACGTCAAATTAAAACTTTTGAATTTAACCACAATAAGTAAAAACATTGCCATTTCAATAAAATTTTTCTTTTCAACTTCATAAACAAGATATATCATTTTGCAACTTTAACTATTTCTTTCCAAAAGAAACTACAAAGTAAAGAAGAACAAGATACATACATAGCTCATAAGCTTTTGGCACAAATAGAAGTAAGAAGGTCTAGGAGTTCGTCCTGTCAAATCTTGGTCCATCGGCTGTTTGTTGAGGAGGAGAAACATCACTCGGGCGCTTTTCCGCCGACCACGGACTTATAATGCGGTCCCTTGCACATTCATTATTCAATGAATGGCCCTCCCTTCGAAGAAGAGATTGGTAGGGTATCCCTTAACAATTACCAACTAAGCATAGTGTTGTGTTCCTACATAACTAGGTCCTGTGCATACGGCAACTCTTGAACTAGTATGTACTTCGGGATCACGGTGAACTGACAGTGTAGTACCACAACTAAGTGTAAGTTGTTCTTAACACTACTTTGGCCAAAGTATTTCCATTCAATAAAGAACGTAGGTCATCTATCACATGCACTAGCTAGGGTCAATTTGACTTAAGGCTTCCTTACTCTACGCGTAGGTCGGTCTAATCGGGTAATCCGTACCCTAGACGTCCTACATCAAGTTAACTACTAGAAAGGACAACTTAACAAGTACTCACAAATTTTCTCTCCTAAACTGGACATCTTTCATCCTAGGAGTTCATTAACTTGACTAAGTTAATCTACTTATTTGTTGTGATCGGTACCTTATTAATCATCCTCATTTCTTCCCTAGTATTAAATAGCTACTTGGAAATCATATACTCCTTATATGGAGTTCATACATATAAAGCAATTCACTCCTTAATGCATCTACGATCCTAGTGTAAATTGTACACTAATTCAAGCAGGTGCAAACAGTAGTAAACATGCAATAGCTGTCTTTAATTCACAAATTACTCCTTTGAATAAAGAACTAAAAGCAATTCCTAATTCTTGCATAATCAGTAGTTATTCTTTCAGAATTACGTTAAGAAAATCGTTCCTTAATATGAAGAATAGGACTAATTATAACTCCCTAACCTTTGTACATTCAGAAGATACAATTTCAGACTTTAATTTGGAAATTCGTTCTAAATTATGAAAGAATAATAGCATGCCTGGTTTATGCTTTCCACAGATGATGATCTAGATTGAGTCTGCAACACTCTTAGCTTCCAGCAAAGACTTCCAGCCACTCTCTTACTGATAATGTACTCTTATACACAGCTGAAAGACAATCTCAGCCCCTCACTGTTAAACTCAGAAATGATGAATGATAGCAAAGATTCTTTGTCACTATAAATTGTGCTCTCAGAATATAAAGAAGAATTCACTCTAAATTGATGATACAGGATAGAAATTGCTGAAACTACTCAGAAATAATATTGTAAGCTCTCAGAAGTTATGTTTCCGCTCTCCAAAGAAAACCTAAACCGCAATATGAATTGGTGAGTTGAAAGAGTGAACAGGTGGCTTTATATAGAGCCCCTGCTCAACTTATTCTGCTATTTAGAAGGTAAGAAAAACGCCAGACAGTCCCAGAATAATTCAAACTTGCAATGTGGCGAATTAAAGAGATGATTCGGCCTTTCATGATGACAACAAATGCAAAAAAATTCAACATTGAACTGATAAAACTCAATACTTGACACCTATAGGCATTTTTCTGTTTTAGGCACATAAACTCAGCAGTTCGTTTTGATGATTCAACAATGGTGAAAAGGTCAAGTGCGCCTGCATTCCAAGTTGCCATTTTATGGGGTTTGATAGCCAAATACTCAGCTTCATCCAAGTCGCTTGACCTGGTCATGGCGTGAGAACTCAGTCGCACATTTTTCACTTCATGGGAATTTCCTTCATTTTATTTTATTTTATTTTTCTAAAGTTTCCCATAGTTTGAAATGAAATATTTCCAGCATGGCGTGATTTGCCAAGGCATTTGATTCATTTTGAAGTCACATCATTTTATTTCATGGAGTTAATCGACTTCCATAGTTTTAAAGAAATATTTATCTTTGAGAAAATAAAGTCTCTTATTTCCAAGTTTTGATTTCCTTTCTACACTTTATGATATTTAAATAAAGTGCCATTTAAAACTTTATTCGATTTCCATTCCATTATCACAAAATAACATATATCTTTATATATTTATTTTATTATATTAATATATATATATATAGTATAGCTTTAATTTACATAATATATATCTATGTATATATATTTAAATTTAATAATTTAAATAAACTTATATACATATATATATTTTGTAAAAACTATATTATATATATATTTTGTAAAAACTATATTATATATATATTTTGTAAAAACTATATTATATATATATTTTGTAAAAACTATATTATATATATATTTTATATAATATTAAATATATAATTATATTTACCTTTACATATATACATGTATACACACATACATATTTAATTACAAAGTACGTATACTGCGAGCCAGTCAACATACTTTCATTATACGTACCTATGTATATGTGTATATATGTAGATTCCGAGGTAATGTCAACATAATATTATTCATATTCACATATATACAACAGGTTAGTTGTGGGTATGTATACATGTATATTTGCTTGTATACTTTCCTCTATGTATATGTATTCATAAGTGTATTTATATCAATGCACACATACGAGCATATCCATTTGCTCTCATACGTTTGTATCGACATGAATATACTTATGGATACGTGTATATAACGTATATATGTATACATGCCCACCTCCTAACTAGTAACATTATTCCACATACAGTTACACTGGCAAGCATCACTTATTCATGCATTCAGAAGTAGATAAGACTCCTAATGTCAACAAACAAGCCTATGGATGACTTACCCTTAACTCAACAAACTGACTTAGCTTACTCAGTCTATAGGATGTGTGTGTATGCTCAATTGGTACTCGTTACTGTTTACCCGACCAAGCTCCTCCCTGAGTGATATCTCTCCTCTACCTGAAGAAATGAACCTGTTTCCTACACATCATGACACGACAACATAAGTCATATGCTCAAAACAAGGCAGTATACATAAATCATCACAAAAAGTTAGAATAACATCATTCCATAACTTATATGTCACCTTCATTCAAGAATTACATCAATAGAAGTATCAAACAAATGAGACAATTATTTTAAATAGGACACATTGTATTGATAACAAGAACAATATGTTACAATTGGGGTGTAACAATAAATTAGTAAAAAAGGGGCCCATAGCCACTCTTTGCCAATCTTTATGTTCCCCTTACTTTGCACAAATAAATTGTTTGCATAAAAAAGTTCTAGTACAACCCGCTATAATTTAATTTGAAAGAAGTCAAATAATATATAATTAGTATAGATATCTCAAATACATTTATATGCAACTTGTTGCATTTCAAACTGCAAATAATAGAATCTAAAATAAAAAATAAAAAATTGTGGACAAATGATTGCTTAGGAAGAGTAATCTCAACTCCAGCTAGCGTTGGGTTATTGAGAGAGTTTGCAGCAACTTTAGTTAAGTTAATTTGTTTATTTTGTTTGCAAAATCACAGTTATTGACTTGTACATAAAATTGTTTCATGTGCTCTCCATGGGACTACAAGGCTTAACTCACTTTTTTCAATAGATCTTGATATGTAAGTTGGATAGAATATTTTCCTAGAATTTAATTACTTTATTCTATATTTTTTTCAAGTCTTGTACTTGATACATTTGAGATAAAGATATTTAGTGCTTAAATGAATAGGTGACACAAAGACCAACATATATAATAAGAAAAGGCCCCTAAAATTTTCCAAAAATTCCTAGCGAACAACTTACTAATTGAGTTATTGGTCTTGGTACAGGTGTGGGTACAGGTATGACGATATAACAATTTCTTTTCCTTGGGTACGAGCACATGTTCGAATATATATACTATGTATTGAAAAATTAAAAAATATATAATATAAAACAATGGGGTTTGGGAGTGGAGACCCCAGTGGGGTTGAGGGTCAGCACCCCTCATGGGGGTTTTGGGGCAATGCCCCTCACGAGGTTGAGGGGCAATGCTCCTTGTGGGGGTTTGGGGGCGGCTCAAGGGGCAACACTCCTTGTGGGGGTTTGGGAGCAATTACCCCAACAGGGTCGAGGGGTAGTGCTCCTTGTAGGGTCTGAGGATAGCGCCCCTTGCGTGTTCCTTGTCGCAATATTGGGTAGGATTGAGGAGTAGAGCCCCCGCCACCAAGCCCAAATTAAAGCCTTTGAAACCACACAAACCTTTGTGACATACACCATTTTCACAATTTTATCACTGAAGGGCGAAATTAGGTATGCAGGCATTTTTTTGTTTATAAAAATGTTTTTAGGTTAGTTTTTTATTTTAAAAAAACGCTTTTAAAATTGTTTTTTTAACTTTTTGGGGCCCAATGGACCCATAGGGAACTTGGGGTGCTCAGGCAGACCCAAGGCCAAACCAGGAGCAAATCCGTACTCGAACTGGACCCATACTAGTATGGGTGGGGGTTCCTGGCGAACCCATATAGGTTTAGAATGAATGGCTATTTTTTTTCAATTTTCCAAAAAATTAAAATTTTGGTGAGTTAGACAATAAATTTGATATCAATTGTACTTATTGTGTTAAAAATATGCCCCCTTTTTATTTTTTAGTGGTAATAATAAAATCAAATTTGAGTAAATTTTTGTTTTATGTTGTCCTAAATCTTAGGAAGGTCTCACAAGTTAGGTGCATCAAATCCCTTTTAGAATGTTGTATAGAGTCACTTGACAGGAATATAAGCAAGGGTATCTTTCAAAAGGGGCTTGAAGCATTGTTTTAACTGTTAGATTAAAATTCTATTGCGGAGGTTGTATTTTCTTGGAGCCCAAATAGCACATCCACAAAGTATGCCGAGTTTAGGCTAAATGAAACTAGAACCATTGATTCATTTCCCATCTGTTGGTTCTCCATGTTAGGAAAAAGGGTGTTGTACACCTTGCACAAGAAAATAAATACATTTTAATTATGAAATAAATATTTATGGGGTGTATTTGAGTGGATGTGTTTAGCTATATTAAATATTTATTTGGGTCCACTTGTAAAGTTGTATTGTAACATGAACTAGATATTATGTGTGGGTTGCACATTGGAAAAATATTTAATAGTAGGAAAACTTAGTATCAAAAAGTAAATGTTGGGGTCAATGGTTTTGTGCTCAAATGGTTTTGAGACACATAATTTAGCTAATACGACTTGGTGGTTTTGTGTGAGCTTGAATCTATAAAAGAAAACATATGTTTAATGGTAGAGTTTGGTTGCCATTTGTATTGAGCTCTTTTGAAGAGTGCATATGTGAAGCATGGCATGGGATGTATGGTTATATGGTTAGCCAATATGCTTGGACACTTGGAGGATGCATGAGAGCTTGATGTTTTAGAAGTATTCATGGAGACATTGTAAGTGTATTGTAATGTTTCATTGCTGAATAATAAATTGAGTGTGGATGCTTTTGGAGGTTGGGTTTTTCCCTCATGAGGGTTTTTCTAGGGTATATCTTGTGTTATCTTGATGGTATGTTTGTCTATTCTTTTGTGTGGTGGATTTTGCTAATGGGGTTATGTGGAAATGTTTTTGTTACTACATTTTCTTTTCCTTTCACTCCATGTTTGTGATCCAAATAGCATGTGCCCATGTAAGGTGAAGAACTTAGCCAAGAAGGAATAAGGACCGCCGATTCTTTTTAATTGGGCTGTTGAGAGGAAGATAAGTGCTAAAAATTATTAGAAGAATAATGGTGAATCCAACAAATTATGAAATGTGTGCTATAAAAATTGGTGTGATTGAGACTTAGGTCCAAAAATGTCTAGCAAACATGGTGTGCCCATTTACAATTTTTATAATAAAATTGTGGCAGGGTGAATGAAGGTAAGAAATGGTAAGAGGTTGCAAATTTTGGGCAAATGGGCTGAGAGCCACTTTGTCTTTGATCAATTTCAAGGGGGAGAATCTAGAAGATTGGCCACTAAAAAATTTCTTGAAGTCCAAGAACTGAGAAAAAATCATAGTTTTATGTAGATATTCCAAAATAAATGAGATGGTAGGATTCAGTGTCAATTAAAATGGTTTGAAAAATATTAGGAAGAACATTGGTGAATTTAGGAAAATCCACATGCTTTTGACCAGTTTGAAAAATGAAATGCCATATATCATATGCCTTTTTCTGAAAGTAGAAGATATAATATGCAATTTATTATTGTGTTAAAAATTTGATATGTTCTACTTATATGATTGACAAAAATGAATGTCTTGTAAAATTTAGAACTGAATTTGTATTTAAATATGTCTTATATTTATTTTTAATTGTTATAAGCCCATCTTTAATATTTTTCTTCATATAGTGCATGTGATTCTTTGTATCATTATCAACAACTAATTGTGACTCATAAGGATCTAAAATGTGCTAAGTATAATACTTATGTATATTGTTTTGGAGTGATCGTTTATAGCTTAAATGGTTTTGACCATGTTGTAAACTGATGTTTAGGATTGCTCATTTGATGTAGAATCTGAGTTGCTTTCTATTGTTTGCTCATTGCAGGAAACTCTTCTATTTGATTGGGAAATGGTCATAAATATGTAAGGCAAGTCAATTTATAATTTAAGTATAAGTTTTCAAAATGTTGGATGATTGGGCTTCTTTGCATTCTGCTTCAGAAAGTGGATCTCATACCATCAATGAGTATGCTGAGGTACCCTTTTGCCCAAGTTCATTCAAGAGATTACAATGTTATAGATTATACTTACTTTTGGAGTATCATTTAATCATGGGTTTTTGATTACATATTTTGAATTTTTATCAGGGACACTGATTTAGTTGCTTATGAAGTTTCTCATTGCTCCTAATCTTCTTGATAATATTTTCTCTATATACTTTAAATTGTGCTAGACAATGCAATGCTATAGTGTGGTCCTTTATACCATAAAATCCAAATATCAGTCCACATTATTTAGCTATTAAAGCCATTATTTTGATTTTTAATTTTGTCCTTGTTTTCCTTGGTTTGTCTTGTTGATGTCTTTCCCTACTTGAACAAGAGATTTTTTTAGTGTTACCCCAAGTTTCTGGGACGGGGACGGCGAGACGAGTCCCCAAGTTTCCGGATTTTGAGGTCAAATTTGGGGACGGCGGGGGGACGGCTATATAAAATATAGGGAAATTTTAAATATTCATATGAAACATGGATAAAGCATGCATAATATACATTATAGAACCTTAAGTTATAATACCTCAAAAGCTTTGGAGGAAACCTTCTAGTATTGTCATACTTTTCTCCTTACTGTCAATTGTTTGCCATATTTTTAAGCTTTATCAATCATCAACTCACACCTCTGATAAAGAAGATATTACAATCTAATGATTTTCTCAAGAATAACTGTCTTCTACCTCAAAATATTGTCATCAAACACACCCTTGTTAATTCATGACTATCAAAAGTTCCTCTTTAATATTCTGTCACTGTACTTTATCATTTTGTTTGCCTTCATCTTCAAAACTGTCCTTCATTAGACTATGTCCCTTTAGCCCAAAGTGACTGCCCTTTCATGGTTGACTGCTCACTTGTCCAAAGTGACTGCCTTTTTTAATAGACAAACCACAGTCATATTTAGTCCACTGTCAAATACTTTAATGACAGTCCTTTGAAAACTCTGTGCATTGTTCAAAACCACAGTCATCTTGTGGTGAGGTCACTTTGCAAACCTTTTCATCACTGTACTGTCCTAAGACTGTCCTTTTGATCTCTCCTCTGTCATCTTCATAACTAGTATAGGGCTTTTGGAACTGATTGTGATCGATACCATGACCTTGATTTGGATATCTCTCATCATATATTGTCACGTGATGTCTTTCTTTTGGGCAATTTTAATGCTTACACCAAGACCTTCAAGATGCTTCTACGTGATCATGTAGACAATGAGTTTAGTCTAAATGGGTTATTTTGAGGATTTTTGTTTGTAAAGAATCTTAGCTGATGGGAGTAATTTTCTTATGGCCTAGTAGAGGTATGTTCCCTAGTTGGGTGAGTCCCATGGTTTTCTCTTATTTAAGGTATACCCTTTTCTGTGATTTCAATAACTTTACTTGCTTCCCTCATAGCAGGGGAGTGATTGTGGCAGATTATGTTCTTGCCAATGCACCCTTGATCTTCCATATTTGATATTTCCATAACTCCTATCATCTCCCACTGGCTTATCATGTTGGCTTTTTATTCTTTGAACTACCTCTCCATCCTTTACCTATCTTATTGTCACAACCAAGTAAAGAACCAAATATCCAATAACAGTAATATGACAGGAATCAACATAAATGCACAAAACAGGAAATACATGTTGGGCACCAACATATGCTAATATTCAGTATTTCCCAAAATAATGCCCTTGAGTTGGGTCTTTCTGTACAAGGATCCTAATAAAAGGACCCACTTTATAATATCTCTCTATATGACATTCAACCAATTGTTTGCATTGATGCATCTTGATGTTGTGGTATAAATTAGTCAGCTCTACAATAGAAAAACTGAGAAGTGTTTTTTTTCCATTTCAACTACTTTGTTGTATTTTCTTTTTTCCTTCTTTTTCTATTTTGTAAAATAAGAATTTGTATTGCAGGCTTATGGTATTTCTGGAGGACAGAAGAATACAGAGAGCCATATTTTCTCAGTAGACACACTTGAACGATATGCATCCAAGAATCATGGAGTTATAACATGCATGTCAGCAGGCAATAATGCTATACTTGTTGGAACAAATAAGGGATGGCTTGTTCGATATGATTTTGGAGGTGGAGACAATTATGGTATGTGCTTTTTTCTTGATGTATAGCTTTGGAAAACTAATTATTTTCAGGTTCCAAAATCATAAGATTTTCAAAATTTTGCCAAATATACTTATTTTAAACCTGTCCAAGAATACATTACCTTAGGCCATACAGAGTTTTCCTTTGGAAACTCGGATAATTGCAACTAAGAATTCACTGCTTTGGTTGTCTTCTTGAGAAAATGTCACATGAGGCATATGTACTTCAAAGGAAATAGTGGCAACAGCATTGGTAGTTCTCACACATCAAGCTGAGCTTGACTTTGCTGGTGTGGTAAAGTTTCCAAACTAGTACTTCACTTTGAGCAGCCATCTTCATTTTTCTTCCTTTATGCTATTTTTTATGACTGAGTTTTTGAATAATGTCCCTTTTGTTCTCAAGCCTTAAAACTCCTGTTCACCATACAATCATTACCGAGAGCATGACTTTCATATAGAATTCAGCGAGTCATCTCCTTCTGGGTTTTAAAAATATCCTCAAGTCTTTTTTTCACCATAGGTGCTATAGTCCTGTAACTACAATTACAAACCACACCTTGAGAAGCATCATGCAAAGAGCATGTTCACATATCAGTCCATTAGATTTTGCTGCCAACGATTTTCTCAAATGTATCAATAACAACCCTCCTAAAATGAAAAAGCAGAAGTGCAAATAAATTTAAGATAGATGTGCCTTTTGTTTCAGCTTTCAGGTTGATTTCAAAATTACAAATAAAGAAATGTCTCATGGGGGGCTTATTCCAAAGGAAGTCCATCTAAGGAAAGTCTTTTCAGGTTCAATAAGAAAGCAAATTTGGAGACCAGTTTTAGATCAATAGATTTAATCTTGTTCTTGTTTCGGCCTTTTTCAAGGATAACCGAGATTTGCAGGAAGGAGATAAAAGCTTGCACAAATTTTTAATAGAGTTATGAAACTTTATCTTCCTATTTAGTTATTTACAATTTTACATCCTCAGTCATTTTATATGGGTATAGGCCATGCCCTGTGTAAAAGAAGAAGGATGACATTTTTTAACATATTCAATGTAATAACCGACCCTATTTTTTTTAATTTTTTACCCCAATTCTCTCCCAATGAAGATCACAACACTAGCATGCAAATGGTGGTACTTTGCTGACATAAAGTTCTGATATTAATAGTCAAAGTGCATATAACTTGGCCAAAATGAAAAAATAACATAACTTGCCAATTAATGATAAACTGCTATCATAAGTGTAGATACTGATAACTGAGTTTTTAACATAGTGCTGATTACATCAAAGTGAACAATACAATTAACACCAACTAGCTGGAATAATAGACTAGCATTGAACTAACAGCAAATACCTTGATTTTATAAGCTGGGTCTGTGTTACCGGATTCGTCCCCTCAACCTGCAGGTTTGGGTCTGATCTGGCCTGGATTTGGATCCAGGTTCAGTTCACAGGGGGGATCCGTCTAGGGTTCTGGGAAAACTCTGTGAGTTTGCCCCAGATGAACCTGTCACGAGTTCATCAGTTTTTTCAGCATTTAAAAAAAAAAATCGTTTCTAGGGATTTTTTGTTTTCGCGGCTGTGCAAAAATCACACGAAAGGACCTTGACAAATCAAGAATTTCGTGAGGTATTCTAGTGGATGGGTTTATCTTGGCTACCATCCTCCCAGCCTGTGCGAAAATGGAGTGCTTGGAAGAGGGTATGGAAATCCATCAAAGCATTATCAAAGGCAGATTTTTGGCGGATGTAGTTGTCGTGTATGCCTGCTTGACGTCTTCTTTTGAAACCTAAAAAATGTCGAAGTATGAACAAGGCACGATAAAATGCATAATGCAAACTTTGGAAATTGAAAGGAGTTTAGTAAAAATTATTTTATTAGTATTAATTAATTAATTTAGTTGGAAATTGGAAGGAGTTTGTGAGAGAGAACAAACTAATAGGAGGTTGTTGATGTTATGATCAGCATCGGTTGTCTATTCCAGCCCGATCTTCTTTACACTGATGAATAAATTAAATCATAGCCGATGGCTATTTAATTTATTGTGATATTGATCCTTGAGGAGGCACCTCATTTGATGACAAACTAATATTTAATTAGTGATGACAAGGCCGACATCTCATAAGCATGTTTTATGAAGAGACGTAATTTCTTGATGAGGCCAACCTCTTGCTTATTGAGGACGCGATTTATTGAAGGGACACATTCTTCTATGGAGGCCGACATGATGCTTTGAAGTTTGAAGGGTCACGTCCTCCACTTCAGCATGTATATATGTTCGATGGCACTTCATTGTTTGTCATTCATTCATATCCATTCATTGTTCTTTATAAGTTCGAGTTTCATACGTGCGAGTTTGTCTCAAGTGCAGATCGATATCTTTGTTGGAGATTGAGATTATTATCAACAGATTGCATCACCTTGTTACTGTATTTGCATCAGATTGTGGTGCTTCTTATTGGCCTTCTTATCGGCCCTTTGTAAAGGAGATATTTCTTGTGACATTCAATATATAAGTGATATATTGTTGCTGGGTTTTTCTCCCTCAAGTGGAGGGTTTTCCCAAGGTATCTGCTGTGTTATTGTGTTGATTTTGAATTAATTTCTGTGCTTTACATCTGATCATAAAACTAACAGAGGTAACTAATTTATTTATTAATTAGTTTGGCTAAATTAGTTTGGTGGAATAAGTTAAGTAAAAATTATTTTATTAATAAAAATTATATATTAATATAGTTAAAGAATAGATATTTTAAATAAATTAAATAAACTATTAATATTTTTTTTTTGATACATAAGAGTTTATGTTATATTGATTTAAATATAGAAATATACACCCGTCTGCTAAGCAGGAAAAAGTACTGATCAACCAGAGCTTAGAAACTTCCAAACTAACTGCGTCCAACACAGAGAATAATTTCAAAGCAAATTTTACAAAATTGGCAATACCTCTGCCAGAACCAAAAATCACTACTCGAATATCCTCATCAGACTAACCATGCAATTCACATGAACCTGTTGAGATTGGCAAAGGACACAAATCCTCCACCCATTCGAATCCACCAACCGCCATTAACCTTAGCAAATTTTGTAGATACTCCACTGCCATAGCCACGATCATTCGATGGCGCATGAGAGCCGCGCCGCTCAAATCCAATTTACTGCAAAGTAAAGAAACCATGCAATTCACAGGAACCTGTTGAGATTGGCAAAGGACACAAATCGTCCACCCATTCGAATCCACCAACCACCATTAACCTTAGCAACTTTTGTAGATACTCCACTGCCATAGCCACGATCATTCGATGGCGCATGAGAGCTGCGCCGCTCAAATCCAAGAGGAAAGGAAAGAATTTGACCGCCTCGTCCGTGTTCCACAGAAGCTCCAAATCCGTAGGACACTAGATCCTCGTACCAATAATCGCCGCTTTTAGCGTCTCCTCCAAGCCACCAACCAAATCTTTACGAAACAATCGCACCAACAGCTCCTTCGCCTCCACCTTAGGCACTTGGCTATCAAGCAGAGAGGCCAAAAAATGTGAGATGTGAGCATTATCCCTCCCGTACTCATTCCGCTCAATGTGGCCTCTCCCCACTACCATCTTTACCGCTGCAACCACGAGAGGATCGTTATTAAGCAGAACACGCTTTAACCTTTGGTTCGTTATCTCTCGGAACGCGGCCTGCCTCATCTTTGCCCTTAGAGAAATTGGAGTATTGGCACCGAACCAAACCAAACCCTCCACTGAAATTGCAATTACAAATTTTGAACGCCCGGCCGAAGCCATCCTCGGATGACTCTAGCAGCTGAACAAAGGCTTTCCACCAACTCTCCACCTTCCACAACTCACCCACACAAAAAGCTTTCAATGCAACTAAACCAACTCTTGCACACATAAATAAATCCCGCGACAGTCGATTAATTCCTGCTTCCCACGAGCCAAACATAATTTCGATGCAAGGCAAGCTGTCCTTGCATGAGCAATTCCATCCTTCCTCCCATGCCCCGTATACAAAGCTTTCCTTAGAAAATGTGCTCTTAGCACTTAGCCATCATTACATGTACTCGCAAAATCCAAGAAGATCGAGCACATACCCCAATAGCCACCTCCACGTTGGACGCCCACGATTATGCCACCTCACCAACCAACGGTATGCCCTCCGCTAGCTTGGAGGGCCGCCCACCCATCCGCCCACAAATAAACTATTAATATTAGTAATAATTTTTTTTTTTTGATAAGTTAATAGCTGGGTAGGGCTAGCACCCATTGTATTGAAAGCAAAAGGTTTTACAATGAGGAACAAAGGGGCTCGTTAGCCTATCTTTTCATCACAGACCTTCAACGAACTTAGCAGCCAAAAATGACCAAATTCGGGGGTTAAGACGTGACTATCCACACCGCCAACCAAATGAGCAACCATAGTGCCAAAGGCTTCCAACACGCGTCCTTGGAACTGACGTCAAACCATGTCTTCCACTAGCACCAAAGCCTCCACCCATCCTGCTGTGAGCCACGCATCATTCACAGCCATGTTGAGAGAGCCCGCAAAGAATAGGCTTTCCCAGTGTCAGTTGTTTGGCAGTGAATGTTTGGTTTATACCGCAACTACCCCACCGCCCCTGACTGCCTACTCACCTCATGCTTACTGCCCATTTCGCCAATTCATCAGCCAAAGTATTGCCTTCCCTGTATATGTGACTTACTTTAAAATCTTCTAAATCCGCAATCAGTAGGTTAATTTGGTCAAGCCATTTGTGTAAATTCCAATTTGGGGTGCATTTCTAGCTAATTGCATTTATAGTTAGTAGCGAGTCACCCTCCAGATGAATCTTTCGAGCACCTACCTCTCTGCCTAATTCCAAACCCCTGAGTGCAGCACGAAATTCTGCCACATTGTTCGTAGTTGTTCCAATGAATTCTGCACAGTCAACCAAAACAGTCCCATATTCATCACGTATCACACATCCAATGCCGCTGGGACCCGGGTTGCCACTTGAAGCTCCATCGAAGTTAATTTTTATCCAATCTTTTTCTGGAGCACACCATTGAGTTTCTTTTCTCAGCTTTGCTTTTTAACAGGATCCACTATCACCCGTGAGAGTTGGAATGGATAGACCATTGAAACCTTTTTTCATCTTATCGTCCCATTGTGTGAATGCAATATCCTTCAATGAACTACTACGAGTTGCAACATTGACTACTTCCGTGATTGCCAGTTCTATTTTCTTGCATAGCAGTTCTCTCGACATAGATTGCTCTTTGAAAACTCTTCTGTTGCGTTCTTTCCAGATCTCCCACACAATTAGCGAAGGGATTACCTGCCAGAGACTGCCAAAAAGGCATTTTTTATATCCCCTCGGCCATAAGTAGAACCAATCCCTCAAGCATTGTGGAACAGGGCACTGGAAATCGAGTCTTTGCAAAAAATACTTCCAACAATAGTCTGAGTATGGACAATGCAAAAGAAGATGGTCTGCATCTTCCAATTGATTTTTGCATAGGTAGCAGCGCCCCGGACCAATGATACCAATTTTTGTTAATCGGTCATGTGTAAGAATGCGGTTCTGTATTGCCAGCCATGCAAATGCTCCAGCTTTAGGGAGACAGTGTTCACCCCAAAGCAGATCCTTTGGCCATTGTTGTTCTTCCAGCACAGCCTCTTTAATTCGATAACCGGTTTTCACCTTATACTCCCCATCTTTCAACGCACACCGTCTGATAACATCTTTCTGATCTGACCACACTATACTTCTTTCCTGCAAGATTCCCCACAGCAGATCTTTTTGTTCTTGAGACACATTTAAGGCACTCAAAGATTTCCACTTCCACTTCTGAATCCCATTTATATTTACCGGATGCCCATAGTCACTTATTTTCTTCCCCCAGCATCTGGTGGACTCATCCTTAATTGCAGCTAGTTCGGGTTTAGTAGACAACGCAGGATGCCCCTCCCATGAGTCTTCCCAAAAGGAAGCAGCGCGACCATCCTTAACCTCCCATGTTATGTGCTTAGTGATGATTCCCCTGCTTTCCAAGATGAAATTCCATACAGCAGAGCCTCTTGGTGGATTCAGTGTGTTCAATATGCGAATAGGCTCATCTGAGTCTAAATATTTCCTCCTGAGAATTTGCACCCACCTCCGCTCACTATTTCGGTATAGGCACCATACCAACTTTGCCCCCATAGCGAGGTTCATGATATGGAGCTGTTTTAAGCCTGCTCCTTTAGCCCCAAAAGGTTTGCACACCTTGTCCCACGACATTAAGGGTAGCTTATGATTATCCTCTGGTCCATTCCAGAAAAAGCGCCTCATGATTTGGATGAGGCTATCAACGACCGATTTAGGGATCTTCATGCAAGACATGGAGTAGATCGGTATGGCAGCAAGCACCGCTTTCAGCATTAAAATCCTACCTGCAGAAGAGAACCATTTTCCTCTCCATAACTCCAACTTCTTTTTGCAACTTTGGATTAGATTTTCCCAGTAACATTTTTTGTTGTGCCCTCCAAATAATGGCAATCCTAGGAAGCGGCCAGGGAATCTGGCGATCCTTAGGCCCAAGATTCTTGCTAAGACCCTCTGCAAGCTAGGCTGTACATTTAAGAAGTAAACTTCTGACTTCCTCCAATTGATACTTTGCCCAGATGCTTTGCTGTAGTTGTTTAGGAGTTCTCTAATAGTTCTTGTTTCCCCTCTTGTGGCTTGCCCAAACAGGATCGTGTCATCAGCAAATTGTTGATGCGAAGCAGCTTCTACACCCGGAGTAATTTCAATTCCCCGCCACTGACCAATTGATTTTAGATTTGATATGCACCTTCCCATAGCCTCTGCCATAATAATGAAAAGAAAGGGGGAGAGGGGGTCCCCCTGCCGAATGCCTCTTGAGGCGTTGAAAAAGCCTTGGGCTACCCCGTTGACTAGAATTGAGAATTTAGGAGAATTGATGCAGCTGTCAATCCATCTCAGCCAGCTATCACAAAACCCAAATTTACCTAGCACCTTCATTAGAAACTGTCTATCCACTAGGTCATAAGCCTTCAATATGTCTAATTTGATTACCATACTCGGGGATCTTGTTTTTCTTGCTGAGTGAATTGCTTCATGAGCTATGATGATACCTTCAACAATGGAGCGTCCTGGGGAGAATCCACTTTGTTCATCTGAGATGATCTTCTTGAGGACTGACTTCAGTCTATTGGCTATGATTTTAGTGACAATTTTGTATGCAGTGTTGCATAGAGCTATGGGTCTATAGTCGCTTATCTTTGCTGCCTCTTTCTTCTTGGGGATCATTGTGATGAATGTATGATTTAGGGTGCCAATCATCGCCATCCTACTTTTGGATTCCTCAACCGCCTTATGCAGATCGCTGCCTATAATGTCCCAAAAAACCTGGTAGAACCTTGCAGGGAAGCCATCCGGACCTGGGGCTTTGTCTGCTCCGAGCTGAAATGTAGCCTTCTGTACTTCTTCTATGCTGATTGGTTTGAAAAGTTCTTTGTTGTCTTCTTCAGTGATTAGAGACGGGATGTGATTCAAGAAGTGCTCCCTTTCCCCGGCATGATCCTCAGATTTCCGATTCAGCAGTGTTTCAAAATAGTGGACAGCTTCATGATTAACCTCTTCCAATGATAGAGTTTTGGAGCCATCCTCACGTTCAATCTCTGAAATCCTATTCCTCCCTTTGTTGGCAGTAGCTGTTCTGTGGAAATACTTAGTATTTCTGTCCCCTTCTTTTAGCCAGACCTCTCTAGATTTTTGGCGCCAGAATGCTTCCTCCCTGGCCATAATCTCTGCCAGCTCCGTCTTGAGTTTCTGTTCCAGTTCAAAATCTTCCCGCACCATTCCTCTTTCCATGATTTTCTCATTTAGTGTGCTTAGTTCTGCTTCAACCCTTGCTTTTTCTTCAAAGATGTTCTTGAAATGTTCCTTATTCCATTCCTTCAGTTTGGACTTGATATGTTGAAGCTTTTGACTGAATAGATACAGTTTCGAGTTCTTTCCTACCCTTACTTCATCCCACCATTTTGCTATTAGGCCATACAGTTTTTCGTCCCTAAGCCACATGTTTTCGAATCTGAAAGGGCTTCCACCCTTTGGAATTTCTGGACTGAGTTTCAATTGAACTGGAAAGTGATCAGATCCCGTATAAGGTAGGATTGCAGCCTCAAAGATCTCCTTCTGCAACTCCCACTCCCCCCGAATGAAAAAACGGTCTAACTTTTCTGCTGTATTGGTGAATCCTTTCCGCCTGTTAGTCCAGGTAAATCTGCCATTTGACGTGGCAATCTCCCTTAGGCTACAATCATCTACAAGCTCCTGGAAATCTTGTTGCACTCTGGGGATAGGCAGCAGACCCCCTTGTTTTTCAGCACTACACAATGTGGCATTGAAGTCTCCCCCAATGATTGTAGGTATACCATTCTGCTCTACTAGCCAAAGCTTAATCTCTTGCCATAGAAGCCTTTTTGCTAAAGTCGGGTTCGGGCCATAAATGTTTAGCACTTGGAATTCCTTGTTTTGGTTTAGAATACTGCATTTTACCACCATCCAATTCTGGGAGGACTTGATCAATGTGCATTTGATGTGTAGTGGATTCCAGAATATCCCTAGACCACCGGAAGCGCCAATAGCTTCAACAAAAAACCCCTCCCACTGTCTCCACAACTTCGTTTTATTTTGTGATTCCTCCCTACTTCACTTAGTTTCCTGAACTAAAACCATGTCACTTTTGCTTAAATCAATTTGGCGCTTAAATAGGCGCCACTTGCTAGGGGCATTTAGGCCCCTAGCGTTCCAGGTTATGATCTTCATGCCTCCATGGGAAGGACAATCTCCTTCCCGTTTCTTAATTTCCTTTGCCCCCTTGCGTTCCCAGCTATCTCCAATTTTGCCTTATTTGTCTTGGCACCCCGCTTCTTTTTTGGTGCAATGCTAGGTTTCGTTAATTTGGATTGGGATTGCTCTATGCTTCGCTCCTCTAGAATGTTTAATTTCTCCTCCCCGAACCCATCTTCCACATCAGAATTTGATTCCAGGTTTCCTTCTTCGCTTGTGTCATGTTCCAGCTCTGTGTCCGATATAGGTGGACTATGCTCAGTGCCTACTGGTAACTCTGAATTGGGATTGTCAACCATTTTGTTATCAGCTTCTGCGGTTATTATTGTTTGTGGGGGCTCACCGATCAGCTGCTGCCCTGTTTCTTCCCTAACTTCAGTCCTTGCTGGGTTTCCTTCGCCTACCACCTCTGCCTTGTTTATAGCAGCAATTTCTTTCAGAATTTTGTTGTTAGTCCCCTCTCTCAAAACTGCCTCCACACCTTCCACAACATTCCTTGCTGAGTTTACCGGAGTGGTGTGCTCACTGGGTTGTTGAGGTGCACATGGAGTGACCCCGCTCATTTCTGTTTCTGAGATAGTTGAAGCCGGTCCCCCTTTGCCTCCTTGTTTTTGAGCCCAACTTCCCGCTACTAATCTCATTGAGAGGTCTTCCATTATAGCATTCTTCGACTGGTCCTCCCACACCGTGCGTTCTTTGCCTTTCTGCTCCTTCCTCGCACTCTGGTCATCTTCATTGATCCCAGAGGCACGAATAGTTCCAATGCAGGTTAAATTCCCATGCTCCTTAGATTTGCAATTGGGGCATAGCAACAGTTGATCTTCCCTTTCGACTTTTAAAGTTCTGTATCTTGATTCTGTTAGCAGATCTATTTCCTGTGGGATCTCTTGTTGCGGGGGTAGACCAAGACATAACCTATCATATATTCGGATCCATACTGGACCTTCCTTTAGATTGTGCTTCCACGGGTTGAAATTTGGATACCAATCTACAAGATGGACACCCGTATTCTCCAGATAATGTTGATCTTTTGTTAGGGCATTCCGTTTGGCTTGATTTGAGGGGAAAATAACTAGAAAGAAGTTATTTGCTAGGGCACAAATCTGGGTATATCCACCCCAGTTTTCGTAACACCAGCTCTCCACGAATCCTTCTTCTTTGAGAATACCCCCCCATTTAATAAACATCCCACAGTCTCTTAACTTACCGATTTCGATCTTTAATTTCGACAACTCTACCTCCACTGTGATTCTCTGTGATGGTGCAGGGGTCGATTGAGGGTTTGGCTTCTTCCTCCATGAGTTCACCGTGCTTTCCCTTGAAGGGCCTTTATACCAAAACCTCCCATGCCTTTGTCTTTGGTAGTTCTTGTTACTGGTTAAGACTGCTTCTTGCTTTGAAGCTCTGCCATAGGGGAGATCAAAGCTGCGCTGTGTTGTATTGATATTTGACACGAATTTCCTTGCTCGCGGCCGAATCCATGGTGGTCCTTGATTTCTAAACCAAGAATCGTTGAACCCTTGCTTTCTAGGGCGAAAGTTTCCCTCCTGCTTCGAGTGACGGTAATCTGGATGGCATCTATCAACCCAGCGGCCATCGTGAAAAACCCATTGTGGGGTATAATCTCCAGGTTTATTTCAATCTGGATTCTGCCAAACCCTGCCACCAAAGGGGGTTCCTTTTTGGCCCTGTTGTCGATCACTCTGGTGATTGTTTGTCCACCCGGGCTGTATGCGTTCACACCTGGCTTGGAGATCTTCCATTGGAAATTCCTTTTCTGCTTCGGCCACCCACTCGCCCGCTTTGCCGATCTTTGCCCAGCCTTTTTCGCCTTGCTTTGCTCTTTCTTCTTTCCTATCATTCTGCCTTCCTGCTTCCTGCTCCCTTCTCCCTTCCAAACGCTCCTCGCACAGATCTGCCATTTTTTTATAATTAGTGAATTTTTTTTAATATTAGTAATAATTATTCTTAATAATAAAAATTAATAATTATGTAAATTAATTTTAAAATAAATAATATATTATTAATTTTCATAATAATTTTTTATTATATATAAATTTTATTAATATTTTCCTTTTTTGATCAGTAAGCAAGGATAATTTCTATTAATATTTGAAAAAAGTTTTGCATATACAATCTGGATTGGGCTAGAGCCCCAAAATTCATCATAATTCATCATAACTTCAAACTAAGCCTTATATTGATCTAGCACAGTGTAGTCATAGCCACCAAAAAAAATTACAGAACGAAGACTGAGATAATCAGACCCCTAACCAAAATACAACAGAGCAGTACTAAACCCTAATGACACCCAAGAACACCAAACCCTAGTCACCATACATTTTGTTGAGCAAAGATACAAAAATCTCTTTTCCAAGCCGAGTCTGCAGCAGGTACCAGGCGAAATTTTTTCTTCAGATACTCCGCACCAACCAAAGCCAAACGCCTAAACTCCATAAGCTTTGCACCAGACACATCCAGAATGAAAGGATGAAAACGAACCAAATCTTCTGGGTCATCTAACAAGTGTAGGTCCTGTGGCCGAGGGATTCCCTTACCAATTTGTGCCGCTACCAAGGCTCGGTCTAGGCCAACCAGCATGTCATTGCGAAAAAGACCCTTCATAATCACACGAGCATCCGGTTTCGACACACCAACATCGAGCAAACCAGCCAAAATCCTTGAAGAAATGTTTGAATCCAAGCGGTAACCTTCGGCGTCTTCCATAAAGGCTTTCCCCACCAGACACTTGATAGTTGCAAACGTCAGGTAATCAGGGTGGTGGATGATATGATGGAGCCGCAAGGAAGAGATGAGCCCCTCAAAAGCAATTTGTCGCTTGGAGCTCTTTAGCTCCACAGGCGTTACCAGCCCCCACATCTCTAACTCCTCTGCAGAAACAAGGAGAATAAACCTGCTCATCCCCTTCGTAGGCCACATACACCAAACCACCATGAATGGAATGAATGAGACAAAGCCACCACACAATAATAAAAACTTTGGAGAGCGAGCACGTCCTTCACCTTACGCAAACTGTCCATTCACCTTTAAAAGCCATTATTGCACAAAGAGCCAGCGGGGAATAATGAAAAGAACCCCATTCTAGAAAGTTCACGTGAAAGAAATGCCACGTCAATACCCAACCTTCCCACCGGCCAGCCACATCAGGACTTACAAGGATGTGGTGGCGCCCACCCTGCCACCCACATAAATTTTATTAATATTGTATAAGACTTTTAAATATTTATAATTATTATATTAAAATATGTATAGTTGTTTAAAATCATATATATATATATATTTTAATTTCTACATGTTTTTTGTATAAATGAACCCAAACCCCCAAAAAAATTTAGCCGAACCCACGAACCGAACCCTTGAACCCAAACCTGAACCAGTACCAGAACTGGCAACTTAGAGCTGGGTCAATCATGAAATGTCTGATAACACAGAGCCAACTGCTGTAAGAGATGACAGGACTGTTATGCTTGAAAATGGCACTGTTCCAGGTCTGGGACTACCTCCAACAGCCAAAAAGCTCTACAAACACCAGTCCAATCGCTCAGCACCAACACAAACATAGATATGAAACAATTGTTCAAAGCTGCAGGCCTGATATATGACTGTTAATAGTCAAACAGCAGTAGGGAACCTTCTCCAAAGATCTCCTGACTTTCACAGAGCTTTTCCAAAAGCTGATAAACGGCCTCACACATGTCCAGCAACACTAACACCATCAAATGGCATGGAGAAAAGGCAGCTACAGGTCTGAGAGGTAGCAGCCCTGGCAAATGTCTGTTGCAAGCCCAATCAGCAAGGAAACCCTCTGTTAACAACCTCCAGCATGCATAGACACCTCCCAAAGGCCTGGAATTGCACCAAACCAACCCAGCACACTTTTAACAGCTTCCAGTTGAAAGAGAAACTCAGAAATAGACCTTTTATGTATTTTCAGTCATCCCTGAAACTGTACAACAGCCTCTTCTTGGCATCAAACCCTTCCCAAATGACCTTAAACTGTCAACAATGACTACCAATGGTCAAATGCCCAATATCAGCTATTAGATATCTCTCAAATAGCAGCGAATAATCTGTTGAAGATTCATGCCTAGCATCTAGGCGGACAGGTACATTGTACGAACCTCATTGAAATTTGTGCCAGCTGAAAATGCAGCAAATAACCATCACAACCGGGTGCCTTGCTGGGAAGAAGCATTATGCACAATCTTCAATACTTTTTCAGCCCCTAGGCTCGCTTTCCAATGCAAACATGAAGGGTACGACAACTAGGGCATCATCAAACCCCAAACTGTACGGCCAGCCTAAGAATCCCTGAAATCACCTTTAAAAACACACAGAATCTGCAAAGATTAGCAAATATCACTTCCCGAATCTGCACATCAAAATACCATAAAAATCTTCATTCCTTGAAACCCTTGTCTGAAAACTCTGTCAACAACAATGGTGACCCCTGCGTGGAATCACTCCAATCGTCTTTGAGATCTAAAACCATTAACCAAAAGAGGGTTTTCGTTCTTAATTGGTCTTGGAAGAACTCGCAAGTTCAAGCCGACAACATCTTGTTATGTGTACTCTTCTGCATATTCAAATGAGAGCCCAAGACCTTTTATAGAGTCGGAGGGAAAATAATCCAATTTGAAATTTAAAATAAAACATTTCCCACACAAACACCGTTTTGAAATATTTAACATGTCTCATGTGTTAGTCCCCTTCCCTTAGGCGTCCACATTAGGGGAACATAATGCTACTTTATAAAATTAAAACACTAAAGTAATATAATATAACATTAGTCTTCTAAATTTAGTGCATAAATTAAATATTCCCAACCAAGTTGTGGAAAGCACAGCCAAGGCACCCAAAGCCGAAACTGACTATGCTAAAAAGAAATTGAAGCTGAGGGATGATGACAGGTGCCAAAATGGAAACTTACTAAAAATAGGTGTTCTCCAAGAAGTGTGGAGAACAACCCAGTAGGTCCAAAATGCTTCAGAAAGCATTACTGCATACCAAAATAACAACTGAGCTCAAAACCATCATCAGATGCCAAGAATAATTGAACCCAAGCTCTCTAAGAAGTTTGGAGTTCTCCCCCGGCTCACTAATATGCTTACGGGACAACTCAGAAATTGGCCAAAAGCTCACAAAATAATATGGCGTAAAAATGGGGACATTACATTTTATCACAAGAGATACACTCTCTTTTCCTTTGAGAAAGGCTAAATCTGTAGCTTTGTTTATTCTAGGTTGCTCTATCATTATCTTGCTAGAATGTTAATGTACAAAGTTAAATAATTCTAAATGCTTTAGTTTTACCATTTCAAGAGAGGGAACTACTATCTGTCAATCAAGTTCTTGAAATTGGATGACCGAGTGTAAGCAGAGAACTTATTTTTCAAAGCAAGCTTTCCAGAGTAAATTTAATCCATAATTACTGCTTACATGCTCTATGTCTATGTACTAGATTACTCAATGAAATTAGCAGTCGAGTAAAAATATAAGAAAAAAGGTAGTATGGATCACACCTCAAATCATAAGCATGCAGCCAAAAATGGGGATTGGAAATTACTAAATATCACAATAAAATCATTCGTACTCCGTCTAGGTGTTTGGAAGGAACAAGAATTAAATGTTTCCACCAAAGTCACTATGGTATCAATTTATGTTCCACCAATTGTAGCACTCAAAGTGAAGCACTTAAAGAGTTGGAGCAATGATTTTCTCAACATTGATGAAAATGACTTTAATGTTTTTTTAGGGTGTGTGGAGCAATGGGCGCTGTGCGCTCAAATCTAGTAAAATATAAACAGAAATTAATGGGGGACAACACCATGAACCAAAAAGGCTAGTATATCAGCTATGCTTCCTCATTGAATACCATGAAGTAGCGAATTTGGATTTCAATTAAGGCCTTCACACATGGTGCATTAGGAGAAAAGGCAGTCAGCAAATAGCTGAGAAGGTGGCCTACTTCATGCTCTTAGAAGAACGGATAAATAGTAGATGGCATAGAACAGACCACTTCCATAATCATACAGTCTCTGATCACTGGGTTATACACTTAGAGATCCTGCTAATTAGACTTTTTGGAACATCTCCTTCAATTTGAGAACGTGTGGCTTCAACACCTTGAAATTTATTATATAATAAGGGAGTGTTGGAGGGAAGGGTGCTCCATTTAGGGGTACAAAATGTATAGATTTGTGGGGAGGCTAAGAGCCTTAAGGTATAGATTGGAAGCTGAGAACAAAAAGGTTCTTCAAAACCTATGCTCCCCCAACTTTCCAGGATGGGGATGATAAGGGACGGGGGGATGTGTTTCCGGTATGGGATTTTCTTTTTGCCATTTTTAAGGGATGACTATTATTATTATTATTATTATTATTTTTTAAATATAACGAAATTTTAAATATTCATATGTTAACATTGATAAAGCATTCATCATAGACATTATAGAACTTTAATACATAACATTAGACTTGAATTGATATTTCACATGAGAATTGAGAAACAAATTAACGAAATTTAAATGCTTTTGTTGTTAATATTCATATAAATTATATAAGAATTACAACAAAATGCCCAACGGCTGCAAGTTTCAACTACAAAATGACAAAAACATAAAAAATATATAGCTGTCCTCAATTAGCATTTGTATTTGGTAGGTTTGCATCAAAATCGAAGTCCAAGTCCGAGTCATTGCCACTATAAGGGGTTGCCTCTAGCAATGGAACCCAAAGTAATCCTTCTTGTGCCTCCTCCTCATTAACCTGTAAAGCATCTTTGGGATCAAGATCACAATGTGAGGCTGGAGTTTATCGATACTTAGGGGTTTGTTGATCTTGTAGCCAGAAGACCCTATGTATGGCTACCAACTTCTCCAATCATCTAAGGTAAGGTTGTTCCTCTTGATTGAATAGATGAAGCTATATGTGGACCAATTTGTCTTTGTAGCAGAGGAATTGGCAACCTGTGAAAGGAAGTGAGTGGCAAGTATCCTCAACTGTAGTGCACCCTTGGCATGGCACATCCACCATCCAATAGGCTTGATTTGAACTAATGTAGCTCTATTTGTTCTCGCCTTTGGTTTGTTGAAGGTTGGACCACAAAGATTGACAAATGCAAGCCATCATGTGTGAAGTAAAGAAAATTCCTCATCAATATACATTTTTCAAAGGGCTTTCATGAGCCCTTCTTTCACCTATTCATCATGAGATGGACGTACTCTTCTAGGCCTAGCTACATACCATTTAGGATTTAGAGTATAGGCTGCCATATGAAGTGGGGTGTTTAGAGTGTTCCACTCTCATGTCACAATGGGCCTAAGATGCTCCTCACAAAATCCCAAAGTAGGATCCATGCTATAAATGGCTTGCTTCATTTGCCAAACATGCTATCAAAGGTCTTATAAATCTCTCCAAGATTAGGACCATATGAGCCCACCAATCATGATCTAGGACCAATGCTTTGACCTTTTGAGCCCTTTCTAAATTTGATTGTTTCCATACACTTCAAAGATTGTTGACGATCACAGTGCTTAATGAGCGCTTTCTAAATTTGATTGTTTCCATACACTTCAAAGATTGTTGACGATCACAGTGCTTAATGCCTCTTGCACTTTCACAAGTTGTTTCAAGATGATTGTATGTGATGCAAATTGAGTCTCAACAACCCATAGTTCCACAGAGTTTCTTGATGGGGGGATGAAGGTACGAGTTTTGGGGATGAGGGGACCAAGGGCCTAAGTTTGGGGACGATGATGGGGGGCTAGGGCAAATACATTGGGTACTTGAAAAAATAGTTATAAAAATATGTATATGGAATAAGTATAAGAACTACAAATAAAACTTTTTCAAACTAGTAAAACATAAACTACTAAATATTAAACTCTAAAGTTGTAAACACATTTCAATGATTGCATTAAACATTTGAATTTTGAAGTGAACGTTAACAATGGAAATGTCAAATTTGAAATTTATATTATATTCAAAATTTCATAATGATGATTATAATAACAAAATGGAGTGAAGTGAGGCCTTTAATCATCCCAAAACTCCTTATCACTAGAAATGTTGTACTCCACATGCTCAAGCTCCTCCAAACCAATACCAATTGGCCTTGTTTGTGTAGCATCATCATCAACCTGTGCGGGCTCCTCTAGCTTTACATCTCACTGCAATGCTGGACTCTTCTTATATGTAAGTGTCTTGCGGTCAATGAGATGCAAGGCACTATGTACAACCACAAGCTTCTCTGCTCTCCGAGAGGTAAGCTTGTTCTTCTCAAGGGAGTGGATGAAGCTATAAGTAGATAGTTCCTCTCAACAATAGAAGAACTAGAAATCTGAGATAGAAAACAAATGGCTAGAGAGGTAGTGGAAGAAGTCAGCCCATGCATATTCCACCGCATAATTGGTCCTCTTGTGCGATAGTTTCCCTATCCATCTTGGCCTCTTCAGAATAACCCCTAAGAGGCAAATTTTGTCCACTTAGTACGAGTGATGCCGGCCTCAATAGAATCATACATCTTCTGGATGGCCTTCATGAACCCTACCTTCACCTCAACATCCTATATGGGTGTAATTCTACTAGGCCTTTGTGCTTACCACTTCGGGTTCAATGCATAGGCAGCCATGTGCAAGGGAGTGTTGAGCTTCTCCCAACTTTGATAAATGATTGGCTAACTATGTTCATTGTAGAATTGCAATGTGGGGTCCTCTCACACGATAATCTTCATTTGGTCAAGCATAGAATCAATGCACTCATACACCTCTCCTAGGCTAGATGCATTGGCATCCCCATATCTAATCACTTGAAAGACTAGAGTAATGATGGAGACAATATATTTTGCATCACCTATAATGTTCCCTTTTTAATTCCTTTAGTTTCAAGCCTTAGCACACATAATATAAATTTGCACAATTAATTTTAATAAAAATTTCCGATTTTAACTTGTTGATTTAATAAGTATTGTCAAAATTAACTATATTAAATAATTTTGGATACTCAGAAATCTGCCTAGACTTATATGAGGTATTATTTTCTATATTATTGTCAATTTTCTTCAAGTATACAACAATTTAATGCCTTTGGTAAATAGTTTCTTAATCTAATTGAGTTGGGTTTTCGTCCACAAACTCAGCAAGGAAAATAAAAGGGTTTTTGTCCTTTAATTTTTTCTACGAGGGGTTTCGTCCTTAGTTTAAATGAACCATAGTTCCATGCTCCAAAGGAGTAATAATCACATAATAAAAGATCTATTCTTCATATGATGCCTACTTCTCCTTGTTTTGTGTCTCTTATATATCATTTTCCTTCAATAGTCATGATTCTTCACATGCCCCTTATATATATATATATTTTTGATCCGTAAATATTGATTTTATTGATAATAAAGGAAATCGTTACAAAATATTGCCTTTCCAACATCAAAGAAGCCCTAGATAGAGCATATTTACAAAATGGCGATAACACTGCCGTGCCCTAATTTCTACCAATTGCACCCACAAGATGCCACGCAAGGCAAAGAAAACAAGACACCCATACATGATTTTCATAATTGATGTAGTAAGTGATGCTCCATTTGTAGGGAAGATGTGATTTTGTCCAGCTACTACATTCATCAAAATTCCAAAATTTCGAACCTTGGAATGGATGGCAAGGTCAGTTTATCCCTCGACAATCGTCTGCAAGTATTGGATGAAGTCGCCAACCTAGTTGAAGTTGTGAACAGGTTTGAGGTAAAGCATCTTCTTCAAGAAACTCGCTCCTCGCACTGCCCTAGATTTGTGGGACCAAAGAGCAACCCCCTTGATGTCCAGCAAGAATGGATATTGCCGCACTACATTGCCAAGGATGAATAGTTTTGGTAGGTCTATAGGATGGGGGACGCCGATTGTTAATGATAACATACAGCGTCGATTTAATATTCCAGCTTGATAAATTAAATGATAGCCAAGAGGCTATTTAATTTATATATATGGCACGAATTTGTTAAAGAAATAAAGAGACACGTCTTCATCCAAGGCCGACCTCCTTTCATCATTGGCGCGATTACCTATGAGGACGACTTACCATTGATTGGTCACATCTATTTGTAAGAGATATATATTTATTGATTAGCCGACTTGCTTCATAGAAGGAGGCGTCTCTTTAATATGTATATATAGGAGTTCACTTTATCATTTGTAATCATCAAGTTCAAAAAGCAAGTTCGATTCATTTCATTCAAGTGCGAATTTCCTTAAGAGCAGATTGCGAATTTATTCAAGGGAAGAATTAGATATCAAAGAAGTACAGATTATTATCTGTCATTGCATCTAGTGTAGGTGCTGGATATTGGCCTTGTGATTGGCCTCATTGTAAAGAGAATTGTTGCCACTATTTATATATATAAGAGAGATCTTTGTTGCTGGGTTTTTCTCCCTCAAGAGGAGGGTTTTCCCAGGGTATCTGCTGTGTTATTGTGTCTGATTTGAATTAATTTTCTGTGCATTAAATCTGATCATTAAAATTTACACCGATCCCTAGCTGGGAGATGACAGTGATGTCCTCAACACCACGAAGAAACTCTGGCTTGACCAGTAGACGAGTCATAGCTAGCGTTGCAACTTTTGAAACTTCCAGGTGCAATAACAATGCTACAAACCTTGAGGAGATATCAAAATTAACTTGATATCTTTCTTCTGCAACCAAAAATTCCCTCCTTAAGACTAACTTGATTGCTTCCATTGCAAGTTGGTCATCCACCACGAAGACCGATTTCAGCCGCTTGTTTGTTGACAACCCTAGGAAAGACATCTGCCTTCTGAGCCTTGTTAGACGGATTGGTGTATCAATTGAAGCTAATAGAGTCGTGATGCCACAAAATGAATGAAACTCTCTTGGAATGGTTGATTTAAAACCCATCACATGAGCCAGTGGTCGAAGGGAAATTAATGCCAGTCCTCTTTCGTACTAGACGAGTCCCTTCCACTGGCGATAAGAGCTTACAATTGAGCTCTAAATAAAACTCACTCATTCGAATTTAATTTGGACTTTAAATGCGTTATCCATTAGAGTTAGGCCTAGATTACAACTTGCCCAAATCCCCACTGGACCATCTGAATTGACAATTAACACTCCCTTGATGCCTCCAGATGGTCGACCCATTTAAGAATTATAGTGAGCGAAGCTGCTGATTGCCAAATGTTGAAATAATCAACCATTTATTTTGGAGCCCTGATTGCAAAGTAAACTAAATTGCCATTTTTAAGCACTATGCTTGATATGAATAGGAGATATTTAGTAGCTTTTGAGTTCTTTTATATGTAGTCCATCCACAACTTTGTTTGCCAGAATGTCTGGTTCTCTATTACTTTCGCGGTTGACGTGATTGATTGTGAAATATTCAAAGGACTTTAGGAGCTCCAACACTTCCTCGAACAACACCTGCAACCTCCAATTGTGCACTTGGCCTGTTCGCATTGCATTGATCAGTAGGGCTGAATCACCTTCGATATCTAGCATTTCTACCTTCAACTCTTGACAAAGCCTGAAACTCAACAAAATTGTTTGTTCCTATGGGCAGTGAAATTGGGCTTCTTCCTAGCACCTTGCCCTCTCAATCTCTTACTATGCAACCTGCCCCTAAAGGGCCAGGGTTGCCTCTAGCCGCTCCATCGAAATTTAACTTTTTCCAACCAAAGCTGGCAGGTTTCCATTCTGACTTGCTTCTTTGTTGCTGTGAGGTATGACCCCCTTGTCCCAAAAATGGAGGAATCTTAAGCCCATACCGATTCTGTCTCATTTTGGCATCCCACTTTGAGAAATTATAATTTTTAGAACTTTGATCGCTTGCCCTGTTGTTCACAACCTCTACAATCGCTGCCTCTAGTTTATTTAAAAAAGACTGTAGATTTAACTCCTTGTTTAGAAAGACTCCTCTATTTCTTTCTTTCCACACTTCCCAAATTAGCAAAGATGGACTTGACACCCACAAACTCGAGAACAATGTAGATTTGTTTAAAAGTGGCCACCCTTGGAATAAACTTAAAATGTCATTAAGGAGGGCTGACTTCCAACCAAGCTTAGCGCATAGCCATCACCAGCATTCAAGGGAGAGTGGGCAGCCAATAAGCAAATGATTCATTGATTCGTTTGCTCTTTTGCATAGGACGAACCTTGAAGGGCCACAATACCCATGCTTTAAAAACTTGTCTTTAGTCAAAATTTTGTTTTGTAATGCTGCCCATGCAAACATGCCAGCCTTTGGTAGGCATTGTTTGCTCCAACATAGTTTTATAGGTAACTGAGATTGTTCCTCTTCATTTTTGACCAGCAGACTATATCCATCCTTGGCGTTATATTGCCCTAATTTGGAACCATTCCACACCAAGCTGTCTTTGCCTTCACGAATGAATATGATTTTGTTTTTTAGGATTGCTTCAAATTTTGATGCAAGTCTAGAAGAGAGATCTAGTGTTCTCACGTCCTTCGACTGCCAGCTTCTAAGGCCATTGGTGACTGTTACTTGCAAATAATCCCTGACATAAACACCTCAACTTAGAGATGTAGCTCTTCTCACTTGATCTAATTCCTCTATCTTGTCTAGTTTCAGATAGCCGCCCCATGAATCATCCCAAAAGAGGATAGTTCTGCCATCCTTTATGCCCCATGTCAAATAATCATTTATTAGAGTTTGACAATTACTCATAAAATTCCAAATTCTAGATCCATAAGGGAGTGATCTAGAGGTCAAGATACTCCGCTCATCCTCATTAGGATATTTGCTTTTCAAAATCCTAACCCACTTCAGGTTTTGGCATGTATACATTTTCCATATCAACTCTGCTCCTAGAGCTTTGTTTTACTTTAAAAGGTTCTTCAATCTAACACCCCCAACCGCCTTTGATTTGCACACTTTGTCCCATGCTATGAGGGGAATTTTGTTTTGTTCGGAGTTGCCTTGCCAAAAGAACCTCTTCATGCTCTAATTGAACTTCTGACTACATCCAACCGGTAGAGCAAGATAGGACATTAAGTAGATTGGGAGTGCAGAAATCACAACTTTTAGCATTGTGAATTTGCCCGCCCAAGACAACCATCTCCCTTTCCAAGAGGCAACCCTTTCTTCCAATTTTATTACCAGAGGATCCCAAAGTTTGCTCGAACTTTGCCTCGTTGCCAACAAAAGCCCTAGGTATTTGCAAGGTAGCGTTCCCTTTTTAAAGTCAAGAATTCTTAAGATTTGCTGCTCCCATCTTGGATTAGTAAAAAGGAAGAATAGCTCTGACTTTTCTATACTTACCTCTCATCTAGAGGTTGAAGAGTAAAGATTCAATATTTCCTTAAATTGGTTTGCTTCTCGATGTTGAGCAACTTCAAAGAGCATGGTGTCATCAACAAACTGTTGATGAGTAATTGGAGGCATGTTGCTTGTGATTTGGATCCCTGTAAGCTTACCTCTGTCAAATGCCCTGCTTATTGATCTGCCTAGGGCTTCTACCATGATTATGAAGAGGAATGGTGATATTGGGTCCCCCCTGCCTAGGCCCATGTGAAGCCTTAAAGAAACCTTCTGGAGTGCCATCGATGAGCATGGAGTACCTCAGATTGGCCACACAGTTGAAAATCCATTCTAGCCAATGTTTGTTAAAGCCAAAAGCTTCCATGACTTTGAAGAGAAAACACCAGTCCACACTGTCATAAGCTTTCTTTATATCCAGTTTTAACAACATGCTCTGTTTTTTGTCGTTTGAATTGAGTGTATTGCTTCCTGAGCAATAATGACCCCATCTAGAATGGATCTTCTCGGAACAAACCTGGTTTGCTCGTTTGAGATAATGACTAGCAAGATGTTCTTCAGTCTGTTAGCTGCTGCCTTATTCATTATTTTATATATAGTGTTGCATAAAGCAATGGGGCAATATTCATCCAAGGTTGTTGGTTTCTCCTTTTTCGAAAATTAAGGCTATGAATGTATTGTTTATGTCTTTCAATACATCGCCAGTCTCTCTTGAATCCTCAATAGCCTTTGTTATCTCATTGCCCACTATGCCCCAACACTTTTGAAAGAAACCAGCTGAGAACCCATCCGGACTGAGGGATTTGTTTGGATGAAGTTGACTTACTGCTATTTTAATTTCTGCCTTCGAAAACTTCTTTGTGAGCATTGAATTTTGTTCTTTTGTGACTAACTTGGGAATGCAAGACAAAACTTGATGCTGAGCCCTGAGGTTTGAGCCAACCTAGTTATTGAGTAGATTTTTGAAGAAGCCAATTGTTTCTTCTGCTATCTCTTCTGGTTTCTCTATTAACACGCCATTAGCTGACTTGATCATTGTGATCCTATTCGTGTTTCTCTTAAATTTGTGACATGGAAGTATTTCGAATTTTTGTCACCTTCCCTTGTACAAATCTCTCTTGACTTTTCTCTCCAATGAATCTCTTCTTTTGCCAGTACATCCTCCATATTGCTTAAAAGCTCTTTTTCTCTCAGAAATTTCCTTTCATCCATGCCATGAGCCAAAACCTCTTCATTAAGAGACTGAATTTCAGATTCCAAGCGCCTTTTGGTTTCAAAAATGTTTTTGAAACTGAGTTTGTTCCATTCCCTCAACTATTGTTTTAGCAACTTCAGTTTTACTACTACTTTGAACATTTTGGACCTTGCTGGGTTGTTGGCAGATGGTCAGCTCCCCCCTCGAGATTCATGACAAGGGACTAACCACCTCATGTGCGATCCTTGTCTCTATCGTTTGTATTGGGTGTTGATAGATTGATCCTTTGACGCAATGACAAACTGGGGCCAACAATTGGTATCAAAGCGTTGGGTCACGGGTTCGAATCCCCTCGGGTAACGCTGAGGGGGAGATTGTTGGCAGATGGTTAGCGCTCCCCTTAGGATTTGTGACAAGGGACTAACCGCCTCCTGTGTGATCCATGTCTACCGTTTGTATCAGGTGTTGATAGATCGATCTTTTGATGCAACGACAAACTAGGGCCAACATGGTTTTGATTCATCCCACCATTGTTGAACCAGTTTGAAGAAATCTTTTTCCTTCAGCCACACATTCTCAAACTTGAAAGGGCATTTGTTAGGTCTTTTTTCCCCAAGATATTCAGGCAAATCAAATAATGATCCGACCTTGAGTGTGGGAGGATGCTGCCCTCCATTGAGTAGGGGAAGGATCCCAAATTCCCTCTAAAAAGGAACCTATCAAGTTTCTTAGCTATATTACTAAACCCCAACCTCTTGTTATTCCAAGTAAAAGATCCATTTGCCAATTAAATATCTAGTAGCCTATTTCTTTCTACAAAACTCTCGAAATCAGAATGAGATTGTTGTTTTCTTTGAACCTCACCCCTTTTTTCTTGGTTATGGAGGATGGCATTAAAATCCCCCCCCTAGGAGACGATAATTTGGAGATGTGTTTTCCCACAAATATTCTAGTTCTTCTCATAGATCTCTTTATTGAATGCATGACGTAGGGCCATATATATTAATTAAAAGAAAACTTAGATTTGAAAGAAGGCGCTTTACCTTACAACCTAGCCAGTTTTTGTTTGCAGCTACTTTCTCCAGATGCACGGATTAGGATTTCCAAAGTATGACAAGACCTCCAGAGGCTCCTTCCGAACCGACCGCCTCCATGCTCTGGTATCTTAATCTCTCTCCAAATTGCTCAGCTTTTGTTTGTGATAGTTTGGATTCTTGGATCATGAAAATGTCCACTTGAGACACTTCCAATTGGTGCTTAACAGGGCCTTTTTGTTAGGGGCATTTAAGCCCCTAACATTCCACGATATGAGCTTCATTGCTCACCGAGAAGGGTAATGCCCTTTTCTGATTTGAGTAGCATTGTTATCTTCATCTACCCCTATGCTTCTCCATCCTAATTTCTCTTCTCCTGGGTGGTTTTCCTCTCTTTCCTTTTTCCTTCCCCGCAATCTGGGGATCTCCTTTTTGGCTCTTTTTGTTTTATCCCCAGTTTTTCCTTGTTTGTTGTTTCATTCTCCAAGTCATTGGTTGTTGTTTTTCTTACTGGAGTAATTTCCCCTTCTTCCCATTCATTCTCATTTGCAATGAGTTCGACCTCCTTTTCTAAATTTCTTTGATCTGAATAGACAATTTCCCCTTGTTCAGTGATTGGCAGCTCCGAGTAACCTCCTTGGAGAGCCCCATTAACTCGCATCCCACTTCCAAGATTGAGGTTAGCATATCTTCGTCTTGGTTAAACTCCTTTAACAAGGGAGTAGGATTAGGATCTTCCGCGCTTGTTTGGCCTAGCTGTTCATCATTCATTGGATTTATGACATCCAACGGGGCACACTCCTTGCCAGAATCCATTGTTTTTGCTTTATAGGGGTTACCCAGTTGCTCATTGGGCATGTCCTGAGCGGCATTCACCCTTTCTTCCCGAGATGCATCCCAATCTCTGAAAGCTTCATCGCTACCCTGTTCACCATGACTACCTTCCCCTAGGGATCCAATCAGTCTTCCTTTTGGATGCATTTCTACTTCCAGTTTTTGAAACTAGCACCCTTTTGTGGTGATTATCTCCAACTCGCTCCAATGGGTGCTATTTGCCTTGATCTCCACACAAATCCTCACATGAGAAGCCAATTCACTCAGATCTATTCTTTCTTCTGAGCAAATAAAATGACCTAATTCACTTCCAATCTTCTCCAATGCTTCATTATGCCAGTATTCCAGGGGAAGGTTGGGAAGTTTGTACCAAATCTGCAAACACTACATTTTGTGTCTTGTTGCATCGACATTAGGCTCCCACTCTTTCATGTAAAAACCAAAACCTTCCATTCTCATGCATTTCTTCTTCATTATCGATTCTTTTAGATCCTCCGTCTGACAGTCTATGATAAAGAAGTTGGAAATGCAAATAATCCTTAAACTTGGACCCAATCTCTCTTTCCACCAATCTTCCAGTTTCTCTCTGTCAATGCTGTCCCCATACTACTTTGCTATGATTCCACAACTCTTCAAATGGGTGGTATGCGATTACATGATTGACAAAGGTAAGCAAATTGCCTTACTAATCACAGTTTCTTTCCTCTAGCCGCCTCCAAACTCTTGCGGATTCTGGTGCCTTTCATAACCTCTCCCTGCTGCCAAATCTTTTGGGTAGGGTTTCTCCAGCCATCGTGTGAAGATCCCATAGGAATTGCATTGGCTCTGGTTGCAAATGGAGGAGTATTTTGTTTCCCGCCATACCTCTACCTCTCATTCCAAGCTCTATTCCCTTCATTTCCTTTCACTCCCTTGCAGACTTGGTTTGTTGTCTTGCTGCCATGGAAGCTACATGTTTCTTCCTGATGGTCAAGGTCCCTTTAGCCAAACTATTGTGGGAGCTCTGCTTTGACTTCGTCTACGCATGACCCCTTCCTTTCGCTCCTTTCGCACCTTTGCGCCATCTCCTTGACCTTCAAGTTTCTAAAACTTTAATTTTATATTTTACAATTATAATGTATTTTATATATTTTAATTTATTATTATTTTAATCTTATTTTGAAAAGGGGAACATTATAGTTTTCCCTCCCCAAGATTGCTTGTCCTCAAGCAATCACAAACTAGGATACTTTTAGAATTTCTTCTTCACTTGACTGAATCTTTTTGAAGATACCTATCTGTTGATAAGTCTTGTCGAACAACTTTGTCTTCAAACAATTTTGCTTGATGACTCATATTGTCTTGCAAATCTTCCCATATTTTTTGTAATAGAACTCTTATATCTGCAAGTTCTTTTCTTTGTGTTTCTAAACACAGCTGAAATTCTTTATTTTTTCGAGATGCCTTTGCATATTTTTAGACTTGTCATTTTTTTCTTCTATCGAATTGGAACATTGCCAACTTTCTTGATCTAGTTCAGAATGGTTCTAGTTAATGTTTTCCTTTGAATTTCAATGTCTTTATCCACTTTGATCTTTAAGAGATCACTCGGACTCCACATGCTAAAATAGTTTGGAACTTGAAACAAAGAGTCCACATGCCCTATATTGCAAGTTGTATCCCTTGCTCTATCAGTCCTTTTTGCATGTTTTCCATGGTGACAAGAGTTTGGTAATGACATAGGAAGCACCAAGTTTGAAATATTCTCATACCGTAGGCTGCGAACAAAATGCTCATCCTCATTTGTTGAAAAAAAGTTTTTTGAGGTATCCTCAACACCTTCATTTTTGTAACACAAAACTATTGAATTTGAGCCAACCAAAATGTCCTCCTCAAATGCATATTCATCTTCAATGCTCTTTTGAAAATCAATCAATGACTCAACATGTGGAAGTTTGAAAGATTGTGCATGATTTAGTGCATCTTCCTTCAACTTGAACTGTTCTTGTTCAATAAGTGGAACCTCTTTTGTCTTCCCTTCATTGATATTTTGGTGACGTAATGTCCCCTAGTTGGGGTATGCCTAATTTTGCCCAGAAGTAACAATTCCAATAATATAATTTGTTTTACAAATAGTATTCAAAAATTAAATCATATAAAAGTTATTGAACTTAAGGGTAAATGAACAATTAATATAAATAACATCGCCTAATTGGATCTGATCTATAGTTTCATTTCCAATAACCAGTCATAGAAAGGATTGGAAAGGAAAGCACGATAGGGCACCTGGAGACTGTTCATCACAATTAAGCCCAAGAGCGTGGCAATCACCCCTTGACCCCAAGTGGCAAGAACTCTCGTTGCCATCCAACATGGGGTGGTCTACTTACATTGTGGAACCGGTCTACTGCCTCTCCCAATCGTGTTCCCTTGCAAATCCATGCCTGATTGCTTATAGGGAAACTAATAGATTAAATCAATAATTATATGAGCCTTAAATAGATTAGCAATTCCCATTAGCAACTAGGTTAAAGATACATAAGAGATATATATAAAAAACATTATACTCCATCATGATGCATACCAATCACTTATTATATTCAATGGCTGCTGCCTTTCTGAATGCAGATGTTTATTTATTTTCTGATCTCCTTCGATGCCTTCTCCATTTATATCCTCCATGGTGGGGAAAAGACATAGCTTTTTATCAACACCCTTCCCTTGGTAAGGGACACGCCTCTCCACAACCTTATCGCTGCCTTAAAATCTTTTTATTCATTATTAATTATGTCCCTTTGTAGAGTCGCTACCCATATCTAGTGTTGATTGATTAATTAGTCTTGGATATAAGTAGCGGTCTTTTTATCACTGCCTGCAATTTTAATAAAGGCTGTGATGGTGGTCTGAAACCTGACGGGGGCATGACAGTCTGCCCTTCCCAATATTGCTTGTCGTCAAGCAATTTTAAATTTGGATGATCAAAGATCTTAGCTCCTTCCCAAGGGGCGTCTTCTATAGGTAGATCCTTGCATTTAACTAGATACTCAGGAATAGACTTATTCCTCAATCTCTTTTCTCGCATATCAAGAATGGTTTCGGGTTCCAAAATTAACTTAACTTCATCATCGAGCAGAGGTAATTCTAAACATGGAATAACATGCTGTCCAACACCTTTTTGAGTTGAGACACATGAAAGACATTATGGATTCTACTATTTGCTAGTAGTTCCAACTTGTAGGCAACCTCTCCTATCCTTCTTAAAATTTTGTATGGTCCATAGAATCTAGGTTTGAGCTTCTTGGCTCCACTTACCTTGATTGGTGACTGCTTATAGGGTTGTAACCTTAAAAAAACCAAGTCCCGAACTTCAAATGTCCTTTCGGTCCTTCTTCTATCAGCATATATCTTTTGTTGGTTTTGTGCTTGATGTAGATTGTCTTTAAGCTTATTCATAATGTCCATATTTTGTTGCACAAAGTCTTTGGCCCTTGGTACACGATTTCCTTGGAGGATTAAACTCCCAATTGAGGTTGCCTCACACCCATACAAGGCCTTGGAGGGACTCATTCCTATTGTCATATGGTGGGTTGTGTTATAACAAAGTTCCTCGAGGTGCAACCGCTTGATCCATGCATTTTGTTGGCTCATAACATAGTTCCTTAAGTATCCTTCCACCCATTTGTTTACAATTTTCGTTTGCCCATCAGTTTGAGGATGGTATTTTAGAATTTTGTAGTTTTCGGGATTCGATTTTGAGGATGGTAACTTGTACTTGGCATGAGTTCTGTTCTTGCTAGTCGGAAGATTTCTTGCCAAAACAAGCTAAGGAATCGGCTATCTCTGTCGTTGACTATGTTTCTAGGTAGGCCATGTAATCTGAAAATCTCCTTGAAGAAAAAATTGGCTACTTGAGGTGCTTTATAGTTTGTGGATATTGCAATGAAATGTGCATACTTGGTAAGGTGGTCCACCACTCCATATATACAATCTTTGCCTTGCACTTTGGGAAGTCCGGTTATGAAGTCCATGGAGACACTTTCCCATTGTTGATTAGGTATGGGTAGGGGTTGATAGGTTTGTTTTGTCTTGTTCCTTTGGCATGTCATGCATTCTTGAACATGTTTTAGAATGCCTTTCTTGAGACCTTTCCAAGAATATTTCCCTCTTACTTGCTTATAGGTTTTATAATATCCTTGGTGACCGGCTAAGGGGTTGTCATGGTATTCTCTAATGATCTCCTTTATCTTTGAGCCCGATACAAGATATATCCTATCTTTGTATAGGATGAGTTCTTCCACCACTTTATATTCTTCATTTTGTAGATTTCCTTCTAGGATGTCACTTGCTTGTGGATCTTTGATGTATTCTGCAATGATTAAGTTCTTCCAATCTGCATAAATGCTTGTTATGGAGCATAAGTAGGGTTGGTAGGATAGGGCATCAACTACAATGTTGTTCTTTCCTTTCATGTATTCTACGTCAAAATTATAAGCTTGTAACTTGCTGACCCATTTTTGTTGATAGTCATTTAAATCTTTTTCATTTAGGAAAAACCTTAGACTGTTGTGGTCGGTTTTTACAATGAACTTCCCACAAACTAAATATTGTCTAAATTTGGCTAGTGCATGCATAATGGCTAACATTTCTTTGTTATAAATGGAGTAATGTTTTTCAACCTCAGTGAGTTTGCAACTTTGGAATGCAATCGGGTGTTTGTTTTGCATGAGTATTGCTCCAATGCCTTCTCCGAAAGCATCACACTCTAACTCAAAAGGTAATGAAAAGTTAGGAATGGCTAGAACGGGACAAGAACTCATTATCTCCTTAATTCTCTCAAAAGCTAGTTGGGCTATCTCATCCCATGCAAAGGCTCCCTTTTTAGTTAAGTCGGTGAGTGGAGTGGCAATTTTAGAAAATCCTTTGACAAACCATCGGTAGTAGCTGCATAAGCCCAAGAATCCTCTTAGATGGGTTAGGGTTCTTGGTTTTGGTCATTCCCTAATAGCTTTTATCTTTTCCTCATCCACACTTACTCCTTGTGCACCAATTTTATGTCCCAAATATAAGATCTCTTCTAACCCAAATTCACATTTGGAGGCTTTAGCATATAGTGATTCTTGTTCAAGAAGCCCTAGTACTTCATCAATATGCTTAAGTTTTTCTTCCCATTTTTTGCTATAAATCAAAACGTCCTCAAAGAATACCAATAGGAATTGCCTTAGTTGTTTCTTGAATAAGTGATTCATGCATGATTGGAATGTTGCAAGGGCATTGGTTAAACCAAAGGGTAGGACCAAGTATTCAAAGTGTCCATAGTGACATCTAAAGGTGGTTTTGGGGATATCTTCTTCCCTCATTCTAATTTGGTGGTAATCAAATCTTAAGTCAATCTGCGAAAATTATCTTGCTCCATGAAGTTCATCAACTAGTTCATTGACTCTAGGAATAGGATAATGGTTTTTTATAGTCTTTTTGTTCAAAGCTCTATAGTCTATGCACATTCTCATAGTACCATCCCTCTTTTTAACTAATACTATTGAGGATGCAAAAGGACTTGAACTAGGTTGAATGTGGCCCATTTCAAGAAGCTCATTGATGGTTTTTTCTATTTCTTCTTTAAATTTTCGGGGGTGCCTATAAGGTGTAGTGATTACGGGTTAGCCCCTTCTTCAAGTTCTATGGTGTGTTCAAAACCTCTTTTGGGAGGAAGTCCTGGTGGAATGTTGCCGAATACCTTTTTGTGTTTCTGTAGGAGTGGTTGGATGTCAATGTGTATGGCTTTACCTTGAGAGGAAGATTTGTCAAGAATCATGCACCAAGCGGCCTATTCCACTTGTCTGTGTCTAAAGATTCTTTCCATCCTTTTGGATAAAACTACTCTAGGGGATCCATCGGATAGTCCCTGCAAGAGGACTTCTTGTCTGTTATGTTGAAAACAAAGTTCCAATTTTGAAAAGTCTAGGTAGAAACGTCCCAAGGAGTGCAACCATGGGATGCCCAAGATTACATCGGCGTCCCCCATGTTTACTATGTAGAAGTCTTCTTTGATTGGATGTTTTCCCAGGGTGATGCTTAGTTGTGGAATCTTTCTTATACATGAGGTAGTGGACCCATCGGCTAAGGTTACCTTAAAGCCCTTAAAATCTTTTGTTTCTAAATTCATTCTTGTAACCAAATTTTCGTCAATAAAGTTGTGTGTTGCCCCACTATCCACAAGGGTGGTTACCCTTTGTCCCTTTAGAACACTTCGAATCTGAAAGGGGTGGTGCTTGGATGCTCTTGATATTGCAGCTAGGGTTTCATAGTCTTCCTCATTGCACTTTCTTCTTTTGCTTGGATTTTCTTCCTCTTCTTCCCATACTTCTTCATCAGATAATGCCTCTATGTTGCGTGCTTGGCCTCTTTTTCCACATTTATGTCTTGGTTCACATTTCTCCTTACACTTGTAACACAAGTTTTTCTTTCGAGACTCTTGATGGCAAACATGTCCAGGCCCTCATTTCTCCTTGCACTTGAAACATAAATCTTTTCTTCAAAGCTCTTCATGGTCATCTCTAGGAGGAAATGTTCTTTGATGTTCATCCTTCTTATAGGAGGTCTTATCTTTTGATGATATATTTTTGGAGTAACCTTTATCAAGTCATAGGGCTTTTAAGATTGCATCAAGGGCACTTACTAGGCCATGAATAGCTTCTGATAGTCCCTCTATAAATAGGTAAGTGAGTCTTTTTTCGGTAATTCCAGGGACAATGACTGAAATTCTTTGGAATTCAGCCACATAGTCTTCAACGGTCCCCTTTTGTCTTAGTTGAGTTAATTCTTTAAAATATCTCTCAAGGTGCATTTGATCAAATCTTTCAATGAGTTTTCAATGAAGTCATCATAAGTTGTTATGTTTTGGTGGCCTTGAGTAATCAAGCCTTGGTGCCACTAGTTGTGTGGAACCCCTTCCAAATGTAGGATGGCGAATTTGATGGCATCTTCTTCTATCATTGGATTGAGAGATAGATATGTATCCAATTTTTGGATCCATGAATGGGTGGTGATTTTTCTTGATCCATCAAAGTTAGGGAGAGTTATCTTGCCTACTTAATGATGTAAGTTTTAATTAGGTTGACCCCTCTCTCTTCTAGGGTTACTTCTTTTTCCAGCTTCACAATATTCCCTAAAGGGGATGTCTCTCGTAACTTTAGGGTCTAGTCTTGAATAGGCTACGACCAAGTCTATAAATTTTGGTTTGGTGTATTGATTTCTTCTTCTTCTTCTCTGGACTGCCCCTCCCTAGGTAGAAAGGAAGGTCTAGTTACACTAGGTGTTGATCCTAGTGGAGCTCTATTGTTATTTTCAGAATGATGGGAAGTGGCATCCCTCCCATTAGTTTGGTTAAGATTGCTTATTGTGTTCATATTTTGAAGGGTTTGTAGGAGCAATTGGGTTGTTTTCTCATTTTGCTCCATGAAGGCCCTCAACTCATCTTCCAATTGTTCACCCATTATATTTTTTGGAGTGGCTAAGTTGCATCAACTATCTTTTGTCCCTCAAGTTGGCAGGATTAAAGCTCTGATACCAATTGTAATGTCCCTTAGTTGGGGTATGCCTTATTTTGCCCAAAAGTAACAATTCCAACAATATAATTGTTTTACAAATAGTATTCTAAAATTAAATCATATAAAATTTATTGAACTTAAGAGTAAATGAATAATTAATATTATTAACAAATTAGGATCTAATCTATAGTTTCATTTCCAATAACCAATCATAGAAAGGATTGGAAAGGAAAGCACGATAGGGGGCTCGGAGATTGTTCGTCACAATTAAGCCCAAGAGTGTGGCAATCACCCCTTGGCCCCAAGTGGTAGGAACTCCCGTTACCATCCAACATGGGGTGGTCTACTTACATTGTGGAACCGGTCTACTGCCTCTCCCAATTGTGTTCCCTTGCAAATCCATGCCTGATTGTTTATAGGGAAATTAATAGATTAAATCAATAATTATAAGAGCCTTAAATAGATTAGCAATTCCCATTAGTAACTAGGTTAAAGATACATAAGAGATTATATATATAAAAAGCATTATACTCCATCATGATGCATACCAATCACTTATTATATTCAATGGCTGCTGCCTTTCTGAATACATATGTTTATTTATTTTTTGATCTCCTTTGATGCATTCTCCATTTGAAATGTTCCTCCTTTTATATCCTCCATGGTGGGGAAAAGACAGGTTTTTATCAACACCCTTCCCTTGGTAAGGGACACACCCCTCCACAACCTTGTTGCTGCCTTGAATCTTTTTATTAATTATTAATTATGTCCCTTTCTAGAGTTGCCGCCCATGTCTAGTGTTGATTGATTAATTAGTCTTGGATATAAGCAGTGGTCTTTTTATCACTGCCTGCGATTTTAATAAAGGCTGCGATAGTGGTCTGAAACTTGACGGGGGCATGACAGGTGACACATGCCATCATTAAAAACCAATAAAACATCTTGTCCTACCAAAGACTCTTTATCTTCCATTTGCTTTTTAGGTTCCTCTTGTTCTTACTCATTGGTTTGTTCATTGTCTTGTAGCTTTAGTTCCGGCCATTCTTCCTTGGATTTACTGGCTTCTCGTGATTCTCATTCTGATTTGAATTTTGTTTCTTCTATCAAAATTGATTCTTCTGGATTTTGTTCCTTGATCTCTTCCTTAGCATTTTTCCTTATGTATTTGTATAGGCCTCTTTTGTTAGGATAATGGTTCCTGAGTGCTTCCAAGTACTCATCAAAGGGAGCACTAGCTTTGAAATTATTTGGCGACTTTTGATATTGGTCAAAGATTTTGGGGACCTCAAGTTTGTACCTTTCTTTGTCCTGTTGTATTTTTATCAATAACTCTTGAACAAAATCTATGTCCGCTGCTTTTTTAAGAACCTTGGCTGAAAAATATTGTAATGGGTCTTTATAGAACCTTTCATCTCTATCTTCCATGTAGACTTTCAAGTCTCTATGACTAGAATGCATCCGACATGTTAGCTTTACCCTAGAGGCTGGCAGGATCGCAACTCTGATACCAATTGTAATGTCCCCTTTTTAATTCCTTTAGTTTCAAGCTCTAGCACACATAATATAAATTTGCATAATTGATTATAAATAAAAATTCCTGATTTTTAACTTGTTGATTTGATAATTACTGTCAAAATTAAATTTATTAAATTTTTTTGCATACTCAGAAATCTTCCTAGACTTATATCAGGTATTATTTTCTATAGTATTGTCAATTTTCTTCAAGTCTACAGCAGTTTAATGCCTTTGGTAAATAATTTCTTAATCTGCTTGAGTCAAGGGTTTTCATCCTTTAATTTCTGCTATGAGGGGTTTCGTCCTCAAGTTAAATGAATCACAGTTCCATGCTCCAAAGGAGTAATAATTAGATAATAAAAGATGCATTCTTCATATGATGCCCACTTCTCCTTGTTTGGTTTCTCTTATATATCTTTTTCCTTCAATAGTCATGATTCTTCACATGCCCCTTGACTTTTAATTAACTTGAACTTTAATTTTATATGTTACATCACCCCAAAAAACATCTCTCTTCACCACTTCCTTCACTCTCTTCCCCCACTTTGTCTTGGACTCTGCCCATCGATTCCATTATATTGTCAAAACCATTAGTTGGAATGCCTCTTGCAACTCAAGCATCCTCTCCAAGAGAATGAAATATGATGCATATCTGGTCTCTACAGGTTTTAAGAATTCCTTCTTAGAGAAGGTCCTAAAGAGTGCATGTGAACTGTGGTGGTTGTAGATAAATATCTGCACATCTCTAGCGTTGATCTAATCAATTTTTCCCATATTTTTGAGTGCATTATTTATGCCATGCATACAATGAGTTCACCAAATATGTCTATAAGCTGTCTCAATCAACTTCCCTACAAATTTGCACACATGGGCCACATTTGTCACTACTTGGACCACATTTTGTGGTCCAACCTCATCTATAGCATTTTTGAGGATTTGAAACCAAAAATTGTCATCCTTGCAATGCCCTGAACAATCAACAACCCTAAGAAAATAAGGGTCCTCTGTACATGTAACCATGATATTGATGAGTGGACGATGCCTAATTTCATCCATCCATGAACTTGTGACCCAAAATTTCTTCATTTTCTCCATTATTGGAATAGTTTTTATCCAAGATTGTGGTCCTCAATTTGTCTCTTTTGGTGGAACATATGATGGTTCCGCCCTTTCGATCTTTGCCACTACCTCCTTATAATAATAAGGAGAGCAAGCCACATGGAACGAAATGCCATTGACAAAGAAGAATTTGCCAATGGCATCATGTGCCTCATCCTTCAATTGCACATTGAATAATTCTACTAGTGGGTTAGGAGCATTACTTGTTATCTTGTGTTTCCCCTAGCCTATGCATCCCTTGAAGTAGAAGAAATTGGCATATGTGCAACTCGCCTCTTCAAAGTAGTAGAAGTAGAACCCTATCTTTGATGACCCTTCGACCTTAGAGACTAAAAAACAAATGTAGGTGCATTGTCATTGTCTTCACTACCTGGACCACCCCATAACTTACATATCTTAGCACTATAGTTCAGTTTTTCTGCCAACTTCTCTCATACATCTACACCTTTTCCTTGGATATGAAGGAGGTGGGCATTAACTCTAGCAATGCTGCCTTGAAATTCAATCTTACAAATGTGGCACTTCCACAACCTAGTGCCCCTAGATTTTCTAGGCTTGATTTGTAATTTTGTTGCAAATTGTCTTTAGAGGAGACTTAGGATCAAAGGGACCTTTAGCAATTTTTTCTAGTATTGTGGAAGGGCAACTAATATTTGCATTCGCAATGGAACTAATGGTTTGGGTTTCACAGTCATCCTTCTCTATTTCTGCACTTTCATCAATTGCATAATCAAATTTGGTTTCACTTTCAACTTTGACTTGTTGAGGTTCAAGTTCAACCTTATCCTCACTCATGTTGTGAGAACTCATAGTGACATTGCAATAAACAATATAAATTAATAAGTTTATAATTGAAAATTAAAATTCAAACTATGCATAATACTAGGGATTCAGACACAATGAGTTTCTTTTTGTTTTTCTTGCTTCAGGTCACATGAAGCGCAAAAGTAGAGGATTTCTTAATCTTTGCCAAACAAGGATTTCACTTTTGTTTTTCGTCAAATCACATGAAGCACAAAAGTAGAGGATACACAAAAGTTATAATCCTAATTTGACAAAATAAAAAACTTGAACATCTAAAACTTAACAAATAAAATATGATAGCTTGCTGTTATGTAATTAAAAAAATCAAAATTTGATCATGATTCATTAGTATTATTTATTGAATCATTTGCAAAATTGAAAACTAAACTAATAACTATTGAATTTAAAATTTAAAATTGAAATTTGCAACAAATTGAAATTACAATGAACATTGAACATGTAAACTAATATTTCAATTTGAATTTATAAATTGTAATGAAAGATTAAGAAACTAATTTAAAAAAAATTACAAAATTGAAAATTGAAAAACCAGTCATGAAAGAAAGCCTACCTCTTTGTAATGTCCCCATTTTAGGGTTCTCTTGCTCTGCGGTTGGAGATGTTTTTTGGGTTTGTGTCCGCATGATCAAAGGGATAATTTGAGGCTACCAGTGAGTTTAGAGGGTATAGAGGAGTCCTCTCAAATGTTATTTCCGGCTTTCGGTTTGGGCTCCAATATTCTTGGAGAGAGCGTTTATTTATAGTAAGTCACCCGGTTAGCTCCGTTCATCTATATTCTTCATTAGGATCACTCCTGTGAAATTAGCTTCTAATTTCGATGCATTCCGGTAGTTTCCGCAAATTGAGTGTATTAATGGTTATATTTTAATTAAACTACTAAGGTTGCCAAATATTAATTAAAATATTTAAAATGGGTCTTAGTATTATAGCTCGTCGAAACCGGGATGAGATGCTTTAAATCATGGATGCATTAAATAGGGACCTTGCGTGTCAAAATATGATTATTTTAATGAAAATGTCATTTTTGGAGTTAAAAGGGTGTTTAAATTAAAAAGTGAATTTTAAATTAGAAGCCTCCGGAGAGTTTGGTAGGAAAAGTATAAAAGGAGGTTTTGAGAGCTCATTGATTATTCTATTTCTCTTTCAAAACCCTTGTGAGTTTTGGAGATTGAACCTGGTTCATCTCAAACTTTTGGAGGACGAAACCCCTCTTGGAGAATATCATCCACGGTGTTGAAAGATCCTCTCTGGGTGATAGCCGATAGATTCATTTAGAGTCTATGCTTGTGCTTCATTTGCATATTTGAAGATATTCGATTTACATTCCTGCAAGATTGAGGATGGGTTTATTACTCAGTACCAGGTGATGCAATGAATCTCACATTTCAGTTGTTAGTTGAAAATATGATGTAGATTTGCTTTTGGGTGTCATTCTTATTTCTCCTCATAGCTGGGCAATGACATTCAAATATTAAAATAATTTTGAAAGCATATTGAATTTTTGATTTGAGCCGTACACCTGAGCAGGAAGTCGTACCATTGCATTATTGCTGCCATACAGGTTTTGATATTCACTGGTCTGATGTGGTTGGATTTTAATATGAGTATTGATTGATCACCTATTCTTTGGCTGGGTGTTGGGTTTTAATCCATTTAATTAAGTGTTAAAAGCTTAATCTGATTTCCTACGAGTACCGTACATTTCCATATGATTGAGCAGGCTGCTGTACCTCTCTTTGAATTGCATGAGTAGAAGAGAGTTAAAAATGGTGTGGGGAAATATTTGCTAATGCTCTTCTGGCCTTGGTGTTCATGTTAGAGCATATAAATTAGAGATTTATGTTGTGTTGGAATTATTGGAGCTGCCTGTACAAATTGCCAGCCATACCATGTATTGAATGTTCTACCTTCAAATCTAATTGTGTGGTTCGACTGAGGTGTTTATTGGTTGTGGGTAATGATTTTAATGACTTCCCTTGGTGGTATGAACAAGATAGACCTGTGTAACAAGTGATTAATCTGCCCATTTATTTCTTGGACTGTGCCGTACCTCTTCCTAGTTGTCATACATCTTGCCTGGGTCGAGCCATTTTCAGTTTGCAGAGTTAACAGTTAATCTGAAGTCAAATTTATGTCATAATGTGAACTCCATTCGATTCTGGAAATGAACTTTAAGAAAGGAAAAATGTCAGAATAATGTGTAGCCATACTGGAATAGTATGAGAAGACAGTCGGGTGAGTTTCTGAGTATTATTGCTGGCATGAATAATCACTGCAGACAATACCTTTCAGTTTTTTAGCTATCAATATTATCTCTGGGCCAGCGTTGTGTTTGGGGGCCAAGTTGAATAGCATTCTGAGTTGGCTTATTTGGTGTTGCTGCTGTCAAGCCATGACGTCTTGCTCATTCTCAAGTCTGTAATCTGCAACTTGTAACTGGAGGCCATGTGTGGGCATCATTCTTAGCTTCTACCATTTCACAAGGTGCTGCTATCTATTCCAAAGCCAAGCGTGGAGTTCCAAGTTAGACATATCAATAATATATTGACTGTTTATTGCTGTGTACAGGTCAGAATATTATTTGAATGTAAATTGCTCATTACTGTAACACAGTCTTGATTGTCATTAATCTGTAAGTCTGTTCATTGCCATTGTTCAGTCTGAATGTAATTGTTGCTGTAGCCTTTACCAGTATAAATCTTTGTAACTCAATCATTCAGCATTGTATGAGGGTGTGATTCTTATTATGAAATCTGTCCATGCACTTGAATGTATCCTGTAATAATTTGTGCAATGAAATGATGTAAGTTTGAATGGAGGTGATACTAGCTGAGTTTATATCAATGTTATGCATTCATTGAACCATTGCCACCCACGACACAATTAGCTTGCAAACTTATATCTCAAATCAGCAAATACACTCAATTCAGTATCTGGCAAAACAGTTTGACAAAATGTCAATATGTCAAACTGAATAAGTGAAAAATTACCAGTCAAACAGGGGGGGATAGTACACTCTTTGCTTGAAAAATCCTTTCAGTCCTTTGAGTTGGCATCACTTGACTCCTCCTTGCTCTTCCTCAATCTTCTTGCTCTTCACTTACTCTTTCACATTGCACTTGTAGGCTTGTTGCTCTCAAGACCAACTCTCACACTCATTGCTATGAGCTATTAGCTTGCTGTTGATTTTTTGTTGTGAGTTGAAATGAGGTTGGAAGGCAAATTTATAGTGTTTGGGGTTTCAGTGGGGCCCATTGGCCATTAGGGTTCTGGCTTGGACATGAACTTCAATTTTTTTTTTTTAAATGAACTTTTTTCCTTTCAATGTCGTAGGCGTCCCCTAGAAGTCCCCAAAAAGAGGGACATCATGGAAATGTCCCCTCTAAGAGGGAGACATCCTAGAAACCTCCCCGGGACAGCAACATAGGTGGTGGGATAGTGGGGGGATATCCCCTCCAAGTCACCATGTCCTAGAGCTGTCCCCATTCCGCAAACACGAGGTTTATGGGTGGGGAGGTGTTCCTGTGGTTCACTGCAACAACCTAATATGGTATAGACAAAATTAATGCAATTTGAAAAGTAAAAAAAATAGATGATATAATTAAAATTTATAGCAAACTTAAAAGTTTAAAACAAATCAAAAAATTAATTTTAATTTTAAATATTGAAATTTCGTAAACTTACCTTCAACAATTCCAACTTCAAGGACTTGAAAATGACTTGCAACAAGTAATGATTTGTCACAAAAATTCAAATCTTCCCAACCTTGGTATAGATCTCTTTGATCCTCTTGATGTGGGCTATCTTTTGAATCACCGAGTTGGATGAGTGGAAGACTCATGGTGTCCAAAAAATGTGCTTGTATGTCGCCTCGACCAATAAACTTGTTGTCTTGCAATTTTTAGCATTGCCTTTCATGTCTTGGACAATGTTTTTAGCACTAACCATCTCTGTCACCTCTATGAGGATTTTGGTAGCGAAGTATGTTTTCTTCACTTGCCCCTCACAATTAATTGCCTTAAAAAACATTGCTTCTTTAAGGCACACTGCAATGACATTAAGTAAAGGCCTACCTATCTTTACAATCTTCCCATCCATCAGAAACAGTGGACACTCTTGTTTCAACTAATGAATTATTGATCGGTTGCAAAGATGTCTCTACAAAATGGGTTTTTTTTTGCCAACAAGGTGGTGCACACCTTTTCATACTTAGGATCTATGTAACCTGTGTTTGGCATATTGCTGTCATGATTCCCCCCCAATATGGTGATCTCACTCAGTTGAAAGGAAGCCCATTGCTGTAAATGCAATGGACAATGCGTTCATTTGCTGTATCTCTCATCTTATTTTGATGTGGGCAGCCATTATTGGAGAAGTGGAAGATGACCTTGAAGGTGGTTTGTGTGATCCTTTCTTGGTTAAAGGATGGTCATTTGATTTTGCTCTCTTGTTTGCACTTATGCTGCTTCTTGCTCTATGATATAAAGAGAATTTTCTCCTTTGGCAACTCCTATTTGTTCAACCTTGGACAAATTTTGATTTCTTGGCCAGCCATTGTACACAAGTGAGCTTTCACTTGGCAGTACAAGCTTTTATACTCATTATTAACTTACTATAATGCTAAAGATAACCCCTGCCTCAAAGAATTCATTAAATTATCGTGACATATTGCCAAAGGGGTGATCCTTGGTCAAATTTGAAAGCCCTTCCCTTCTTAGGCCCACTGAACTAGAACTAGCAGCCATTGTAAAATTTACATACCTATACCTAGATGTTTTAAAACAAATTAATATCAGGAAAATTGAAATGAAAATGTAACCATATGCTATGTAAACATTGCAAGAACATTTAATTCAATAACAATTTAGATACCTTGAAAAAACTTGGAAGCTTGGAAATATAATTTTAAAAATTTACCAAAAACAAAAAAATTTTTACTTGGAATGATGAATTTCGTTGATGTAAGCTAAAATATCCTAGTAGCACTTATTAAAGGAGTCTTTTGCAATCCTTCAACACCCAAAAATAACAGCAGCCTAAGTTTTGGAAGTTTGGAGTGATAGATAAGTTGAAAATGTGTTTTTGTGTTTGTGTTTTGTCAGTCTTGTGTTTTAAGGCTGCTTTTAAAGTTTACATGGGTGTTCTAGTTTTTTTTTTTTTCATTTTAAATTTGTTTAATAAAATATTTTTTTAAGTTGAAATGAGCTGTCTTCCTTGTATTACATAGGTAATTGGTAAATAATCGATGTATTAACAATGAGCAAAGTGCTCAATAAATAATTTACAAGATGATACAAGATAAAATCGAACACGATCTTATCTCAAGAAAAAGCAGGAAGTTTCTAAAAGAAACTTCAGATAAGATCTCGTACAACAAAGACGATCTTATCTAGATATTTTACAATATTTTACATAGTTGAGCATTAATAAATAAATAAAGAATATTATTTTAATACCCTCCCTTAATGCTCAATCTATCAACTACACCAAGATGCCCCCTGAATTTTACAAACTTATCTGTACTAAGCGACTTGGTGAGAATGTCTGCTGTCTGATCCTTTGTCGGAATATACAGCAACTGAACTGATCCGTCTTCAACCAGCTTCCGAATGAAATGACAGTGAGTTTCCACATGCTTGGTTCGCTCATGGAAGACCGGATTCTTGGCAAGTTTGTGAACTCCCTGATTATCACAGAACAAGGGAGTCGGACCTGCTTGAGATATTTGCATATCTGCAAGCATTCGGTGAAGCCAAACTGCCTCACATGCTGCTTTTACTGCTCCCCGATACTCTGCTTCTGTCGAGGAGAGAGCCACTGCCTGCTGCTTCTTACAAGTCCATGTGACTGCACCGGATCCCAAACTGAACACATACCTAGATGTTGATTTCCTGTCATCAACTGAACCTGCCCAATCTGAATCTGTGAACCCACTGAGTTTAGGATCGTGACTCCGAGTGTACAAGAGTCCAAAATCAGGAGTGCCCTTCACATAACGCAGCACACGCTTCGCTGCTACCCAATGATCAGCCTTGGGGGCTGTCATGAAGCGTGATATGTAGCTCATTGCAAAACTCAAGTCAGGTCTAGTAGCAGCAAGATAGATAAGGCTGCCCACTAGTTGCCTGAACAATGTTTCATCTACCACAGGTGAATCGGACTTAGCTGACAATTTAAGCCCTTTTTCCATGGGTGTAGAGGCAGGTTTGCAATCCTGCATTCGAAACTTATCCAGAAGACTTCGAGCATACTTGGACTGGGAGATGAAAATGCTGCTCTCTGTCTGCCAAACCTCAACACCTAAACAATAATGCAGGAGGCCCAAGTCTGTCATGTCAAAAGTTTTGCACAAGTCCTGTTTGATCTTAGTGATCAAATGTGCCGAACTACCAGTAATGATCAAGTCATCCACGTAGACAACAACAAGCAGAATCTCATTACCAGTATTCTTGACATACAGGTTCGAGTTAGATGGACTCCTCTGAAAGCCGTGATCTGTGAGATATGTGTCAATCTTAATGTACCAAGCCCGAGGAGCCTGTTTCAGGCCATAGAGTGCTTTGACCAATCTGCACACCTTCTGTTCTTGACCAACAACTTTGAAACCTGGAGGCTGCGTCATGTATACTTCCTCCTTCAACTCACCGTTGAGGAAAGCACTCTTCACATCCATCTGATGGACCTTCCAACCAAACTGGGCTGCTAAGGCAACGACGAGCCGTATGGTACTCATTTTGGCTGTAGGAGCAAAGGTCTCCTCATAGTCAATGCCTTCTTTTTGTGAGAACCCTCGTGCAACTAGACGAGCTTTGTACTTGTCAAGGGTTCCGTCAGCTTTGTACTTCACCTTGTACACCCATTTGCAACTAATGGGCTTCTTCCTTGGAGGAAGATCAGAAAGGGCCCAAGTGTGATTCTTCTGAAGACTCTGGTATTCTGATTCCATCGCCTTTTCCCACTCAGGTATCCCTTTTGCCTCTGAATATGTCTGAGGCTCATAAACACTGTGGATGTTGGCCATGAGAGCAAAATTCACTGTAGACTGCTGTTTGCTCTTGTTTCTGGATGATCTACCCTCAATGAGCTCATCAACACGAAGATCACTGATAGTCTTAGCCCACCATTTCAGCCGGAGAGTAGAGGTGCCAACATCAGATATAACAGGAGGAGCTGGATCTGGTTGAGGATCTGGAACAGGTTCAGCAGGGGGATGTTCATTATCATTTGGAGGAAACTCAAGTTGAGCATCATCAAAGACTAGGTCTTCGTCATCCCGACCATCAGGTGAACCTAACGGAAGTCGAACGCCCACATCAGGAGCCTGTAGAGGCTGATCCTCTGAATGCTGAACAGGTGAAGAAGAGAGAAATGGACCTCGTTCCTCATCAAAGACAACATCTCGACTGAAGATAAGATGATCAGTGTCTATATCAATCAGCCTATATGCCTTGTGGTTGTCACTGTACCCTGTGAACATGAGTTTCTGGCTCTTGGAGTCCAGCTTAGTGCGCTTGGCCTCTGGAATCCAAACATACACGAGAGAGCCGAAAACTTTCAAATGACTGATCCTAGGTTTGCGACCAGACCAAACTTCCTCAGGAGTCCTCCCCTTAACAGCATGAGTGGGTGACCTATTAAGGAGATAGACTAATGTATTGATTGCTTCTGCCCAAAACTTGGTAGGAACACTCCTGTGTTGCAACATGGAGCGAGCCATCTCAGCAATCGTACGATTGCGTCGCTCTACAACACCGTTTTGTTGAGGAGTATAGGGTGTGGTCAATTGACGTTTTATCCCATAAGTATCACAGAAGTTGGAGAATGCACTAGAACAAAATTCCCCCCCATTATCTGATCTAAGAGTTATAATACAAGAACTGGACTCTTTTTCAACCAAGGCCTTAAACTTCTGAAATACATTAAAAACCTTTGATTTCTGTTTAAGAAAGTACACCCACATTTTCCTACTATAATCATCAACAAAAAGTAGAAAGTACTTGCAACCAGTTACAGAAGTAGACATAGGGGCACAAATATCAGCATGAACTAATTGAAGTACCTTAGAAGCTCGCCAAGAGTCGCCATCCTTGAACGGTGTGCGATGCTGCTTCCCGGCCTGACAAGCACCACAAAAACGATCTGATGAATGTCGTAAGCCATCTACAAGTCCCTCCCGAAAGGTGAGAGAGATAGTGCGTTCAAGTGCGCGTGCACGGTGCCAAAGACTGGTGACAGTTGAATTTTTGGCTGCCAAGGCTAACTCCGGAGAATCACCAGTGTCCACAAGCCTGTAAAGGCCATGATCCTCTATCCCAACGGCCACCGTTGTGCGAGACTCATGATCTACAATTGAACATCTGTGCGAGCTGAACACCACATCCATTTGGGGAGAATGCCGCATTATCTGACTGACTGAGAGAAGATTGAGCTCGATATCAGGTACATAATACACGTTGAGGAATATGAGATCCCTCCCGCCAGACTGAACCTGAATAGTGCCTGTGCCGACAACTGTGTATTCCTCACCTCCTCCAAAAATCATTGAGTCAGTGCAAGGGGAAAAGTTTGTGAACCAATCACGCCTATGTGAGAAATGACGCGAGGCACCAGAATCTATGTACCAAGCAGAGGATTTGACATGATCTGTGGGCCTTTTTGCCATGAGTGCATAAAAGGCAGATTCCTTCTGCTCAGAGTGCTCGGCGACATTCGCTTTCTGCTGAAACCCTCCCTGCTTCTTTTGCTCAGAAGCCAAACGAGCACGACAATCTTTCTTAATGTGGCCAAATTTATGACAGTAGTTACACTGAACATTTTTCTTCTTCGGGCTGGTGGAGGTCTGACTTGAGCCTTTCTGCTGTGAAGGCTGACCTTTCCCTTGATGCTTCGGATGGGTTTTGACTGCAAAAGCCTGCTCCGTGGAGGATGATGATTCACTGCTACCAAACTGTTGTCTCCAGCGATCCTGCTGCAACAGGATAGTGCACAAATTTGGAAACTTAAGATCAACATTAGCAGACGTAATGTTGAGAGTCTCTATGAAGTGTTCATAGGACTTCGGTAGACCCTTCAGGGTGATCATGACCATGTCTTCCTTCTCCATTTTCCGACCAATCGCATCCAATTGATCTCTGATCTCCTGGATTTTATTCAGGTGCGCTTGCAGAGTTGTCTTCTCATCCATCATGATAGAAAACAGCATATTCTTCAAGAAAAACGCACGGCTTTTGTCGGAAGTTTCATGCAAACCCTTCAAGTGATCCTAGATCTCCTTAGCTGATTTTCCAAGTGGAATCTGAGGGAGCTGATCATCAGTAACTGAAAGCTTAATAAGCATGACAGCTTCAGGATTCTGCTCATCAAACTTCTCCTGATCCTTACCCGCCGTTTCGGGACGAGTAGCTTTGCCGAGGACCATCTGATCAAGGCAGCGGTATTCAAAAATTGTCAACATCCGCTGCTTCCAGGTGTTGTAATTTTTGCCATTAAATCTCTGACTGCCCTCTAGCATTAAATTACTTAAACTGGCCATCTTCACGCTTTTCGAGGCACAAAAAACGAGGTACTAAGAAGAGGCTGATGCACGAAACTCGAGGCACGAATTCCAATGCAAAACATAGGCAAATACAAGTACAGGCTGCAGAAAGTACAGTGTACGAATGGCACAAAATTCGAGGCACGGAAAAATGCACCTAGAAAATTCGGAGACCAACCAATTGAGCTCTCGAAAAACCCACAGGAATCTGGAAACGGAAAAATTTTCTGCCTTTGAAAAACGGGTCAAAACCCTAGACGATTGTTCAGAATGCCCTAGCCGCCATTGACAAACCAGAAAATTGCAGAGAACTGGAAGAATTCTTTTGGAAACACGGCACGAATCTGAGAACTCCAAAAAAAACACGCCAGGAATCTGAGAACTCCCGTTGGCGCCCAGAAGGAAGATTAGTAACAGAGAGAATCCAACACGAGATTCAAAAGATTTTTCCCGGCTGTCAGAAACCAGAGAGAAGAGAACTTTGACGCGGGTTAAGAAAAAAAAAAAAAACTTACTTTGCACAAAAACGTGTCTGATACAGGGTCGCGCGGCGTTGCAGGATGATCAGAGAAGTAAAATACTTTAGAAGTCGCGGCACAGAAGCAGCACGAAATGCGTTTGAAAAATTGCGTGTGCTTGAAGAAGGCACAAAATACAGATATGGTCGCACCTCCCGACGCGAAGACAGAACACTTGCAAAAAATCTTCGAATTTCTCAGAAGAGCCACAAAGAAATTTCGAAAGAAAAAATTTCCGAAATTAAGCTCACAAAAATCTTCGAAAATTTTCAAAGAAGATTTTATTAAATTTTTAATTCAATAATCTGAAAAAACTTTTTAAAAAGATTTTTATGAATTAAAAATTCAATATTGAGCAGACTGGCTCTGATACCATATTACATAGGTAATTGGTAAATAATCGATGTATTAACAATGAGCAAAGTGGTCAATAAATAATTTACAAGATGATACAGGATAAGATCGAACACGATCTTATCTCAAGAAAAAGCAGGAAGTTTCTAAAAGAAACTTCAGATATGATCTCGTACAACAAAGACGATCTTATCTAGATATTTTACAATATTTTACATAGTTGAGCATTAATAAATAAATAAAGAATATTATTTTAATACCTTGTGATTCACTTGGGTATGCTCAGGTTGACCTAGGGCATTGCTTGAATGCCTTTGGTATGCCTGGGATGTGCCTTGAGTGAACTCCCTTTGTACTTGGCCGTAGACCTATTTGGTTTGGGTATAAGGGGCTACTGAGTGTACTTGGTACTATATATATTTTGTAAAAAATGTATAAAATTTAATATAGAATTGAAAACACAACTAATAATTGATAATTCAATGTCAATTTTCAAATCATAAATTTTAAAAAACAGATCAAAATGCTTTATATCATAGGAGCATTACTTAGAATTGAGATTGACTTAGCAAACCACAACTAAAAATGGAATTCAAGTACTTGGGACTTAACTGGACAAACTTGGGAAAACAATTTGTTTTTCATCTAGTTCAGAACAACAATTTTATCATTTATTTTTAAAATTAGAGCTAGGGTTTTGGGGCAGTAGCCCCTGGTGAGGTTGAGTAGCAGCCCAATTAAAGCCCATAGGGATCTTCATGGTCCATGTCATTTTCCATGATTTCACTTCTTTTAACCAAGCACCAAATTCTTCAAAAAATGTAGTTTTAGGTTAGATTTAAAAAAAAATTATTTGGAACCCTATGGGTTCTCACTGGGTTTGCCTAGGGTGCCATCCTTACCTAGCCATTTGGCTTGGGTATGTCTGAGACATACCTGGGGCCATCCTAGGGTCATACTTTGACCAAGTACAGGCTGAACTCAGATTGGGATCATAACCCAGCCCATACATGTCTAGGTTCATCCAGGGTTCCTAGAAAACCAGGGAACATAGATTTATAATTAGAGGTAGTTTTAGTTCCGAGCATGCTCAATATACCTACTTGACACATGAGACATCCTTGATATATATGATTCAGTATTTTTACCTTCCCATTTGATTTCATAATCAAGCTCTGGAGTAATTTGGGCCTTGCTAATCCACTTACACCCTTGAGTAAACATCTCTTTGTCCCTTCTACTCGATACCCCTGAATGTTCCTAGCCACTCTATTCTATGTCATATGTCAGCTATTAAACTTTTTCTGTGAAGATTTTAACCACAGAAAAGTCTTTATTTTATTTTATACAGTATCAAATGGACACCAATTACATTCTTTTTGTCTTCCAAATTTAGTGTATTAAGCTTTCTTTCAATTTGTGATCTTGGGAGTAGGTTGGGGTTTACATGTTTACAAATTATGCATGACATTTACTACCTTTTTGATTTGATGATGCAGAGCTTGATCTCTCTGTCAGCCGAACTGGGGATCAAACTGTACATAGAGTCTTTGTGGATCCTGGTGGGAAGCATTGTTTGGCTGTTGTGCTTAGTAGTGGAGGAGCTGAAACATATTACACGCATGCTAAATGGAGAAAGCCCCGTATTCTGAGCAAATTGAAGGGTCTTGTTATAAATGCTGTAGCTTGGAATAAGCAGCAGATTTCAGAAGGTTCTTGTAATTTTTTTTTGAAATTCAATATTTTCTCATTGGTTGTGGTGCTGCAATACTAAAGAATTTCAATCTCTATATTCCCTTCTGCAGTCTAGCATATTTCTTGTGCAACATCTGGGCACATATCCTTCTGATGTTAACAGCATTTACTAATGTTTTATTTGATGTTTTTGTAATTGAACAGCATCAACACGAGATATAATTCTTGGGACAATGGGAGGTCAACTCTATGAGGTTGTAGTTGAAGAAAAGGACAAGAAGGAGAAACACCTCAAGTTGCTATTTGAAATGATTGAGTTGAAAGAGCCCTTTGTGAGTTTGCAGGTATTTAATGTGACTGCATTTTACTGGTTCAAAATGTTTGATGTTTATGTAAGGATACTGCCCATGGGTGTGCATGATTGGCATATTTGAAATCAAAGTCTATATCCTGATAAATGTTGACTTAAACACACTTTTCTAATTTTATCTCTTTGCAGATGGAAACAATTGCTACAGGTGGTACAACTCGCTATTATATAATGGCTTCTACTCCAACCAGGCTTTATACATTCACTGGCACAGGATCTCTGGATGTGAGTATCTGTCATCTTGTCATAGCGCATGGTAGTATTGGGGAACTATTGGAAGTTGCTTAATTTTGGTAAGGAGAAATGCGTTGTTTATTTACTTCAGGGAACAAAAATTCAATCAATCTAAAAAAATGAATTTAATGTCACTTCACTTATCAATCAACTTATCGGCAAGCACTATTGAATGATGCTAATTGTATGCATGCTATTTAGAAGCCTTGATAAGGTGAAATCTGATTAAAAATATGCATTTCTCCAACATCTGGAGTGGGCTTGTTAAACACATTTATCCAAAGACATACCATTTAGCTGATGCCATGGAAGGGCAATGAGTTATAAAAGCAAACACCTAACTAGAAAGAATGAATCAAACGAAATGTGAAGAGAATTGATAGATCTAAAAACAAATAATTTCTTTTCTGAGAATATTTTGTTTAATAATCAGTTCTAAATTTCTAATGATGACACATTTTAGTTGATTAAGTCACTGTAAAGAGTTTATCGGTGAATGTTGGTTGTTTAAGGATGGCAGCAAGTGAGATTGTTGATTATATTTCTATAAATGGCATTTTCCTCGTTCTTAGTTATAAATTAAAAAAAAATAAAATGGTATGACTACAAGGCATGAAACTAATTGGCTTGAATAAATGATCAAACGTGTATAATGTGTCAACATAAATGATAAATATAACACACATTAATAAATAATTAACAAACCAAGTCCCTGGTTTAAATGGTCAAGGACATGAACAAGCTTGAGTGTAGCATTAGCAAATTGGGTCAAGAATTTGGGGATAATAAAGTTCAACTTCCTCAGACAGATCTTTTTATAGACAAACTAACTCTTTGCATTGAAAAAAAAAATGATTGTATTACAAACCGAAATGTCTTTATACAACATCTGATGAAGAACTTTGAATATTCAAAACAGACGTTGAAGAGTACGGAAAAACTACTGCTGTATGATCCTATAAAAAGATATGTGGCTGATGGAATGCAAGAAAACATGGATCTTTAACATGCTGTCAAGAGACAGGTCCCCAAGATATATCCCATTATTCGTTGCTTTGGCAACCCTTCTTTATTTGGCCCTGGACAAACTTTTATTCCTAGGCCAATAATAGCAAACAAGTGAGTTTTCAATTGACTATATGAGCTCTCATACTTGTTTCCACATTGGCTACAACATCAACGATAACTCCTATCACCAGGAAGTTGTTCAATCATGGTTGTATGTTCCCAAAGAGCTGATGTTGTGTCAAATTTAAATGAGTTCTCCACATGTGGGGAAATTGAACTAGAACTACTAACCATTTTGTATGAATATAACAAAACAATTTTTTTTTTTACAAATTTACAACCCTACAACTAAAAAAAAATGGCATTATAACCTCTATATTATGTATAATATATAAATATTAAAAGGTTAAAAAAATATTCAAAACATTTAAAATAAATCTTGAAAAAATATTGAAAAAATTGTTCAAAACTTGAAAAAAATTATAAGATTTACTCACCTTTGATAGATAAATCTTCCTTGTGCAACTCTTTCTCTCCTGTTGGTGTAGGTCTTTCTCCCTTGTAACCTTCACCTTTAAAGAAAAATGCAGCAATCTTCAAAAATCAGCAATGGCAACTTGGAGGACAAAATGTTATTTTACTTGTGTTTGTGAAATGAAGCAAAAGAGGTTAAGAGCCCTCACTTTAGGGAAAAATTAGTTGTTATGGTACCTTTTTGTTTTTAAAAATGTAAAAAAAATGTTTTTTATGTTTTTCTTGAGTGGGTGGTTGGGGATATGCCTAGGTTCACTTGGGTCCAGCCCAGGTTCACGTACAGTCTACCCCAAGCATCTTGGGTCAGTTGGGGGTCCTTCAGGGAAATCGGGGCAGACCTTGGGTGAACACAAGCTATCTTGGCCTTGAATTGGGCACAAAACTGGACCCATACAGGTATGGGAGGGGGTCTTGCCGAACTGTGCAACATAGATATTTTGGATTTTCTCTTTCTTCTTGTCTTATCTTTGCTGTAACGTAGTTCTACATCAAATTTCTTCTGTTTCAAGTGATCATATTTTTCTATCCAAGAGGCAAATTGTTCCATTTTCACATCTTAAGAGCCTTGGGACAGCAAGGAAGAAATCATTTATCAATGATAGTTGGCATCAGATTTAGCAAAAAATCATTTTCTTATAATTGTAAAGGAGTCTTTGGTGTCCTTGGTTGAGCAGCTGATTTTCTAGGGTTTGGAGGCCACCATCTGCATATAAGCTATTGTAGATGTTCCAGTCTGTTAGCATTTCAAATATAATAGATTCATCATTACGATGAATGCCTTTAGAATTGAGCTAATATTTGATTCAAAACATCAAAGGGTTAGAGTTCCAATTTTAAGTCATCAAGTTGGTATTGGTGAGGTAGTCATTAGATTCATTGTCAAAGTCATTAGGTTTAAGTGTGGAAAATACTTCAAACTCTTAGAAGGTTGCTTATGTACAAATTTCTATTTTTTAGCAATGCCCATATTCGACAACAACTATTCTCAGTGTGCTATTTTTGGGTAGTGGATGAGAGCCTATTTTAGGCCGTTTTTATTTTATTAATTGTTTTAAGATTGATTTGTATTAAGTTGTTTTCTTCTTTTTGGGCAACTTGTGGATAGGTATGCTTTAAAACAATAGTTTTTGGGATATTTAATTATTATTCTTAAATTCGTTAAAGCTGTTTATTGTAACCTAATTTAGTATTTTGAGCACATAAACTCGGAATGATAGTTGAAGTCAAGCTTATGTTGCATAGATTTCTATTCATGTATTCAATATGAGATTCTTGTGTTCTTGTGTAAGGTTTTCACAAATGGATTTTGTTAATATTTTTATTAACACTTGTCTCTTGTCTTTGGAAGTGACTTTGTGTGCTTCTGAGGGTTCACATTTTCTAAATCTTGTATTGTACTTTCATTGTTAGCATTAGTTTGTTTAATTCTGTTGTTGATGTGGATCAACTGTTGCCTATTTTCAGCTAGCTACTAAACATTCCTATTTAAGTTCACTTTATTTAGTTGCAAGCTTTATTCATTAAAAAACCTTGTTTCTGAGATTGGTGCCTTTTAGGTCTCGTGCTCAACATGTGAGATAAAAAAATTGGTCAAATTTACTTTAGTTATTTTCTTTTATGCAAAACTCCATTGGTAATCTTGTAAAGTGTGTATAACTGTAAACCTGATCATAGCTCTAGGTTATAGCAGTGGTGTTTAGTTCTAGGGTGGGTCCCCTGCTAATTTCAAGAGAGGTTTTCCTTGTGGTGCTGATCTGTTTTGTGTTGTCTTGCAAGAGACAATTTAAAACACTAACATGGTGCAGTTTCTTTGGTAAATTATTATCATAACTGGCTTTGTCTTAGAAGGAACCAAAAGGGTCTTCTTTTCATTCACAAAAGCATGTTTAATGTATAGTTCTGTTCAACCATATGGTAAGTTAAAAAATTGTTGTTCATTTCATTCAAATGCTCACTCTCATCAAGGGCTAGTTTTGTTTTCATGCAGTTGTCACATCTAAAGGAGTTTACAAAAGGCAAGTGCAATTATGGAATATTTTTCTCTATATACTCATAGAAAGTACATATCTAGAAATTGTGTTTTGTACATTTTAGTATTGTTAGACAGAAAATTTTATTTGATGTCTGGAGTTGCAATTCAAGTTGTCATGATTATATGAAAGATTAAACATTGTGAGCTACAAGATACGATCATTTTTAGAAGGCTCGGGAAGGCTCGTAGAAGGCCAAGAGCCTATGTTGTTACCGGTTGACAAGAAACTCTTTTGAGTCATAGTCTTAAGGGCTTCCAGAAGAGAAAGAAAATATATTAAGGTTCCACATTTAACCGAAGTAGGCTGATAGGCCTTGAGAGTACAGCCAGTTACATTAGAAGAGTATTGGGGTAAAAAGAACATTAGGTTTTGAAAAGTAACTAAGCACTAAAATTAACCTCAAGTCATAAGATCTAATTACAATTTGTTGATTACAAGTAGTCAATGTGAGGGATCAATTTTGTAATGAAACAAGAGCTGATGAAAATCAAAGTTGGATAGTGAGACTAAACTGGCACAGTTGCATGTTCATACCAAGGTTCAGGTAGGAAGATTAAAAACGCGACCATACCAAACACAAGAGGCTCAGTGCAGGATCTGATAAATTCCAGGGCTAAGGGCACCGAGATGGATAAATCTAGTAGGAAGCAAGAGTAGAGTGAGGTGAGGAAAATTTAGTATCAGCATTCAGGAAGAGATCAAGCAACAATTCTTGAGGATAAGAATCTTAACTAGAGGTTCAGAGGGATGTAGATGGGAATTATGTCTATGTAAATCATGTGTTTATTGTGGATGTTATCATAGGTTGGTTAAGCAATTGCTGTCAACTATTTCTCCTTTAAGAGTGATAATTGGACATTTGTAGTGTAAATAAATTGAAAATCATATAGTAAGAGCAATAGTTGGGTAGTTCCTCTGGGGCCTGCTGGGCACCATTTTGAAACAATTTTGGGCTAAGAAATTGCTTGAATTAACAAAGGAGATGATTACATTAAATAGAGGAGGTAGATCACTGTAGACATTTAAAATGTCTAACTACCTCACCTACAAACTACTGTAGCAATAGTAGTATTGACCATTAATACAAGAAGAATATAATATTCTAACACCCTCCCTTAATGGTCAATCGTCTAACTAGCCTACAAAAACAATCTGCAGGTCGTTTGGTCACAAATTCTTCAGAACACTCTGCTGCTACGGAGACCCTCCATGGATCTGCAAAATGTTGATGACCAAAAGTACCCAAAAAAACAGAGAAGGTTGCCCCTTCTTTAGAAAGCTCTGCAACAGGAGACAAGAGCCTGCCACTGACTCTGCCACGTGAGATGAGTTTGCCACCAACCCTCCTAGAATCTGCAGAACTGCTGACCAGAAGTCATCACAAAATGTCCAACCTGACGTTGGATAACAAAACTGTTCCTCCCTATCGCTAGAGACACACCGAGAACAGTTGCCACGATTTTGAGGATAAATCGGCAAACCATCGAAACTTTTGCAGAGGAGCATGATGCCCAAGAACAGACTGCAAGAAGCTAGTTGTGCAGATGTTCGCCCCAGCAACTTGAGGTGCGACCAAAACAGACTGCAACAAACCACGATTTTTGAGGAAAAAATCGCCAAACCCAAGATTACAAATCATCGTTTTTTTCGGAAAAAGGGTAAAAAACTAGAGAGGAATCCCACGCATTTTGCGAATTATAGAAACCCAAAAAGTAGCGGGCAAGGATCCGAAACACGGATTAGCATACAAAACATCGTTTTTAAGGAAAAACGGTAAAACCCTTTAGAAACCAGAGAGCCCTCCCGTACAACAGAAACCCTAACTAGGGTAAACAGGAATTGACCCTTAATTTTTGAGGATAAAATTATAAACCCTTCCAGAATTTTTTTAAGGGAAAAAATTATGAAAACCCGTAAATCCAGATTTTTTTTTAATAAGGGAAAAAATATTTAAAAAACCCACCAAAGGAATCCCACGCAACACTGCGAATTACAGAAGCCCAGAAATAGGTAGCCATCGATTGTCGGCTGAAAAACAGAGGGTTTGGAACCCTAGCCGCAAGAACAGATTTGCACAAAAATTGAGGCACGGAAAACGAAGCACCCAGAAAAATCGGACGACAACCCATTTGAGATCTTGAAAAACCCATCAGGAATCTGCAGTCAGAAATTTTTTTCGACTTGAAACTGAGGCACAAATTTCGAGGCACAAAAAACAAGGTACCCAGAAAATTTGAAGATCGACCTAGTTGAGATCTTAGAAAACCCAAAAGGAATTTGCAAGCAAAATAATTTTTCACCTTGAAACAGAGGGTCAAAACCCTAGACGAAAATTTCTGAACCCTAGGTGGCCATGGATGAACCAGAAATTGCAGAAAAATGCAGGAATTTGTCTCAAAATTTTGCCAGAAATCTGTAGCCACCAAAGACGCCACCAAAACGCGGCCAAAAAAATCAGAAAATCGCGTCTTTAATAAAAACACGAAAAACGCGATTTTCAGATGCCGAAATCCCATAAAAATGCAGAAAAAACGCGATTTTCAGCCACGAAAATTGCAAAGAAAATGATGGTGCCTTCAGATCCACGATCTCAGACTTCAAACACGAACTGAGCACAAGAAGTCACGATTTTGCAGAGAAGGGTTTCGATTTTCTGTGAGAAGAAACCCACGAAAATCTCAACAAAAAACCCTAGAATTTTTTAGAACAGGCAGCGACGAAATCTCACGTGAGGATTTTTCATGAATTATAGATTTAAAAAATTCGCCCAGAAACCCTAGACCAGAAAAAATTCAAATTATGACTTTTTAGTAAAGTCCACGAATTTTTAGGGTTTTTTTTCTTACGGCTCTGATACCATGAAACAATTTTGGGCTAAGAAATTGCTTGAATTAACAAAGGAGATGATTACATTAAATAGAGGAGGTAGATCACTGTAGACATCTAAAATGTCTAACTACCTCACCTACAAACTACTATAGCAACAGTAGTATTGACCATTAATACAAGAAGGATATAATATTCTAACACATTTTAGTGTAATTAGTTCAATGAAAATGTTCATTTCCAATTATGCGTCTTTGCATGTAATATTATGCTTAAGTCATTGAAAGCATTTCTTGTTTCTGTTTCTGATTTAGGGCACATATGGATATTTCTAGTGTAATTAGGTTTGGAGGAGGGCTGAATTTGAAATAAATATTTCTGCAAATGGATTTTTTGCAAAAATAAATTTCATACCATTCAATCTTTTGTGTTCTTTAGAAATCTTTGATGTTTAACTTTTTAGCATGACATATAATAAGGTATATGAATTTTCTATTTATGTTTGTGTTTGGTAATTTAAATGAGGCAGGTAAAATTGTCATGTTAAAACTTGTCCTTGCACAGAATTGATTATCATATTAGTAGCATATGTGCAATGAGTTAAAGCCTTAACCTAACATGTTGCTTGCATAATATTTCAGGGTACAGTTTTATATAATTTCATGGCATAATATTTTCTCACTTAAAAGAAGTTAATGATTATTTGATGCTATCATTTTTTTCCTAAATGTATTGTATATTGTATTGAATCTTAAAGATTTGAGAACCTTTAATAGGACATCTGGTAGTCTTGATTTTAGTGTTTGTTTAAAAAAGGAAAAAATTATTGGTGTGCAGCAGACCTTCTAATCTCAATAGTTTGAATGGCAGGCCGTATTTGCTGCATATGCTAATCGTAGCATGCATTTTACAGAACTTCCTGGTGAAATGCCAAGCAGGCAAGTGTTCTTCATAATTCCTGTTCGATTTTTTTGGGGATAGTGAGACATCACCAATGGTTTATTTCAAGCATATTACAACAACTTTTGGGGATTGAAATGCATTCACTTTAAGTATTTATTACAATCATTTGCAAAGCTCTTTTCTTCACTGGAAGTTTTAGGAACATTCAAGTTGTCCTAAATGTTTTCTATTTTCTTTTGGTGTGGAGATTAAAATGCAGAAAATATCATGAGGATAGGAAGCGGCTATAGAGTTTACTTTGGAATCTAGGAGAAGACATATTTTGAAAACTGAATAATTCTGCAGAAAATGAAATTGAGAATCCTGTTCATTGTTGATATTATATATTGTCCTATCGTTATTTGTAAATATTTATTTACAAGCTTGTTAAGAAGGATCATAAAAACTTTTGAGTTAGTATATATTTTAGTCGCTGAAACCTTTGCTGATTTTGTTGCCTTGGGCTCAACAGACTGCAACAAGACATGCCACAGATATCAGCAACTGTACAAAACATTTGAATTACCAACATTTTTCTGTGGCAACTTTCCTCGTAGGATGAATATCTTGGGTTTTCTACGATGTTAACCTGTAAGCAGTAAAGGGACAAAATTGTGAAAAGAGAGGGAAAGAGGTGGAATGTAAGACCTTTGTGCAGAATGAATGCAGGTTACTGCTCTAGGAAACCTAGGAAGATGTAATGTCCCCTCCTTAGCCAGTTTCAGTTTATTGGTGGATTAGCCTATCAACGGGTCCTCGTGGGCTAATGTTGGTGTTTAGAGGGCCTTATTTGGGAGTTCCTTGGTTCTCCAGTTGTCCTTTTGGGTGTCAGTTTCTTGTGTTCTCTTCTTCAGTGCTTGGTGATATTCAGGGACAACCTTCCTAAGGTGTTTTAGGCTCCGTTTGCACTCACTTACTATTTATAGTAAGTCACTTGGGCATTTGGGTCCAACCTTACTATTTATAGTAAGCCATTCAGATGAGCAGTAGAATCAGTGGGTAACCTTGTGGTGTTGGCAAAATCAGTTTAATGTTGACATATTGGGTTTTTATGGAGTTATGATTTATCAATTATTATTGAAGTATTAACTTTAATAATAATTAATCTATAAGTGGATATTATTAATGGTGTTTAATGACCTTTATAATATATGATTTTATTAATCATAAGGTCAATTTAAAAAACAACTAAGGGGATGCCAACACGAGGATTATTTAATATGAAACAACAAAAGCAAATGTTATTTATTATTAAACTATGTTCCACCAAGTTTCCGGGACGGGGGGACGGCGGGATGGCGGGACGCGTTTCGGGGACGGCAAATTTTTGAGGGGATTTTAGGGGACGGGGGGACGGCTGTATAGTGTATATATATATATAAGAGAGAGAGAGAGAGAGAGAGAGAGAGAGAGAGAGAGAGAGAGAGAGAGAGATTTTACAAATATAGGGAAATTTCAGATATTCATGAGTAATGATAATCATAACAATCACCAATCATATTGACATATGCATCATAGAATCGAATTATCGAACAAATTAATACTATAGCTACCTAATTGCATCCATGGACCATAATTCATGTCAAATAGTCAATGTGCATATGATATAAAATAATAAAATGCCCAAAAGGCTACAAGTTTGTACTACAAATGTCAAAATGACAAAGTCACAAGTGTCCAAAGGCAAAACATAGAAATAGAAAGTATGATGATTGCCGCTACTCGGCATCTGCCAACATTGCATCAAAATCAGACTCATAGTCTGAGTCATTGTCACTGTGAGGGGCTGACTCATCTAATGGAACTCCAACCAATCCCTCCTGTCTCTCCTCATCAATTTGTGTGACGTCCTCTAGATCAATATCCCATTGTAATGCTGGAGGCTGTCTATACTCAGGAGTCTGACGATCCTGGAGTCGCAAAACACTATGCACAACCACTAATTTTTCTGCCCGTCTAGAGGTCAGCCTATTCCTCTTGATAGAGTGAATAAAGCCGTATGTTGACCAATTCCTCTCTGCAGCAGAGGAACTAGCAACCTATGAGAGGAGACAAAATTTAAAAACTAAATTAGTAATTTAAATTTACTAATTAGGACATTCAATTTAAATTATGATTATATAAATGTTCAAACTTCAACACTAATCTAAATCAAATTATGTTAATCTAATGTATTACCTGTGAAAGGAGGCGAACATCAAGCGTCCTCAATTGTGGTGCATCCTTCCCATGCCATGACCACCATCCAATAGGATCCCTTTGAGCTACTGTAGTTCTATCTACCCTGGCCTCTGGTTTGCCGAATGTTGGACCACGGAGATTAACAAAATCAGTGAACTGTGTACGAACTAGACTGGCCTCCTCAATTGAATATATTTTTGCAAGGGCCCTCATAAACCCTTCTTTCACCTCATCATCATCACAAGGAGGCATCCTACCAGGTCTAGGTACATACCATTTGGGATTAAGAGCAAAGGCTGCCATATGAAGCGGGGTGTTCATAGTGTTCCACCGCCTTGTCACAATGGGCCTAATTTTTTGCTCATATAATCCCGAATTAGGATCCTTATCAGAAATTGCTTTCTTCATTTTTCCAAGCATGGAGTCAAAAGTTTCATAAATCTCTCCAAGACTTGGAGAGTCTGTATCAGCATATCTAATGACATCCACAATAGGTGAAATGATGGAGCAAACAAATCTGCAAACAAAAATTTGAAAAAAGACAAGTTAGAACTTAGAAAATAAAAAAATATTAATAATAAAATCATATATATATTTTTATAAAATCAGCAATCAATAACAAATTAACAATTTTTTTACCTCACATTGGACCACCAATTATCATCAAGAATTTTTTGTTTGATGCTTCTCCCTTCTGCAGTGCTTGCCATAGACCATCTATTCCACTCTGAATTAACCATCATCAACTGTAGAGCCTCCTGTACCTCAAGCATCCTCTCTAACAAAATAAAGTAGCTGGCATACCTTGTTGCTACAGGCTTGAGAAATTCCTTCTTTGAAAATGTCCTAAAGAGGGCAAGTGAGGTGTGATGGTTGCAAATAAACATTTGAATGTCTCTAGCCTCTACAACCACCTGGTGCACCCAATCCATCTTCCCTATGTCTTTCAATGCGTTGTTCAATGCATGAACACAAGGGGTCCAAAAGATGTGCTTGTAAGCACTCTCAACCATCAAACCTGCTAATTTGCACACATGTGTTGAATCAGTAACCACCTGCACAACATTGGCTGCCCCAACCTCCTCTATAGCCTCTTTCAAAATATTAAATTGGAATTCTACATCCTTGCGCTTCCCAGAACAATCAACGGCTCTAAGGAAATATGAACCAGCTGAACATGTGACTATGATGTTTATAAGTGGCCGTTGTCTAATATCGGTCCACCCATCCATGATAATAGAGCAACTTGTTCTAATCCAACACTGTCTCATGTCCTCCATCACCACACGCACCTTAGAATATTCTTTGTCAAGGAGTGTAGTGCGTAATTTATTTTCTTCAGGGGGAACGAATGAGGTACCAACAACTGCCACATCTCTAAACATTTGTTTGAAGTAGGGAGAACGTGCTACATGGAATGGGATGGCATGGGCATAGAAAAATTTGGCAATGGAAGACTCTGACACATCTCGTGCTTGCACATTGAACATACTTGCAATTGTATTTTGCTGCTCATTAGAAGTAGCAACCTTCCTCTTCCCTCTTGTGGAAATATGAACATCACCCGCACCACTACTACCACTACCAACACTAGGACTACCAAGCATAGAGGGCATAGGTGAGGTTGAATGTGTGGATTGAGTTTGCATAAGCTGATCCATAGGCCTTCCTCCAACTTCCATGTGCAATCTATAACACTCTATCCTCTCAAAATCTTTTATTTCTTTACAACCCTTGACCCCATGGCCTCCAAAACCCAATAGATGAGAATAGACTCTTGTATAGCTCCCATTATATTTATCTTTGCAAATGTGACATAGCCACAATCTACTACCCCCAGTGCTTTTCCCTTTGCCTTTGTCTACACGTGATGCTAGTTGAAGAAGAGGTTTTTTAGGATTAAAAGGGCCTTTTGCATATTTTTTCAAATCTTCAGAAGGGATATCAAATGGGTTTGTTTGAGGCTGCCCCATATGAACTGATTGGTTTTCTTCCCCCCTCTCAACATGCCCACTATCTTCACTACTGCTGTTCATTTTGTTTTGTTTTGGTTTTTGCAAACTGAAAATAAAAATAAAAAACAAAAAATCATACATTTTATCATTTTAACTTAGAAAAAAATGGAAAAAAATGAAAGATAATGGAAGAATAACTTACCTCTTTCACTGCTCTTGTTGGTTGCTGCCTGAATGCTCTCCTTTTTTCCTCCTAAATGCTGGTTTTTCTTCTCCAACAACTCCTTCAAACCCTCCTCTTTCTCTTCTCACTTTTGCTCTTGGCTGCAATTTTATTTTGGCAAGTTAAAATGAGGTCAAATGAAGGTAAGAAAATGTTTTAAGTGGCCATATTAGGGTTGGGAGGGCGTGGGGCCCACAAAAGAAAGAATTAAAAAAAACCTTTTGTTTTTGTGTTTAAAATGCTGCTGGGCGATGGGGGACGGCCAGCCGTCCCTGGGACGGTCGAGGGATGGCTAGGCGTCCCCTATCCGTCCCTTGGATGGCTGGCCGTCCCCTTTCCGTTCCGGGACGTTTCGTCCAATCGGGGACGTCCCCGAAAATCGGAAACCTTTTGGGGACGGCTGTTAGCCGTCCCCCAGGCGTCCCCTGTCCCCGAAACGTTTTCGGGACGGGTACGGGGGGCAAAAACCTAGGGGACGTGTCCCCGTGTATCCTTGTTATTAAATGAATTAAAAAGCCAAGGGAAATCGTGGCTTTTTGGAGGAGGTATAAAAGCTTTCAAAAAAAGCTCATTCATTCATTCACTTTTACAAATACTTGAGCTTTTTGATGTGGAGAAGAAACAAGGGTTTCAAGTAGAGATTTGATCTTGGAGAATGATAACTCTCTTAGATTCAATAATCTATAGGTGTGAAATATCATTCAAGGATTGCTCTATAGATGGCTTCATCTAGGAGCTGCATTTGTGCTTATTGGAGGTTATTATTTCAAAGATTTTTAGAAGTTAATTGTGCAGATCAGAAATTATTTGGCAAGCCATTATTGCTGATCATTCCAACAAATGCTGGCACATGTGGTTACAACAAGGCCATAAATTTCATTGCTGGCTGTACAAGCTATAGCGAAGGGCATGAGAATCCTAGGACCCAAACGCCTAGGGTTTGGGCTACTTTTTACCCCATTTGGAGGCGTCCAGGGCAAAGTAACAATTGAGGAGCAGTCTTGAGGTGTCCTTTGGTGGCTATTAGGAGAGGCGTCCAGTTTAGAGGTCTTCTTATTTGCTGGTGAAACCATTTTCAGACCTGCACTTTATACTATTGGTTTCCGGGTATGAATATTATTTATTTCCCAAGCATTAAATAAAAATCTGAGTTGATAGTTTAATATTTTTGCTTGAGTTTGGAGTTTGTCAATTTTGCAATTATATGTATTTCCTGCATTCTTGGCAAAAACACAAAATAATAAAATAAAAAACATAAAACCAAAAAATAGTCAGGCAAAATTCAGAAAGTAAATATCCTATCAGGGGTGGGATATTTCAGAAGATTGTAAAGTGAAAATAATCTCCTCTTTTGAAAAAAATCAAAGAGGTATTGGCAGAAGATTGTTGCGTAAAGATGATTGAAAGCAATTAAAGGCTCAAAGTCCCTTGGTTAAGGCTACCTACAAGACTCTGCTTCAAAGGTCACCAATTGAAACCTTCTTGGCACAAAATCCAATAATTCACAAGACATATCACTGCACCCTTGATACAAAACTCAAGTGCATGTGTGCTTGCCTCTGTGACTTAAAACTGATCTAATGAAATAGTCAATCTACCAGGTTAGATCATAGTGCTTGTTTTAATCATGCAAGACTAATTTTCATTGTAAATCTGAAAAATGTCACCCTATAAACATGATTTACAATACATTGCACATTGAATAGAAAAACCATAACTCAATTCACAATTCATGTAATAAGATACACATCAAATTCTACATGAACAAGAAACAGATAAATTACTTCAAAGAGAAATTTTCCATGGGCCAAAAGGTCTTTCAGAAGAGAGGAAAACCTTTTCATTACTTTTCATGTCTTTAATAAAATCCCTTGTGTTGCACAAGTGGTTGTAAAATTGCATCTTTAATCCTTATTTAGCCTTTTCAACCACTTATGACCACAACCTCACATCCTAACCTTTTTATTACATATAAAACTTTCAAGTTAATATTAACATTCATTTTTTTACATAAATTCTAAATTAGTAAATTTGTGGGGTTCATCATGCAAAAATAGCCTTAGTTTACTTGGGTCTACCTTCAATTACATGACTCGAAGAACATATCCACATAACAATAGTGTTTCTTCGATTTTTTGGGATGGGGGAATGTGGGCATGGCAAAAATATTCACAAATTTTAGGGATGTTTATTAAAATAACTTAAACAAACTTAAAGCAGCTGAAATTTTAGAAAGGTAAATACATTGTGCTGCATTTGCAATTACAATCCTCCCCTTTTTCAGTTGTTTTAGGGGTTTTTAATATTTTTTCCTTAAAAAATATGTTTTAAAAAATTTTATTCACCAAATGGAGCAGGCTGTCTGGTCTTGAAAAAGGGGATGTTTCCTTCAACTCCCCAAGTCCTAGAGATGTTGGGGATGTCACTTGGACCCACAAGGACACATCCTCATGGAACAGTACAACAATAATAATTAACTAAAAAATGAAGTGGGGATAGCAATGTGCAAATACTGAATATGATCTGACTATGGACCCTTATTTACAAAATATACTTTCTTCTTGTAACATTGGTCATTTTCTTGATACATGGATAATTAACATCCACACCTTTAGTATAGACTAATACACAGAATTGAATTGATGTTGGACCCTCTAAGCCTTGTACAGTGGGCAATAGAAGCATGGGTTTAAGGAATTATTTTGTAGAACATGACAAGACATAGGACCCAAAACACACTTTGACTCATGGCGACGGAATATTGAATCTAATGCAAAATTTGACATGGCATGATAATCAATTATGATCTTGATCACATTTATCACATATGAAGATATTTGTGTCCGTTTTTGAAACCATCATCCATGCAATATTTTTTTATGTTTTTCCATGAGTTTGATATATTGTATGTTAATATATTTGAAATATTTAAATCTCTTAAGCCAAATTGGTTGGTCAGCATTTATAGATATATCTGGTGGTGCATTCTGATATTGTCTAAGTGAAATTAGTTTGATTTGTATTTGTCATGGTGGTTGAAATCCCAACATCATCAATTTTTTCCTGATAAATATGCCATTCTTTTTTATGCAGTGAACTTCATTTTTTCGTCAAGCAACGACAGGCAGACTTTGCTTGGCTTGCTGGAGCAGGCATATACTACGGTAATCTGAATCTTGGTGCACCACAAAGGTGGGGAACTCATTTTTATTTTTTAATTATATATCATGTTTTCACCATAAATATGATGACTTTTTATAGAAATATCTTTTGTTTGTCATTTGCTTGTGGTTTTTTGGTTGCTTTTTCAAACACAACATATTGTTACCATTGTGCTGCCTTGAATATGTGAAGCAATGAATTTAAGCATATAGGCTTTATGTTTGGGATAAAGATGATTTGATATTAAAATAATTTTATCATGTTTAAATATACGAGTAGTTAAACAATTTGATACTTTGGAGTTTGGATCACAATGACCCTTTCTTTTCTTATAGGGGATTGTATGTAATTTGGGTTTTTGATTTGAGCTTTGATTCCCTTATGTCTTTGCTGTATTGATTTTTTGGTAGCAGCTCAAGCAATGGAGATGACAACTTTGTGGAAAACAAGGCCCTTGTAGAGTATTCAAAATTAGAAAAAGACCGAGAAGGAACAAAACCACACTCACTTGCACTATCAGAGTTCCATTTCTTGTTGCTTTTTGAAAACAAAGTTAAGGTGAGCCTTAGCCACATCCCTTGTCATGTTTATATCACTCAAACTGCAGGTTGTGCCGTAATGAAGCAAACACTGAACATGTTGATGATGGACATCATTATTGATTTTCTTGCCTATGAAACTTTATCCTCATTAAGATCTGATTGTTCTGTGTTTCTTCCTTTGAGGCAGGTTGTAAATAGAGTGAGCCAAAAAGTGATAGAAGAGCTGCAGTTTGACCGAGATTTTGATTCAAGGTCTAGAGAAATTCTTGGACTTTGCAGTGATGTTACGGCTGGTGTATTTTATGCTTATGATGAAAACTCTATTTTTGAGGTTTGTATCTGATTATTAATTTCATCCTTTGGATCCCAGTTTTGTGTAAGAACAAGGTTTACCAGATCTATCCTGCTACTCCTTTATCTAGACCTGTTCAAGTTTCCATATATGGTTATGAATCATTTCAGGTGTGGACAATTGGGGATTCATTCTATTTCTTGCACCCATAGTGAGAACAAATTGTGTTAAATAATATAAAATATTTAGGTTAAATTTTATCAACACTCACGTACATTTTCAAATATGTACTCACCTATGCAGACATGCTCACACATGCATGATAGTAAAAAATTATGTTACACGTTGTTCCTTTGAGGCTCACATTCTTCTAAATCAATCAGCTGAGTCTCTTCACAGGGCTGCAATCAAAATTTTGATTCGAGGGTTTTGGCATCTAAACTACAATTCACTTGGTTGTCTTCTTCTGACCCTTGGATTGTATGACAGGCACAAGCTATCACCAATTCAAGGGATTGAATTGTGATAGGAAAAGGGGCAGCTTGTATGATTCCACTTTCCAATAATTTGATAGTCAAACTACCCATTGCTCTAACTCTCTCATCCATCTTCAAATCGAGTATATTCATATGACTGAGCAATGTATCTTAAACATAATAAGCTATTTGACAAGAGTGTTTTAGGCTCCAACACATCCTCATGCAATTCTATATTTGAAAAAGTCATCTTCTTGCTGCCTGTGACTTGGAATACAAATTTAGAAAGAACAACCCTACTGTAGCTGATAGAAAAACACTTTGGAATGAGATTTGATAAGACAGCAACAACAGATGAATTTTTTTTAAGGATAAGCTGATGTATATGTTGAAATCTTTCTTAGTATAGCTGCAATTTAACAAACGCTCCTCCTTGGTGCCAAAAATCAGACTTTTATGCCTGCAAAATCAAGAAGAGGAGTTTTCTGCTATGCACAACAGAAGGATGAACTGTTTGTGATTTTGAATGAAGGGAAACATTTTTATATAGGCAATGTTTGGCTTTAAAGTCTGCTTTTTTCTAAACATAGGTTGACTATGATAAGGTAGTGCCTTATTTTTTCTATTTTCTTTTTGCTTTGAAACACTTAAACTTGGTGTTGGGTTTGAATTTGGATAACTTGTTTGAAGTGGGCATAGTTTTGAGGTGGGAGAGCAATGGCAAAAGTGCACCACCTTCATTATGACTTGTTTTTCAAACTTAAGTGTTGATTTCCATAGCTTTGCCATTATAAAAATTTGCTTAGCAATATTTTGATGGTTAGATGTTGGTAAAAGCATGCCTCTATTTGTTCTTTTGACGACTTAAGTGATTAGCATGATTTCCCTTTTAGTTTGCCATCTTTTGAGCGCCCTTTTTCATTGGTTAGGCCACTATGAAAATGCACCCATCTTGATGTTCACTTGAATTCACTTGTTGGGTGGAATTTGTTTAGTCATTTGTCACTTCATTGGTGCAGTTTTCCCATGGCATAGCCTCTCTAATTTTGTGCAATTTTCACCTGTTAATTTGCTCTTGAGGCTGGTGCAGTTTCATAAAGTTCTTGCCAGTTTATGTGCAATTTCTTGTTGGCTTTGTGAAGGCAAATGTGTGCATAGTTGACACTTAAACAAAACTTCTTTCTTAGTGTTGTACCCAAAACAAAATTTTTGCTTCATTAAGGCATTTTGATTGAAATAGTCTAAACCTTGTAAAATTGTCGTCAAAAGTCAGTTTTAGGTCAAACGAAGTATGGAATTTTTGTGGGTTTACTGTTTAGATGATATTGGCAAAATTTGAAAATTTTGAAAATTAGGGTTTTTGGGCCCCCTTTTTTAGGGAAAAACCCTAGAAGTAGGATCTTTCCAAAATTGGCTGAAAATAATTTTGATTGGCTTATTTCACTTCACGATCACATTGGTCAAGTCAGAATTAAGAAAAAGTCAGTTTAGCTCTGGTGGGTCTATTTCACTTTTTCAAGAGAAAAGTTAGGACCTCCGAGGTTCAACAATGGTAGATGGCCAGATACCAGGTGTGAAAATCTAAGCCTCAAACGCATCAGTGAAGATTCTATGGCGAAAGATGTTCGAAACAATGCTTCGTGATGGAGGAGATTTTGAAGTGGTGAAAATCATCAAAAATTTCCAACTCTGGAAATAAAGGAGTACTTGCTAGCCAGGGGCACCCTAGGTTTCAAAGGCTTAGATCAACTTTTCAAGGTTTGTCACTTCCAAGAAGTCTTCTCCGGAATTCTTCCAGCTTCACGATAAGCCTACTAGCCAGTCTAGGAGATTTGTCTAACGCCCGAATTTGGAGATCAAATGAAGAACGGAGGAAGATGAAGGGAAATGAAGTTGGTGAAAATTTGACCAACATTGGTGGAGAAAAGCGCCCCTGCTAGCCAGGGGCACCCAAACTTTTGAGGCATCTAATGTAACTTTTTCGGCAAATGACATCTAAGATGTTTGTCTCAAACTTGATCAGGCATCACAACGAGTTCGTCAGCGGATTAATCTGAGTTTCGAAACTGCCAGAATTAGGAGTCAAACAAAAGGAGTTAGTCATGGTCAAAATGTCAGTTCAGAGCACAAAAGCGCCCCTACTGGCTAGGGGCGCCTAGGGTTTTGAGCCCTCAAATGCAGTTACTGGGGTTGGCTCAAATGTTCATCCTGTTCAGAATTCTTCGATCTTTCCATTGCATATCTCAGTCTGATCAGAGGAATTGTTAGTAGCTGGCAACCACAAATTGAACAAAGAACGAAGCAAGTTGCAAAAATGGCTAAGTTTGGAAATAAAAGCGCCCCTGGCCAATAGGGGCGCCCAAGATTTTGACTTGCCAAATGAGGTTTTTAGGGTTTGTGCCCTCTAGGAGATCATGTTTAGAATTGGTCCAACTCTGCAGTGAACCTGTTAGCCAGCTCGGGAGATTTGTTGAGTGTCGAGGAGTGCAGGCTGAAGGGAGGTCAAAATCAAGTTTAAAATGGTGAAAATCTTTGAAAATTTTCTAAGTTTGATAAGAAAAAGCGCCCTTGCTAGCCAGGGGCGCCAGGAGTTTTCATGGCTCAGAAATCAAAATTAGGGTTTGTAACCTCAAGAAGCTCCGTTTTAGTTTTGATCCTACTCTTCAACAAGATTGTCAGCCAATCTATTGGATTTGTCAGTCATTCAGAATCAGTAATCAAACAGAGTCTTCGGTGACGTTTGCAAAGGCTAAAAAATAAGAAATTTCAAAAAAGTTTCTATGTGAGAAAGTTTGCGCCTAAAGTCAAACTTTGACTCAAAAGATTTTTGAAACTAAAGTGCATGCTTTGGCTGCCCTATAATGGAGGGATTTTTGAACTGAACTTAAAATAATAATAAAACTTCAGTTTCACCTCCAAATCGAATTGCAAATGACTCCATTTTTCTTGCATGTGGCATATTTCCTCTCTGCATGTTGAGTGGTGCCCTTTTTAGGGTTTTATCTTCATTCAGTTAATTGAATTGAGGTCCAAAGAGGCTATTTCATCCTAAATTTAGGATTTAACTGAATATGACGCCTTAATTTATGAAATTTATTTATTAAAGCACTTGGGCGTCCATTTTCTTCATCATAGGTTGAAGGAAAATACATATTTTCTCGTGCAAGGAAGATTTGAAGGCGCTACAGGTGATATTTTTTAGTGTTCTTTGTAGTTCCAGGTCCAGATTGCTCAGACAGACAATTTTCCAGATTCGATTTTTTCAGCACATGCTTGGCAGATTTCATCAGATTGGGTAGAAGGAGGCGATTTTCTTGAAGATTGACAAAGGCAGAATATAATTTCTATCTTCTTCCCCCTCACATTTCTTCTATCCTTGTCTTAGGTTTTCTCTCGCATGTCCACGTAAACGGCGGTTTTTCACAGTTCTGGTCATCTGGGTTTGTTCAGCACAACGTTGGCAATGAAACCCATGTTTCAAAAATTTTCGAGAAAATTGCCCTGTACTTCTCACTTTTTGAAGTACCATGTTTTTTTTTTTTACGAAGATTCTTTTGCATGCTGGTGAAAAAGTCAACTTTTCGAAAAATGGAGAAACTTGGTTCGATCAACACATTGGCGCCTACAAAACCCATATGCTAGATTTTTTCGGGAAATATAGCCCTCGTAGCCCCTACAGCTTTTGTTTCTTAAAAGTCTTTGCATGCCTAAGTAAAGGTCATTTTTTCAAATTTCTGATAATTTGGGTTGGCTTAGAAAATCATTCTCTACAAAACCCACTTTTCAAAAAATTTCCTAAAAATTGCCCCTCAACAGGCTATTTTTGCCTCACCAGGAGTTATTTTTTAGCTTTTTCAGAAGTTTGTCCGAACATATCAAGGTTTATAGTAAAAAGTCTAGTTTTTTAAAATGCAATTCAATCCAACTGAATGCAAGACCAAATCAATCTTGATTCATGATTTCTTGAAAACTTTTGACATTGAATTGTGCCATGTTCATCGAATGATTAAATTAAGCACTTTGGAAGGCGTTGATAGTACTACAATCAAGCATCTTGATCGCTCTAGGTTGTTGGAGGCAACTTCTATTCCCATCACAGTGTCAGATCTCGAGTTTGTTATTGCATGCATCAAGCATTACAACCCTTCTACACGACAAATTCAATTAGCAAATGGGTGAGTTGTTTGTAGCCTCAAGCCGAGTTGTCAAGACTAGTATGCTTTTCTTGGATAGCAAGAGTAGGCGGAAGGTAGTCCCAGTTTCAGAGCCGCCAATTGTACATCCTTCACTACCTTTCTCTTCCAAGGGAAAATCTAGATTTAAGACCATAAGCAATCCGCTCGAAGTTGTTAGGGTTAACGGAAAGATGAAGAATTTGAAAGGAAACGCAAGTCAACGAGAACAACCGGCAAGGATGGCTGAAATTAAATAAAATATTGCCGGTGCTCTCAAGCTCGTAAGCGGATTCATCACACAGATCCCGTGCCATTATCTTCATGATGATGGTACCTACATCGATCTCGATGTCGTACAAGTAGAATTCCAGAGTTTGGTTCATGATGGCTTTGATGGTGATCCTGTGGAGTCCAAGTTGAATCATTTTTCCGTGATGTCAACAAGTTTTGACAAGGTAGCTGAAGAGGTTAAAGAATGTTAGAGATTGATCTTGGATGGAGAGAAGGCGTTGAGCAGACAACCTATTATTTTGGACAGCGTCAAAGTTCCTAAAGAAGATGCAGTTAATGATTTCCTGGAGGAGATGATTGCTCATGACGGCTTGGAGTAGACAGTTAGTTACATCCTACGATTTTCCCAAGGATAGAGTCAAAAGTAGCAGTCAACTCAACATCACTCTTGAGTTCAAATTGCTGATTTCATGGATGTCTATCTCATCCTCGGGGATATCTTTTGGTGGAGGTGGAGCTTTCAGTTAACTGATGTTGGTTATCAGTTGACTCTCATATCAATAAGGACTTGCATGTTGCAAGGTCCAATTAGTTTAGTTTAGAATTAGTTAACTGAAGTAGTTTTTCTAGTTAACTGCTAAGTTGCATACATTTAGACTTAATAATAACTCTTGCATGTTGGAAAGATTGAATGTAAACTCAAGGAGATTTTAGGGTTCCCTACTCTTTTGAGATTCTATAAATAAGAGCACCCTGCTCATTGTATTTTAACTTTTGCTCGTGATAACAAATTGCTATGCCATCTTGCCTGCAATATTGCTATTTAGTATTTTTTCACATTGTTTAATATAAAGCTGGTTTGATCGTCTATTGTTTGTGTGTCTCATTATGCAATTTGCTGTCCCAGATTTACTATTTCTGTTTTAATAATCTTTCTTTCAATCTACACCTCAGATAGAGTGTTTCACCTCCTTGGGAATTTAGAGATAAAGATTATCGTTTGATGTCGTTTCTAGTAATCTTCTTTTTAGCCTACACCTCAGATAGAGTATTTTACCTCCTTGGGAATCCTGAGAACTTTTTTTCCGTTTCATGTTTGTTTCCAGTAATCTTCTTTTAAGCCTACACCTTAGATAGAGTGTTCCACCTCCTTGGGAATCCTGAGAACTAGCTTGCCGTTTCATGTTGTTTCCAATAACCTTTATTTCAGCCTACACCTCGGATAGAGTGTTCCACCTCCTTGGGAATCTTGAGATAGAGTTTATCGTCAACCATTCCCAATTGCTCCTAATTCCTCTTGCTTTGTTTTTCCAGAGGAGATAGGATAGCTTTAGCGTTAGCCTAGTTGTAGTTAAGATCTGTGGAAACCAGAGAAAACCTTAGCTGCAAAGTATTTGGTTTTATAACCTTGTGCCTCTACCAGTTGAGTCAAAAAGATAGGAACTTAGATTACCTTACTTTTTACGCATATCAACATAAGAGGGAGCTTCCCCTCCTAATTTGAAGAGCAGTTAATACTGTGCATAGCTGTCCGTTTCCAATACGCACTCCAGAGGTGCGAGTTGGAACGCCAACACTTAGCAGATATCCATAATAAGTTTGCCATATGAAGAAAGCTTGGGCAGAGTTTAGACTTGGTGTTGCCACCCTAAGGCGTGATTTTGAGTTGGCATTGCCACTTTGAAGTAGTGCCAAGTGAGACTTCACTGTGACTAGGAGTAGATTAGGGCACCATGTGTGATCTACATCTTGTTATCATCGATCAGAACTGCATTCTTGTTGCCAAACTATAAGAGAATTTGTGCTGATGTTCCAGCACAAATGGAAGAAATATGATCATGACATACTGCTGTTGCCTATGGCCCTTTGCTATTCACTCCTACTTCTCGCTCCTTGTTCGCTCCTTGCTGTTACTACTTAATGCTTATAGTAACTAGTTAGAAATTATAAAATTATACTTTTACATATAATAATGCATGCACTAAAGGATTTGACAGCATATGGATTAGTATCTTCATGTATGAAATTTATAATGGAACTCTAGTTTATTATTTTATCTTATAGCTTTCCTAAAATTGGATATTACATTAATGTATCACATGATTGTTCTAATAAATTAAATAAATTATTAAACTATACCAGTTTATAGTTTTTTATATGATTGGTAAATCGTCCCCTTTTAAAAATAGTGGGGACTTGCCTTTGGCTAACATTACTCAACAGAGGAACACTTTTTTTGTTAAATGCACTAAGGACTTGCACTCAGGCTTGCTTGTTGAGGTACATTATGCCCATAATTGGATGTAGTACATCACTCAATATTATTATCATGTATTAGCATTTCTTTCCGAGATTTGAACTGAGGGCTTTGCTATGAAAGCTCTATTGATTTACCGCTTGAGCCTATATCATTTGACATCATCAATATATATTTATATTGTTAATACAGTGTAACCACACACATTAAAGTTGAAAAGATCCTTGTTCCCACAATGAGGACTCAAGCCAAGTTGTCATGCTAGATAAGTGGGACTTGAAAATTTAGCTTTTTAGCTTTTACCTTTATACATACATATTCTATTGCCTAACTTGTGAACCTTAATCTTTGGAAACCTTTCCACAGTTGCATCTAAACCCTCTTCTTTTAACAATGGTAACAATAAGTTCATTGTTTCAATTTGGAATTCAGTTTCTTCTTGTTTTTCAATAAAACATTCTAAATTTCTGTTCATTTTGAAAAAAATGCAGATATCCGTACATGATGAAGGCCAAGATATGTGGCAAGTTTATTTAGACATGAAGGAATATGCTGCTGCTTTAGAACACTGCAGGAACACATTTCAGAGAGATCAAGTATACTCGGTTCAGGTTATAAAATCATTTTACAGGCATTGAACTAGTCAGATTTCTGAAGTCACTAATTAATTTCAGAGAATCTATGTGCTCTTTACAAGTGCAGTGGTTTCTTTTTGAAATGGAAGGCCTCAACTGTTTAATCAATGGGTTTGCTTTTAACCATGAAAATCATTGAATTTGACTTCAGAATCTTTTGCTTATTGATCTGCCCTATGAAATAAGTTTCTTCTTTCTAAATCAAAATAAAGAGATCACAGATTTTCTAATGTGGTTGTGTTTCCTCTGCAGGCTGAGGCTGCCTTCTCTACTAAGGATTTTATGAGAGCAGCTTTTTTTTATGCAAAGGTGACTCTAATATTCCTCATATATGGATTTTACAATTTGAGCAAATGCCTGTTACCTACTGACCAAAAATTTAAATATGAATGGTTTTTCAGAAAGATGCAGTATGTGATAAAAAGCAAGCTTTCAAATTAGTATTGGTTATTAGGAATTCTTGTTTATATAAAGGTTTGCTGATTTAAAAACTGTGGGTTTAGGAAAAATTTGAACTACTTAATTGCTCATCTTCAAACTAAGCAATGCACTGTGAGATGTTTGACAATGTTCACACCAATCATCTATGTGGACAGCCCTTTCTTTAGTTGGGTGTATGATTTCATCCATGTACTTGTTCTGCCTCACAGTTACAAAACCACACTTCATGCATGTTCATGGAGTTAGGTTGCTTGCTGCATTCCTGCCATTTGCTAGTAAATGGTATGAACACCAAACCAAGCTTCACAATTTCCATACACAGTTCTTAAGGAACCTAATTATGAAAGCTTGTTTGAATGTGGAACAAACTAAAATATTGAACCTTTATATTTGCATGTTAGCATTGTTAGGACTAGGTGTTGTCAACCATGCAAGTCCTTGTAAACATATTCTGTATTTTCTGTGTTATAATTTGTGACTCCTCATGGAATGGTGTGCTACCCTCAGAGGAATCTTGAGATTCTTTCTATGATGCATTTTGTCACTTGGATTGTGTGATATGACATGTATAAGAGAGCATCTAATGTCATTGAATGATGTGTAAGAGCATCTACGACATTGTAAAATGCCTAATAGAGTCTATGATATGTGTAAATTACATTTCAAGGGCATTGATAGAGAGAGTCAGATAGGTGGCTAGGTGCAGCATCTTTGACCACCATTTATAGCATGCATAGGCTCTTGTAAGAGGTTTGAATGGACCAAAGAGGAGTGCCCAAGTTTGGTGGGTGAACTATTTGACTTGGGAGTTACATTCTATTATGGGAGGAGTTACTCTTGGAGAGAGGGTACATGGGTCCAACTTGGACTACTTGAACCAAGGCTTGACTCATGGTTTTGAGAAACTATGTGGTTTCTTGGGTCTCCTGGGCCTATATATTTATTACGCAAGTAATTGGTAAATTAATTGATATATTAACAATGAGCAAGACGCTCAATAAATAGTTTACAAGATTTACAAAAACTGGAAAGTTTCTAAAAAGAAACTTCAGATAAGATCGGAGACGATCTTATGATTATCTTACAATAATTTACAATATTGAGCATTAATAAATAAATAATAAACATTATTTTAATACCCTCCCTTAATGCTCAATCTATCAACTACACCAAGATGCCCCCTGAATTTTACAAACTTATCTGTACTGAGCGACTTAGTGAGAATGTCTGCTGTCTGATCCTCTGTCGGAACATACAGCAACTGAACTGATCCGTCTTCAATCAGCTTCCGAATGAAATGACAGTGAGTTTCCACATGCTTGGTTCGCTCATGGAAGATCGGATTCTTGGCAAGTTTGAGAACTCCCTGATTATCATAGAACAAGGGAGTCGGACCTGCTTGAGATATTTGCATATCGGCAAGCATCCGGCGAAGCCAAACTGCCTCACATGCTGCTTTTACTGCTCCCCGATACTCTGCTTCTGTCGAGGAGAGCCAGCCCTGCGCTTCTTACTAGTCCATGTGGCACGGATCCCAAAGCGAACACATACCGGATGTTGATTTCCTGTCATCAACTGAACACCTTAATCTGAATCTGTGAACCCAGAGTTTAGGATCGTGACTCCGAGTGTACAAGAGTCCAAAATCGGGAGTGCCCTTCACATAACGCAGCACACGCTTCGCTGCTACCCAATGATCAGCCTTGGGGGCTGTCATGAAGCGTGATATGTAGCTCACTGCAAAACTCAAATCAGGTCTAGTAGCAGCAAGATAGATGAGGCTGCCTACTAGTTGCCTGAACAATGTTTCATCTACCACAGGTGAATCGGACTTAGCTGACAACTTAAGCCCTTTTTCCATGGGTGTAGAGGCAGGTTTGCAATCCTGCATTCGGAACTTATCCAGAAGACTTCGAGCATACTTGGACTGGGAGATGAAAATGCTGCTCTCTGTTTGCCAAACCTCAACACCTAAACAATAATGCAGGAGGCCCAAGTCTGTCATGTCAAAAGTTTTGCACAAGTCCTGTTTGATCTCAGTGATCAAAAGTGCTGAACTGCCGGTAATGATCAAGTCATCCACGTAGACAACAACAAGCAGAATCTCATTACCAGTATTCTTGACATACAGGTTCGAGTCAGATGGACTCCTCTGAAAGCCATGATCTGTGAGGTACGTGTCAATTTTTATGTACCAAGCCCGAGGAGCCTGTTTTAGGCCATAGAGTGCTTTGACCAATCTGCACACCTTCTGTTCTTGACCAGCAACTTTGAAACCTGGAGGCTGCGTCATGTATACTTCCTCCTTCAACTCACCGTTGAGGAAAGCACTCTTTACATCCATCTGATGGACCTTCCAACCAAATTGGGCTGCTAAGGCAAGGACGAGCCGTATGGTACTCATTTTGGCTGTAGGAGCAAAAGTCTTCTCATAGTCAATGCCTTCTTTCTGTGAGAACCCTCGTGCAACCAGACAAGCTTTATACTTGTCAAGGGTTCCGTCAGCTTTGTACTTCACCTTGTACACCCATTTGCAGCTAATGGGCTTCTTCCCTGGAGGAAGATTGGAAAGGACCCAAGTGTGATTCTTCTGAAGACTCTGGTATTCTGATTCCATCGCCTTTTCCCACTCAGGTATCCCTTTTGCCTCTGAATATGTCTGAGGGTCATAAACACTGTGAATGTTGGCCATGAGAGCAAAATTCATTGTAGACTGCTGTTTGCTCTTGTTTCTGGATGATCTACCCTCAATGAGCTCATTAGCACGAAGATCACTGATAGTCTTAGCCCACCATTTCGGTCGGAGAGTAGATGTGCCAACATCAGATGCAACAGGAGGAGTTGGATCTGGTTGTGGATCTGGAACAGGTTCAGCATGGGGATGTTCATTATCATCTGGAGGAAACTCAGGTTGAGCATCATCAAAGACTAGGTCTTCGTCATCCCTCCCATTAGGTGGACCTAACGGAAGTCGGACACTCATATCAGGAGCCTATAGAGGCTGATCCTCTGAATGTTGAGGAAGAGTGAAATGGACCTCGTTCCTCATCAAAGACAACATCTCGACTGAAGATAAGACGATCAGTGTCTATATCAATCAGCCTATATGCCTTGTGGTTGTCACTGTACCCTGTGAACATGAGTTTCTGGCTCTTGGAGTCCAGCTTAGTGCGCTCTCTGGAATCCAAACATACACAAGAGAGCCAAAAACTTTCAAATGACTGATCCTAGGTTTGCGACCAGACCAAACTTCCTCAGGAGTCTTCCCCTTAACAGCATGAGTGGGTGACCTATTAAGGAGATAGACTGATGTATTGACTGCTTCTGCCCAAAACTTGGTAGGAACACTCTGTGTTGCAACATGGAGCGAGCCATCTCAACAATCGTACGATTGCGTCGCTCTACAACACCGTTTTGCTGAGGAGTGTAGGGTGTGGTTAACTGACGTTTTATCCCATGAGTATCACAAAAGTTGGAGAATGCACTAGAACAGAATTCCCCCCCATTATCTGACCTAAGAGTTATAATACAAGAACTGGACTCTTTTTCAACTAAGGCCTTAAACTTCTGAAATACATTAAAAACCTCTGATTTCTGTTTAAGAAAGTACACCCACATTTTCCTACTATAGTCATCAACAAAAAGTAGAAAGTACTTGCAACCAGTTACAGAAGAAATAGACATAGGGCCACAAATATCAGCATGAACTAATTGAAGTACCTTAGAAGCCGCCAAGAGTCGCCATCCTTGAACGGTGTGCGATGCTGCTTCCCAGCCTGACAAGCACCACAAACGCCCTGATGCTGAGTCTGAATGTCAGGTAAGCCATCTACAAGTCCTCCCGAGCAAGCTGAGAGATAGTGCACGTTCAAGTGCCCATACCGCTGGTGCCAAAGACTGGTGACAGCTGAATTTGGCTGCCAACTAACTCCGGAGAATCACCAGTGTCCACAAGCCTGTAAAGGCCATGATCCTCTATCCCAACGGCCACCGTTGTGCGAGTTTCTCGATCAACAATCGAACATCTATGCGAGCTGAATACCACATCCATCTGGGGAGAATGCCGCATGATCTGACTGACTGAGAGAAGATTGAGCTCGATATCAGGTACATAATATACGTTGAGGAATATGAGATCCCTCCCGCCAGATTGAACCTGAACAGTGCCTGTGCCGACAACTGTGTATTCCTCACCTCCTCCAAAAATCACTGAGTCAGTGCAAAGGGAAAAGTCTGTGAACCAGTCACGCCTATGTGAGAAATGACGCGAGGCACCAGGATCTATGTACCAAGCAGAGGATTTGACATGGTCTGCGGGCCTTTTTGCCATGAGTGCATAAAAGGCAGATTCCTTCTGCTCAGAGTGCTCGGCGACATTCGCTTTCTGCTGAAACCCTCCCTGCTTCTTTTGCTCAGAAGCCAAACGAGCACGACAATCCTTCTTGATGTGGCCAAATTTATGACAGTAGTTGCATTGTATATTTTTCTTCTTCGGGTTGGTGGAGGTCTGACTTGAGCCTTTCTGCTGTGAAGGCTGACCTTGCCCTTGATGCTTCGGATGGGTTTTAGCTGCAAAAGCCTGTTCCGTGGAGGATGATTCACTGCTACCGAACTGTTGTCTCCAACGATCCTGTTGCAACAGGATAGTGCACAAATTCAGAAACTTGAGATCAACATTAGCAGACGTAATGTTGAGAGTCTCTATGAAGTGTTCATAGGACTTCGGTAGACTCTTCAGGGTGATCACGACCATGTCCTCCTCCTCCATTTTCCGACCAATCGCCTCCAACTGATCTCTGATCTCCTGGATTTTATTCAGGTGCGCTTGCAGAGTTGTCTTCTCATCCATCATGATAGAAAACAGCATATTCTTCAAGAAAAACGCACGGCTTTTGTCGGAAGTTTCATGCAAACCCTTCAAGTGATCCCAGATCTCCTTGGCTGATTTTCCCAGTGGAATCTGAGGGAGCTGATCATCAGTAACCGAAAGCTTAATAAGCATGACAGCTTCACGATTCTGCTCATCAAACTTCTCCTGATCCTTACCCGCTGTGTCAGGACGAGTAGCTTTTCCGAGGATCATCTGATCAAGGCAGCGGTATTCAAAAATTGTCAACATCCGCTGCTTCCAGGTGTTGTAATTTTTGCCATTAAATCTCTGACTGCCCTCTAGCATTAAATTACTTAAACTGGCCATCTTCACGCTTTTCGAGGCACGGAAAACGAGGTATGGAGAAGAGGTTGATGCACAAAAATCGAGGCACGAATTCCAATGCAAAAAACAGAGGCAGATTTAGGTACAGACTGCAGAAAGTACAGTGTACGAATGGCACAAAATTCGAGGCATGAAAAACGATGCACCCAAAAAATTCGGAGACCAACCCAGTTGAGCTCTCGAAAAACCCACCAGGAATCTGTAATCGAAAAAAATTTCTGACTTGAAAAAGATGACGAAAACCTTGGCTGAAGTTGCAGGATGCCCTAGGCGGCCATGAAAGCTCCAAAAAATTGCAGAAAGGAGCTCGAATCTGCACAAAATATTGGCAAACAGAGGGAGGAACCCTAGGCGTCGCTGATGACAACGACAACCAGAAGTGGCTCGAACACGAGCAAGAAGACACCACGAATCAAGCACAAAGTCGTCTGAAAAAAAAAAACGCGTCTGAAGAAACTCCCTTCGGCACCAAAATACCTCAGAAAAATCGCGTTTTCAGACAGTAGAGATACGCAACCAAGAAATGCAGAGGAAACGCGGCAAAGGGAGATTGAATCGCGCCCATAAGATGTGAGTAGAAGAGGATGCGACGCCCTCAGAGTTTTGTATTCGTGCCTGGAGATTGCACCAACACACAAAAACGCGAGCTCCAGAAAAAACACGAAAGACATAGGCCAGAAGAGGAACGCGGAAATCGAGTTTTGTGTTCAAAAAAAAAAAATCACGAGATTTCTCCAGAAAAAACACGCGATCAGAAGTCAAAATTTTTTTCCAGAAGAGCCCACACGCGAATTTCGAAAAAATTTCGAAATTTTTAACTCTAAAAAAAATCTTCAAAAATTTTTCCAAGAAGATTTTATTAAATTTTTAATTCAAAGACTGAAAAAAATCTTTAAAAAAGATTTTTATGAATTAAAAATTTAATTTTGAGTAATTTGGCTCTGATACCATATTACGCAAGTAATTGGTAAATTAATTGATATATTAACAATGAGCAAGACGCTCAATAAATAGTTTACAAGATTTACAAAAACTGGAAAGTTTCTAAAAAGAAACTTCAGATAAGATCGGAGACGATCTTATCATTATCTTACAATAATTTACAATATTGAGCATTAATAAATAAATAATAAACATTATTTTAATAATATTGGATGCTTGAGATGGACTTTGAATGATGTTCTGATTCCGGGGTTATGCTGCTGGTTTTACTCTAGGTATTAGAGATCTTCACATTATGCTTATCATTGTATTCTAATTCTCTTTTGAAGATGATATGACTATTGTACTCTCTTTTTGTTGGGTTTTTTCAAAAAAAGTTTTCCCATGGTATACCCTATGTTATGTGTATTGTTATACTGCTCAAATTATTTTGATCCTATTTTCTATTTGCACTACTTTTCTCACAGATTGATACTTTATTTCCTTTTGTTGGGTATTAGAGTTGGTTTGCTTGCTAGATTTGTGAGAGGACATTTTTGGCCCTTTATTTAATCTTGGTTTGAGTAGTTGTGTGTAGATTGATCAATTTTTTAGTTATAGGTAGGTGGCAGGCATTTCCAAAAAGATGGAGATTGAAAAGTTCAATGGATAGAACTTTGAGCTTGGAAGCGCAAGATGGAAGATCTACCGGCTGATAGAGATCCGTGGATTGTAGTTACTAGTTAAAACCTTCTAGGATAGCTACAAAAGACTGATCAATTGTTGATAGAAAGGCAAGGAGTTTGATGCCCTTAAATGTATCCATATTAAACTCCACCAAGAACCTTTGCACAAAGTTGGGGAAATTATATTAAACAAGGTCCCTTTTAGCAAACTTTTACTTTGGAAGAAGTTGAATTCATTAAGGATGAGTGATGGAGATTTTGTTACTGTGCACTTGAATTCCTTCACTAGTGTGGCGTGTCAGTTAGATTCTATTGATTTGAAGATGGATGAGGAGGACTAATATATTACCTTCTTGTGTTTGTTTCTAGATTTATGGGACAAATTAGTTTTATTGTCTTGAAGCTAAAATTTGAGGAGGTGGTTTATTGTTAGAGACAACTGAAATATGCCCCTTAATTTTTTTCTTGATTTTCAGTATCAATTAGAATGCAACACGCACCCGTTAAGGTTAGCTCCAAAACCAAAACGATGCGGAATAGTAACTCTAACCAAGAATGTGCTCTAAAACCACTGAAGGAAGAGGGGCGGGCATATGGTCAGAGGATCCCTAGGATCTAAATAACTCAATACTGAAATTGATTACAACTGGAAAGTAAAAGATATAACTCAACGCCAAGAATGTGCACACAAGATCCTTTTGAAGGCGAGGTGCTAACATATGGCGGAGTACTTATTACAAAACTGAAAGAACTTAGGCGGTGAACCAGCCATAAAGATTTCCGTTCAACCACTTAAACAGTGGGGGGAATACTACAAACAATTCAACTAATTCATCCGCTGTGGCGGGCATCCACTCTTGAGTGGGGATTCTCCACTTTTCAGTGGGTACAATGAGAGTTACAAAGTTTATTCTCCACACTGGCGGTAAGCCATCCTGGGGTAATTAATGTTTGCTTTAGAAATTACAAGTAAATGCAGCAATAACAAATGGTTGGATTAGTACTACTAATGCACAACCTTACAATCAAAATACTCTGCAATTTACTAGTATTACAATGATAGAACAATGCCAATATGTGAAGAATGATTCTCTCAAATTACAAAGCTCTCAAACACTGAAAATGAAGCCAAAATCTGATCTTTTGAAGTCTGATAAATAAAACCAGCAAACTGAAATTGTAAACCAGCAACTTGTGAATCAATGAAATGCTCATAACTTTATCAATTTACCTCCGAATTGAATGAAACAAATTGCAACAGCTCTCAGGAAGGTTGGCGCCCCAATTGCAATGAAAAACCAATATCAAAACTCGACCATTAATTTAGCACGAATCCTAATATGCTCCTGAAAGGTACGGCCTGCTTGCAAGGGCGATTTTGCTTGATAAATTCACACACTTCAAAATAAAATCTGCTCTTCTCCAGGATTGGTCGCCATGAGCCTAGAAATGAAGAGAACCAACACCCATAACCAAAATAAAATCATACCAAAAGCTGTAAATGAAAACTTGATTCAGCCTGTCATAAACCAGCAAACACAAAACTGATAAAAATCACCAATTTCTTCACTTTGATGCTCAATATGCACTTTTGAATGAAGCACATTCCCAATAGACCATCTAGGGAACCATAGTTTCAGGCCCGAAGAATGGAGTAAATTTGCTAAGCTTCCCCTTAGCCAGGTTCTGGATTCAGTCCAATAGCATAACTTTGCTTTCCAAAACATAACATAATCAGCTCCTCAAACAGCAACAATAAATAAGCTTCAATTGGCAACTGAGTCACTTCAAATTCCAAGAAGTTGAATCACTTCAACTTCCAAGAGGGACGCCACGTTTAAGCCTTTTACTTTTTGAAATAATAAAACTTTATTCAACCTCCTTTAGGCGTCCAACTTAATAATGCAATAATAAAGCATTTAATAAATCATTAAATGCACAATTGACCCTATAATGTCCCCTCTTTTAAAAACAACATGAAGTTATCACTCCTAGGCGTGGGGTACAACTGAGTAACATAAAATTGACTAAGTATAAACTTAGTCCATTGAGATAGCCAAAGCCAAACTGAAACTGAAGGTTAGCAAGATGACTTGAGGTGAATTGCTGATGATGCTACTACCAAATTTAGACTTACTATGAATAGCCAACTTCTATAAATAGTAAATTTACATCAAAACAACAAAAAGCCAAACTGAACACTGAATTGCAAAGGATTGAACTGCTGCTAGACAGGTACTGCCAAAAGATAGACTTGCTAAAAGTAGCAAATTGCTATAAATAGTAAGTCTGCACAACATCCTCTGAACGCTAATTGAGCAGTATCTGAAAGAGGAAACCCTAATTTTCTGCTTCAATTTAGCCTACGGATTTCCAGAAATAGGCTAAATCCAAAAGAAGAGCGTAGGGCTAAAATGGGGACATTACAACTACTCAAAGGAATAATGCAAGAACAAGAAAAGAGATAAGAGATCCAAATCCAAGGGAACTTCTCAATCTCTTGACAAGTTGAACATAAAATTTTGGAATCACAGATGTTCATGTTAGCGTCGAGTGTTATCCTTCGCCCAATGTAAATAATAAATGCTAATCAAATAAATAAAGCAAGAGGCTACTTATTTATTTGAGTGCGTCCCAAGTGAAGTGACGCCTCTCTCTTTAAATTGTAATTTATATTTTTATTTATTTTGGCCGACTTTAATTAAAAGTTCCCCACCCCTTGTAAAAGACGCATCTTCTTGCTTGAGGCCAACCTTTCATCTATGAAGAGACGTCTTGGTTGATAAACACCATATCGACTTGTATTTAAAGGAGGCGCTGCTCATATCTACAATCATCCAATTCATTCTAAAGACAAGTTCACATACATTTTGAGAGAAGTTTGCTACCTACAGCAGATCGAGTTATTGTTTCAAGGAGATCGACATTGAGAGAAGTTATTATTGGCATCTAGTGAGGTGCTGTTATCATTGCATCATATCGGCCTTATATTTGGCCATATTGTAAAGCAAGTTTGTGCCCATTTGTTCAATATATAAGTGATATATTATTGCTGGGTTTTTCTTCTTCAAGAAGGAGGGTTTTCCCAGGGTATATGCTGTGTTCTAGTGTTTGAATTTGTGTTATTTCTGCTTAACTTAATTCTGGTCCAAAAATTAACAACAGAAAGGACCATATTTTAAAATAGTGCAAGAAAAGAAGACTAGGGATGAATTTGGTGATGCATCATACTTGAAGACCTCCAATGATGAATCTAGAGACGTGTTCTTGACATCTATTGTTATAAATGCATATGACAATGCATTGCTAATTGATATGGGTGCTTCGTATTGCTACTTCTAAAAGGGAGTGGTTTATAGAATATGAAAGCTAGAGTGGAGGAGAAGTCTTCTTGGGAGATAACTCATCTTTTAAGATTGTTGGTTGTGGGAAGGTCAATCTCATGCTCAAAAAAATAAATTTGAATTTAATGTTTGTTTCAAACAAGTGGATGGAGTTTGGCTTCACAAATCAAATGGATGACATAACAATGATAGAGTACATTTATTCTACCAGTTTTTGGGATGTGGCTGAACAAGTTGTAGAATTTTTAGAGCCTCTAATAAATTTTTTGAGACTAGTGGATGAGGAGGAATCCCCCATGGTCTATTTGTATGAGGCCATGGGTAGGGCCAAGGAGGTGATGAGGGGTAGGATGGAAAATAATAGGAACAAGTATATGCCATTATGGGACATGATAGAAAATGGGATCGACATATGCACTCTCTCCATGTGGTTGGATACTATTTTAATCCAATGTTGTTCTATAGCTCTTCGTTCAAAGATGATGACATTGAGGTCATACAGAGCTTGTTCATTTGCATGGAAATAACGTTCTTTACCTCAGAATAATTACAAGCAGCTGCAATCTTGCCTTCTACTTCTACTTATTTCTCCTACAAGAACATAACATACAATAACTCCAAACTTCTCCAACAATTGATGCTTGAATGCTCTCGTATGACCCTTATTTATAGTATTTCCAGTGCGTAGTTGAGTTTTTATGAGCCCTAGATGTAGATCATGGGTCATTGGTTGTTGAAATGATGCTTGCACAATTGAAATTTTGAGTTTTATTGCCAGTATGGTTGTGGACATTAGTGTACCTAGTTGTGATCTAAACTCGAGTGCACTTGCATGATTGTTTGCTTAGATATTATGTTGTTTGTGCCTGGTATAGTTTGCAACATCGTCAAACATGAATTTAATGAATTTGTACTAGGGCAAAAACATTGCCAAACATGAGAAGATGAAAAATGTTCAATCTTTAGAGAAATGAATTTGATAATATGAATTGGTAACCCTCTCGACTTCTCAACTCCTTATATAGGCTTTTCGAGATAAAATAATATTATTTATTTTTCTCCTTTTTCCCTCCAAACTTTATTTTTTGAAAAAGGAAGAACTTTTATAAAGTACATTGCTTTTTGGATCCCAATCCTAGTGCTACATTTGGTCACTCTTTTAAAAACAACCCTTTTTAAGTAATAAAACATAAGTTGCCTTTTTATGAATATAATATAAAGTTATGTTTTGGGAAACGAAGATAAATTATTAAATTATTTCCTTAGCTCAAAAAGGGGACATGAGACTCTTTACCTGTTTTCACATGTTTTCCAAATCCTTTTTGATCATAGGCTCAAAGAGTTTAAGGCTCTTATAGAGAACCAGATAGAAAAGGGGATTGACGTTTGAAGATGGACAATGATGGAGAATTTTGTTGAGTATAGTTTGAAAAATATTGTAAGGTACTAACCTAGGGCATGTCTTGAGCCTATGTATTCGGTCTGGGTATATCTTAGACATACCTTAGCTAGGTATAGAGGCTGGGTATGAAATATGCTAACCAATTTTTTTGAAGGAATTACACAACATAACCAGCAATAGTTAACTGGATTAGTGTTAGCTCCAAATAGAAAAAACAAACTTGAAAGAACTACTCGACGTCAAGAATGTGCACTCAAGATCCCACTGAGGGCGAGGTGCTAACATATGACGAAGTGTTTAATTTGAAAACTAGAAATTGATAGGCGGATAACCAGCCATGAAGAGCATTTCCACACTACCACCAAACAGTGGGGGGAAAAGATTACAATTAAAACAATTCATCCGCTGCGGCGGGCATCCACAGAGTTGTGGGGATTCACTACTTGAAAGTGGGTACAATGATATAACAAATTCTTTCTCCGCACTGGCGGTAAACCGTCCAGGGGTAATTAATTAGAAATATAACAAGTAGTTGCAGCAATAATATTGGTTAGATTAGTACTACTAATCAAAACCTTACAATTCAAAAGACTGCAAAAACATGTATTACAATGATAGAGAAATGAGATAAGAAAATAAGAATGAATTCCAATGATGTTCTTTGCTTTCCAATGACAGAAATATGATTAAAACAGAAAGCTTATAAATCTGATGTAAAATCCCGAGTTCTGGAATTTCTTATCAGCAAACTGGAAATCAATAAAATATTCATAACTCACTCATTTCACCTCCAAATCGAATGAGACTGAATGCAATGGACTTTTGGAAGGTAGGCGACCAAGCTAGGATGAAGAAACAGCAACAAATCTCGTTCTTTATTTTCTGACACAATTCCCAATGCAAGCTGAAAGGTACGGCCTTGAGAAGGGGCGATTTTTGCTTTAAAAATTGTAGACTTCAAATTAAAATCCCAAACTTGGAGGAAAGGGGCGCCCTTGTCAAACAATTGCAATGCAAAAGTACCCAGAATCAAATTAATTTTATTCCAAAAGCTGCTAACAGAATTCACTTTCAGCTGTAGAAGCATCAGCAACTTCAAAATCTGGAAAATTCATCAAAACTTCAACTATAAGCACAAATCTGCTAGTCTGGATGAGAAGCAGCAAAGTCCAACTAGGTGTTGTATTTCAAACACAAAATTGGATAGTGGCTAGGAGGTAGCATCCTCGAAGCAAGAGTTCAAATGTCATTCCGACAGCATAACAATATGATAAAATGAATGGATGAAATGCTGGAGCAAAATCCTTCATTAAATAAGAGCTCACAAACTCTCCAAATTCCTGAGAAGCAAACCAAAAGACACAGGAGACCTTTCAAATTCCCAAAAACAATCAACTTCTCAAGATGGCGTCCAAATTGCTTAATAAGAATTTCACTTTATTTTAAAATTCTCTTTTATTAAAGTGGCGTCCACTTTTCCCAAGGCATAATGTTCTTGTCAAAAATTATTAAATCTCCTCATGAAGGCGTCACCCTTCAAAGTCCCCTTTTTAAACACAACTAAAAGTTGTTCAACTAGGCCAAGGGGGGTCAACTGCACAATATAACCTTGATGCCTTTATTCAACATAAAAATGCCTTAAGAGGACAAACATGAACTGCAAATAAATGCTCCAACTGGAAAAGAAGTACTGAAAGCTGACAAACTCCATACTGCTTAAAATAGAATTTACTATAAATAGTAAACTCTCAGAAAATGCCAAGGAACCTCAGAACTAGAAACCCTAATTTTACCTCACACACGCCTACAGGCTTCCGGAATAGGCTGATGAGTGTCAGAACAGATTACTGATGAGAAGGGTACATTACAGGGTACATGCTCTATGAGTACTCAAGGCAAACTTTGGTGAATTTAAAAAATTGTTTAAAAAACATATTTCCACTAGCTAAGCCCTGCCGCTTCTCTCTCCTCTCTTTCTTCTTTGTTACATATTCAACTTATTCCTTAGCAAGCTGCCTCCCTTGGCACCATCATTTGTTCTCTTTCATTTATTCCAACCTTTTTGTCTGCCGCAAATTCCCTTCTAACTCTTTTTCATTTACATTATCCTGCTGTTTCACCTTTGCTCCTTACACTCTCACAAACAAACAACTAGGCTACGTACGAATATGGTGCTTCATATATTTCATTATCCACAATAAATGAGCAAGTTTGTATCAACTTGGCTACAGTTTCTATATTATGTTTTTCTCCCATGCACATGATAGTACACATAATAATGTGAAGGCCATGTAGTTATGCTCTTTACTATCATGTATTTGGATCTCTAAAATATGTTTTTATTTAGCTAAAATGTAGACAAAGTCTTTGCAAATTAATGCTATTTTTATATATTTTTAATATCTGATTTTTTTGTGTGTTTTTTTGTTTAATTTAAAGGATGACTCACTCCTGAACTTGTCCCAAAACTTTATTGCAGTAGCATGAAAATATTTTGACACTGCAGATTTCGACTGTTTCCTTGTTGGAGTCTTCCATGCCTTCTCCCATCATTACTCATCAGAAATGCCAGAACAGAACTGTGGCTCTTGCTGCAGGGTTGGACAGCCTCTCACTTTTTGTTTGTGGTGGATAGATGCAGATGTCTTGGCTCACTTTACTAAAAAGTGCCCAGAGCTTTGCGAAGATAAATCTTTTTCCTTTGAGGCAAAGACGAAGGTTGCAAGTATGAATGCATGCCCAGGTAACAACAAATTTGCTGGCTGAGTCTCTTTCGACCATATCTGGATTTAGTTCTAAGGAGGCTGTTGCTTCTAATGGAGATTTTAAAAGTGCACAAGCTTCCTCCTTTTCCTTAAACCTTATTATGGTTTCCCCTAAATCAGTTTGAAATGCGCTTTATGGGAATATTTGAAGTTCACAAGTGGATAATAGAGATTGGAAGGGAAATGCAAATAATTCTGATGGCATTCTTGGTGCTAACTCTTGTCATTCAGCTCAGGAATCATGATGGGGTCTCCAAAGGATGTAAATCTTGAATTTGGAAACCTGGTATGATTGGAAAAAGAATTGAGCAAGTGCCAAAAATAACTTTTGATCACAGAAAAAACTAGATTTGTGGGAGAAATCATTGGTGAGGAATGCCTTTTTTGAAAATTTATGGTTTTGGCCTAATGTGCATGATTTGTATGAATAGATTTGAGTTGTGGAAACCCTTCATGAAGGAAGAAATTGAGATTTTTCCTTGTGCTCAAGGATTCTCTATAGTGGATTTTAGGAGCCTTGATAATAGAAATGCCATTCTTAATTTGGGTTTATGGTTTTGGGAGGATTATATTTTAAGCTTGAAGACTTGGCATCCTTCTTTTGATCCCTGCTTGAAATCCTTCACTATGGTTCTATTATGGGTCTTTTTTGTCAGTCTTGGGTCCTTACCCAAGTTACTATTAGTAAAAACAAAAGTTTTGATATACATATATATCATATGGCCAAATCTAGCAATGTCGAATTGGGGGGAAAATAATTGGTGAATACTAAACCCAAGACTCAAACATGAACTGACAACATAACATTAGATGGAGTAAGACACATTATAGACTTTACTAGGAGCCAACTTGTTTATTTTATACCTACCAAATCTTATCAAATAGCTTAGATACATTGAATCTGGATATATTGACCAAAATGTTACGTTGGCGGACCAACTACCTAAAATGGTAGTTTGGTGGACCTATTGTCTATAAAGTTGGGTTGGTCTACTAATCTGTTAAGTGGCTTGCTCAATATGTAAAAAGGTGGCCTAGTTTCATGACCTAATAGCAGTGTTACCTTGAGTTTCCAAGACGCGGACGACAGGGGATGGCGGGATGGGTCCCCAAGTCCTCGATTTTTCAAGAAAAATTTGGGGATGGTTGGGGGACGACAAAGGGGACAGTTATATAAAATATGGGGAAATTTTAAATATTCATATGAAAACTTGGATAAAGCATGCATTATATACATTATAGAACCTTAACATATAACATTTTTGTTCAAAATTCTTTGTCAATACTCAACGCGCATTCAAAATTCAGAATTTTGAATCCATTGTCAATATGCATGTGAATTGTGATATCATATTAAAGAATAACATACAACCTCCAAGTTATAATTTTTAAACTTATAACAAAATGCTCAAAGGCTACATTGCTGACATATAGTTTTAAACTTTTACATTATGATATGAAAATTAAAATACAAAAAATAAAGTGTACTGCTGCCCCTAATCTGCATCTCCCATAACCGCATCAAAATTAGAGTCCTCTGAGTCACTGCCACTGTGATGGTCCACCTTAACCTCAGCCCACGGAATCCTAACCAATCCCTTTGGTGTCTCCTCCTCATCAACTTGGGCCACATCTTCGGGATCAATATCCCATCGTAAAGCTAGAGTCTGATGATCTTGAAGCCAAAGAGCACTATGCACGACCACTAGCTTCTCCGCTTGTCTAGAGGTAAGTCTATTCCTTTTGAGGAAGTGGATAAAGCTATATGTGGACCAATTCCTCTCTGCAACAGAGGAACTGGCAACTTGTGCAAGGAGGCGAGTGGCAAGTGTCTTCAAATGTGGTGTATCCCTCCCATGCCATGCCCACCATCCAATAGGGTTTGTTTGAGCTAATATAGCTGTATCCAACCTTGCTTGTGGTTTACTCAAATTTGGACCACGAAGATTTGCAAAGTCAAGGAATTGTGAGCGAAATATTGAAACTTGCTCCTTTGAATACATCTTATCAATGGCCCGTGTGAATTCATCTAAAACCTCTGGGTCATCACATGGAGGCACTACCATCCCTTGGTGCATACCATTTGGGATTTACAGCAAAGGCACCATATGAAGTGGGGTGTTCATTGTGTTCCACCTCCGTGTCACAATGGGCCTAATATGCTGCTCATATAAACTCGAAGTGGGATCCTTTGCCAAAATTGTTTGCTTTATTTTCCCAAGCATACTGTCAAATGTCTCATATATCTCTCTAAGACTAGGAGAGTCTGTATCAGCATATCTAATGACATCTACAATAGGCAAGATGGAACAAACATATCTACAAAATGCAAACAAAAGGTTCAAAAGAATTAGTTGACAAGTTAATTGACATGTTAGAAACTTCGAAAGTTGGAACATTGGACAATAAAATTAAAATATTAAAATCAGAAATTTAATATGAAAATCAACAATCTAATATTTAACTTTTAATAAAATCAGCAATTTAATAATAAAATCAATAATGTTTTACCTCACATTGGACTACCAATCGTCATCAAGGATCTTTTATTTGATGGCTTTTCCTTGAGTAGAACTTGAATTAGGCCATCTAGTCCACTCTGAATTCACCATCATGAATTGTAGAGGCTTATGCACCTCAAACATCCTCTCCAACAAGATGAAGTATGTGGCATACCTATATTCATTAAAATGCAAAAGCAGTATAAGGTTCAATGTACTTGGAAATTCAAATTTAGAATACAAATTGAAATGTTTGAAGCATAGTTACAAGACTCGCCTAGACTCGGCGAGTCTTGGCGAGTCCCGAGGCGAGTGAGGCTTGGCGAGTCTTTGGGACTCGGATGCCGAGTACTTGCCAGACTCGCCGAGACTCGCGAGACTCGCTAGACTCGCCGAGTCCCGAGCCAAAGACTCGGCTGTCACTTTGTGGGCTTGTCTTTAATTTACAATTTTTTTAATTAAATGGTGCGCGCCATGAAGGTTTGTGTGGGACCCCGTGAGGGGCCCCCTCGACCACGGGCAGATTTGCCCCCAAGAGGCGCTTCTGGCGCTGCCCCCCCCGCGAAGGGCACTACCCCTTGATCCTATTGGGGTGTTTCCCCCAAAACCTCATCAAACTATAGGTCTAAGCATGTTATAGGCCAATGATGAATCATGATCATTAAACCTACAAAATACATATCCCCTGTTGTAAATCTTTGCATCTTTTGCAGTCAAAGCCATAATCAAGGATTATCTTGTTCCATACATTAGACAACAAAGCATGCAGTCTTGAAGGCTACAATAAAAATTTAATAATAAATTCCTCACTTGAATATACACACCAATCATTGAGATGCAAGAAAATATCATGGCTGCATCATCATCTATGACCTATCTTAGACACTAGCGCATGACTTGTCGTGATGTTGGGATGAGTAATGCAAGCTCTTTTGAGCCATAGACTTATATTTTTAATTTTGATATTTGTTTTGATGCCATGGATTTCATATTCCATGAGTTTTGTATACATTTGACAATATTTATATATTTGAATGTGTTATTTCCTTCAGCGAAAATTTGCGTTTATACTTATGTGATCGATGTATGTTTGTGTATGAGATCATAGTAATTTCTATTTGATGATGTTATTGTGTCTTTAAGGTTTATTTATTAAAGGGTGCGTGAAACAAGTGTTAAATCCTTAAAAATCTCTGAGTTTCTTGTGTTTTTCTATTTGCTGAGTCTTTGCCGAGTCTTTGCCGAGTCTGGGCTCCGAGTCCGAGTCCGAGTCAAAAATTGGCTTGACGAGTCCGAGGCGAGTCCGAGTCTTGTAACTATGGTTTGAAGTTTCAAAATTTGAAAGTGAAACAAAATGAAGTGGCATACCTTGTCTCAACAGGGTTGAGGAACTCCTTCTTTGAAAATGCCTTGAAGAGAGCAAGTGAGGTGTGGTGGTTGCAAATGAACATTTGAATCTCTCTAGCTTCTGCCACCACTTGCTTCACCCAATCTAACTTCCCTATGTCTTTCAATGCATGAACACAACATGGGGTCCAAAAAGTGTGCATGTAAGCACTCTCCACCATGAAACTAGCCGATTTGCACACACGTGCTGAATTGGTGATCACTTGTACAATATTAGCAGCCCAAACCTCCTCAATGGCATCTCTCAAAATGGTAAACTGGAAGTCTACATCCTTATGTTTCCTTGAACAATCTATGGCTTTGAGAAAATAAGAACCAATAGGGCATGTTACTATGATATTGATGAGTGGCTGATGTCTAACATCAATCCATCCATCCATCACTATAGAGCAACCTGTCCTCATCCAAGTTTGCCTCATATCCTCCATTATCACATTAACTTTGGAATACTCTTTGTCTAGGAGGGTAGTGCGTAGCTTATGATCTCCAGGGGGTATGAATGAAGGACCAATATTGGCTACATCTCTAATCATTTGTTTGAAATAAGAGGAACGAGCCACATGAAATGGGATGGCATGAGCAAAAAAGAATTTGGCAATGGAAGACTCTGTGGCTTCTTGTGCTTGCACATTAAACATAGATTCAATTGAAGCTCCCTTCTCACTACCACTCATCTTCCTCTTTCCTCTTGTGGCAACTTCACTACTACCAACCATGGATGGCATAGGCATAGATGATTGCTCACTTGCAAAAGAAGTTGTCCCACCTTGAGCCCTTCTGTCCACCTCCAATTGCAATCTATGACACTCTATCTTCTCATGTTTTTTTAACTCCGGACACATTTTAACTCTACGGCCCGAAACACCCAAAAAATGAGCCCTTACCCTTGGGTAGCTGCCCCAAAAGTCTGTATGGAAAACATGACAATTCCACACTCTGCTCCCCCCTGAATTTTTTTGCCTTTGGCCCACAGGTGTAACATATTGGAGGAAAGGTTTTTTTTTTGTTCAAAGGGCCCTTTGCATATGTTTCCATGATTTTTGAAGGGAATTTAAATGGGTTTGGTTGCTGTCCACTACCACCCTCACCACTTTCTCTTGTATTTCTATCAAGTAGTTGCACTTCATTCTCACTTTCATTGCTGCTCATGTTTTTTTGATTTTGAATGCAAGTTTAAACTGAAAAATGCAAAAGAAAATTAAAAATATCAGACATTTTATGCTTGAAACTTTGAAAAAAAATTGGAAAAAAAAGGAAGGAAAAGACTAACATCTTTGATGGATTTGCAGCCCCACTTGCTCTAGATTCAACCTCTTCTCCTTCTTTACCATGCTGTTCCTCCTCTTGCAATTGCTACCTTCAATCCCTACAACTGCTCCTTTTTTTCCTACTCATACAAATGTAAAAATGACTCAAAATGGTGAGTTTATTCCTCATAAGGGCAAGTTTGGAGGTGGGGGCCCACAAAACAAATAAAATAAGACCTTTTTTATATTCAAATGTGTTTTTTTTTTTTTAAAATTGGGGGTCTGATGTAGGGGATGACCGGTCGTCCTTGAGACAGTCAGGGGACATCTAGGCGTCCCTTGGCCGTATTAGTATAATATCTTTCTATTTGTTTAGTTAATGGTCATCTAGTCGTATTTACTTAGTTTAGGATAGTTTTTAATTTTGTCTTCTGTTAACGTTTGTTTCTTTTAGAAACGTCTTTGTAATTCTATATAAGGAACTTTTGTTCCTCTGTTTAAGATAACATCGATTATTTGAATATGGTATCAAAGCTGGTCTAAGCTTGTCTCTCTCATGGGAGGGCTCAGGATTTTGGGAGGGCGTGCTGAAGTAGGGTTTCTGAAAATCGTGAGCTAGGGTTCGTGGTTCTGTTTTTTTAGAAGTTTGTGTTTTTACTTCTAGAATTGTGTGGGCCTGTTAGTCTGTAATTCGTGAGAATCTTTTCATGTGAGATTTCTTTCGGGTTTTCGTGCTTCTGTCTCAAGGTCGTCTTCGTGGGTCTCTGATACGTGACTTCTAGAGTTTGTATTTTATTTTTTGGCTCTTAGTTATGAAGGATTTTGATGAAATCGTCTCAAAAAAATCGCGATTTGAAGGGTTTTTGTTGTAAATTGATGTTTTGGGTTTTTAATAATTTTTGGTCCCTTAAAAAAATCTATCTTGTGGTTTTTTTTTAGTAGTTTTTTCTCCTTAAAAAATTCTGATGGGTTTTCATAATTTTGACCCTTAAAAAATTCTGTTTGGTTTTCTGATTTTTTGCTTGGAAAAATCATGAGAGGGTTTATAATTTTTTTTCCTAAAAGAAATTAAGGGTTTGCTCTTGTATGCCATAGTCAGGGTTTTCGCAGTTCGGGAGGGCTCTCTAGTTTTTGGAAAGGTTTTATTGTTTTTCCTTAAAAACGATGTTATGTATGCTGATCCGTGTTTCGGATTTTGTGCTACCTGTTTGGTTTTTTTCAATTTTATCCTCAAAAGTCATTTTTGGGCTTTTGTAATACACATAGTTGTGTGGGATTCCTCTATGGGTTTTTACCGTTTTTTCCAAAAAGACGATGCTTTGTAAACTTCAGTTTCAGGGTTTTGCGATTTTTTCCTCAAAATTGTGGTTTGTTGCAGTCTATTTTGGTTGCACCTAGAGTTGCTGGGGTGAACATTTGCACAATTGACTTCTTGCAGTTTGTTCTAGATTATCGTGCTCATTTGCAAAGTTTGGAGGATTTGTCGATTTTTCCTCAAAATTGTGGTAGCTGTTCTCAGTGTGTCTCTAGTTACAAGGAGGGACAGTTTTGTTACCCAACATCAAGTTGGATGTTTTGTGATCAGTTTTGGTCATTTCCAAAAGTTCTGCAGGTTTTGGGAGGGTTGGTGGCAGACTCATCTCAAGTGGCAAAGTCAGTGGCAAGCTCTTGTCTTTTGTTGCAGAAGCGTTTTGAGAAGAAGGGGCAACCTTCTCTGTTATTTCTTTGGGTAGTTAGAATGATGACCATTAAGGGAGGGTATTAGTATAATACCTTTCCATTTGTTTAGTTAATGGTCATCTAGTCGTATTTAGTTAGTTTAGGATAGTTTCTAACTTCGTCTTCTATTAATGTTTCTTTCTTTTAGAAACGTCTTTGTAAATCTATATAAGGAACTTTTGTTCCTTTGTTTAAGATAACATCGATTATTTGAATAGGCCGTCCCTGGGATGGCCTATCGTCCCCTACACTAGACCCCGTTCCCCCATTTCCGGACTGTTGCATGCTTTTTTGCCAAAATTGGGGACGGGAGAGGGACGTCCCCTAGTTGTCCCCTTGTCCCCAGGACAGTGATGGGTAAAATCAGATAGGGGACGCTTCCCCGGGTATCCCTGCCTAATAGTATCATTATTAGTGGTATCCTAACAAGTAACAACATCATCTACAAACAACACAATACAAAAAAAGTCTCATAATAGCTTTGCACAAGGCTTCTTAATGATGAGGATGTTTTCACAACTTTATTATGACATCTTCTTGTATCATATGATAGTGTTGTATTTTAGAAGGATGCCACGTACCCTAATTATGCTTTTTTTAATCTTTATGTTTTAAGCTAGCAATTGAGCATTATAGGAAAATATTGGTTATATTCTCACATTGGGATGTAGTTAAGAGCCATGTTTTCTTGTCTAGTTGTGAGTCTCATCTTTGTATGTTTGTTTATTATACTAGGCTTATTTATGATGGTACATGTATTCATATTGAGGCACATCTGAGTGGATTTCACTATACAAATCACCTCTATACTTATGAGCTGAATGGCTGAATATGGTGAAGCCTTGGTCGCTGCTATCATTATTTGAACTTTCCTTCTTGTTTCAACACTCGTAATTTTATTTGGTTTGGTAGCTGAGTGGAATTGATTGAATTGATCACATACATTGGTTGATTAGTTCATAAGTCGCAGAGTTAGACAAATTTCTTCTTACAAATTTGAAATTTAGTGATTCAGAATTTTTTTTGTTAAAAATGCCCTAAAATTTGTACAGAATGTTTGGATGCCCATTGTTAGAGTTTGGATGTTTGCTGGAGTTGTTTGATTGTGGTTAGGGGCTGGGTAGGGGAGGGGATGGTGGGTGGGGAGGCGGCATGGGTGTCATCCAACTGAAACAACTTCTGGTTTTTATTTTCTCTCTTACCATCATTGCCATTTTTTTCTTACTCCTGTTTGCAATCTTTAGGGGTGTTCCTGGTTGAGACTGTCAACATAACAACCCAACTGCTTGTTTCATATTGATTGCAGTATACTGGCTTAGCACAGTTGTATAACAAGGTAAATGGCCTTGACAATTTGGTTTTGGCTCTATTCTTTCAAGCAAGATAGAGTGTTTAATAAGAATATTTAATTTTTATTACATTTTCAGCTTTTAGATTTTTTTTTAAATCTTATTGAATTTATCAACTTTAATTGTCATTTGATTACATTTTATTTTAAGGTTTGATTTTAATTTTTAAATAATAGAAATAATTAAACTTGTATATTTATACTGTAAACATAAAGATTTATATTATTCAAACTTAATCACAATGTTTTTCTTGAATTGCATTTGTTGATGAACTTTTTTCCGAATATTTTGTTTGCTGAATTTAATCATGAACACAAATCTTGTGACTTAGATTAATTCTAAGCATTTTTACAATAATTCATGCATTATTTCTCTGGCCAATATACAAAACTGCAACTATTCAATGTGACAAATACTAAGCCTAACTACAATAAGATACTTAGACAATTCTAGGATTTTGGGGAATTGTATAATTTTTGTCCTAATTATGGAGGAGTGTGTGAGGTATCTTGATAAGCTAAAGTTAATTTAAAAAATTCAGGGAGTAGAGTCTAAGAACCAAAAGAATTCTCAAAGATGAACGATTATAAAGGCGTGCAATTAAGTTTGAGGTCAAGCTATCCTGCTGAACCTTGTAGCTTCTTTCTTGGTCTCATAGATTCATTTTGAACTTACTAGATGTGTATGACTCTAGTGCTGCTGCTGTTTTAGTGTTGCTTTGAATAAAGTTGAATGGGAAAAAAATCACTATGAAAAAGTTGTAACTTATTTGTGATTTATTATCTATCTTTGAAGAAACTTTAAAATATTGTTTTGCTTGGTAAATACTCACACACTGAGACAATATCAATCTTAGGCTAGCAGCAGGCAACCTCATCCAATAGGTATATGGTCTTTCAAAATTCTTTTGGAATTTGCAGCCAGCCTTATCTGGGTTAAAGTCTTCATTTTCACAGCCATTTCAACATGTGGAGCCTGGCTAACAGACATGAACCTAGGTCATCCTCTTGACATTTCTCCAAAGACTGCAAAAAGCAAATTAATATTTTAATTCATTTGATATGCTTGGATTAAGATTGTTGCTACTTAAGAATATGGCTCTCAGAAGAGGAGGAGGAGAGTGGATGATATTCCTAAGGGTGTCTAACAGTGTTCCAATTTATTTGTTTCATGGGGCAAACATAGATAGACTTGTATACTAGATTTGGTGTGATATCATTGTGAAAGAAGCTTATATGTTTTCACTTGATGATGTTGCCTGTTGATGCAGCATTTTAATTTTTATATGCTTATATTTATTGCTGTTTGATACCTCATCAATTGTTGAACATCAGTATTTAGCAATGAAACCTGCCATAATGGATGCTTTGGTATTGCAGACAAATTATATCATGTCATTCGAGGAAGTTGCATTAAAATTTGTTGCTGCAGGTGAACAGGTAACGATATTTGTATTTTTCTTATTTTACCTTTCACTGTAAATAGATCTAGGAATAAAATGTTTGCACAACTTTGATTGAGTGAATGTACAAAGGAGTAGAACAGCACAAGTATAGTTGGAATTTTTAAACAAATAAATTTCTGAAAATTTGGCCTACATGTATGTTTGTTATGCTTTTATCACATCCTCTATTTGTTGTTGTGTTCAATTACGGGTAGGGTGTATTCTTAATAATTGTGCTATGTATTTATGACATAGGGGTAATGGCAACATTCTAAGTTTAATATATCCAAAGAAGCAAGTCCCATTCAAAGTTGAGTGTTTTTTGCTGTGTGTATAGATATATGATAAGCGCATATAGGGTATATGATATGTGGTGAGGTGGTTGTAAGATATTCGCCATTTTAGGGAAGTTCAAGGGTGGGAGAACATGGTTAGGGACACTTATTTTGCTGCAAATTAGTAGGTCCTTTGATTAGAATGCTATGTAGCTGTGATTTGCATTATATGGATTAAATTGCATATTATCCCTGAGCATAGTAGGAGCCTCCTTGACACTCTTGTAGAAATTCTTAAGCTTCATTTTCGGTAGTGGAAATTTCTTTTGCTTGATCTGATTCTCCAATTTTGACTTGAGGATTTTTTAATCTTAAGGTCTTTTTTGGGAAAGAGCGAAGGCTTGTGGAGAATTACAAATATTCTAAACGATAATGATTTTTGTATGGTTTAGTGATGCAAATTTCCATGCATTTCCTTTGCTATCTTTTTTAGCTTATTTGTTAATGTGGAATTTGAAGGCAATGTATGTTTCTAAGGTTGTCTATTAGATTAGTAGCTTTTATTCAACTCAGTTTTTCTTTATGAAACCATCCTTAACCATTTGGAAGTGTCACATAGCATTTCAGTCTGTAAGATAAAGAGGGTTTACAAACTGCCATTGTCAAGGGAAGTAGGATGTTATCCTACTGGTTTACTTGAATGTACTTTTGTGTTGTGACTGTGCGTGTTTGGAAAACAGTATTTGTGATAAATTTTAGAGGTTAAACAGACTTAGGAGCTATTGATGTTATGTACATCAAGTTGGTATTAATATGCTTCATTTCTTTAGAAAATAGGATTCCTTTATTTTGTCTTTTACTCTAAATATTCTATGAGCCTCCTTGGTTCTTTAGAAGGTGCTGACATAAAATTGAATTCTTACAATAAGGTTGAATACTTACCTTAGTGTGTGGTGATCTTTACATGATCCTCATGTGCTTTCAATATTATGGGTTTCAAGTGTTCTGCTTTGAATTTCTAGGATAGTTATTAGTAGCATAAAGTTATAGGTGCTTGAGTGTTTTTCCTATGTGGTTGTTTTGGTTTGATATTGTGTTTAAAGCATTTTGCTTGTCTGGGAGGAGACTTCTTGTGTTGGAGTTTTTTCAGGCATTATGGGTATAGTATTATAAATAAAACACAGTCTCTTTCATTCTTTTTGCTGTTTTTAGATATTTTGTGTGAAAGTTCATCTCCTTGAGCACTGATTATTGTCAAATGAATGAGCTAGTAGTAACTTGTCATGGTGAAAAGCAATACAGAACTCAAGGCTAGATATAAAATACAACAGACTTCAATGATTCAATGTGACAGTGTAACCCTGTTCAACTTTGATTATAATTCCAAAAAAATTAAAGAGACTGCTTGTCCTTTCTTCACTCTATGCATATTAGGAGGCCTATCCAAGAGTTGTACCCTCAAAGAAGCAAAGTGTGAAGTGCTCTAAGCCATGTTTCTAAATTGTTATACTGATTCTCTTCTTCATATTGCACACTAATTTGATGAGGTTGTTTTCTTGGATCATCACCCCTCTTGGTCATAGCACCTGTGTACCCCATTTATAAATTAGGCTAAATACCTAACCAAATAATCCATAGTAGCATTTATTGCAAAAAAATTATAATTAATCAGGACTCGACCTTGTCATGATTTTTCCCCCAAAAAATGATGTTTTTCCCCATATAACTGGTCAACCAGGAAAAAATCAGTCAACAAATTGCAATTCAATTGTGATTTGTTGACCTATATAATTGGTCTTCTGCTTGGTTTCGTTGATTTTTGCAGTGAATTTTCTGATTTTCCAAGAGCAATTTTGGACAAAATTCAACAATTTGATTACATTTGAGGGAGCAACATCATATTCAGTTGGATCAGATTGAGTACATGATGAGCACACACTTATACTGAGTGGGCGAAAGGTGGGGGGGAAGGAGTGAATTAGTATAAGATTATTCTTTACTTTCTCAAATTAATAACCACAATAACTTCAAATACACAACATCAACAAATATGAACATAAGAACACAAGACTTATGTGGAAATCTTTTCAGGAGAAAACCACAGAATAAGGACTGCTTGGATCTACTGTCCAAATCTAGTCACCAAAATAAATAGTCTTTTACAACAATTTGTAGGCACCAACCCTCTGGAGAGAACCAACTCAATAAGAGACACCAATCTCTTTAATATGAGGTACTAACCTCTCCAATATAAGGCACCGACCTCAAACTCAACAAAGTCTTGTTTTCTTGAGAATAAATCTCCTTCAAAATCTGCCTTCAATAATCTTCTATTATTTTCTTCTCCTTAAATCTGCATGTGTTTGTATGATGTATCTTTTATTCTTCACACACTCTTCTCCACATTCCACAAACTCCTTTTATATCTTTACCAAGATAGGCGACTTTTTGGAAGGATACATTGCTTGACAAAGTAGGCAACTCTTCTCTTAACATGCACCTTTTCAAACTTGGGCTCTCACCATAAGGAGTCAGCCCCTTTTAAAAAATATAAATTTATTTAATTTTAATTTTCCAAGTGGGGCACCACTATAAGGGGGTCGGCTCCATGGAAAAATTACATTTATTTTTATTTTAAATCACCACATGGGGGCTTTAGGAATCTAAGGGTCAGCCATTAGAAATAGATAAAATTAAAATTTTATTTCCCTTTGTGAGGGTGGCGACTTCATAGAGGGTCGCTCATAAACAAATTCAAATAATCTTGATTTTGCAATGTTACAAAGATGAGGTGATTTGACCAATATTGGCGCCATAATTTGGGTGCCAAATATGCATCGATATGATGATTCACTTCCTCAACGATCTCTCTTGGCCTTCGATTTCCTTTGATATCAACGGCAATTAATTCAACAGTACAGTCTTCAGCAGCTTCACATCTTGCATATTTTTTATCCATTCATTTTGGTGAACTTCCTATTCCTATACAACACTTTTCTTCCAAAAAAATAAATATGATTTTTAATTTTTTTTGGGGCACTGCCAGACCCCTTTTCATCCCCCTTACACTTGCATTTGAGATTTCTAATTTGTATTCCAGCCTAAACATTTCTTCTTGCATCTATGGCTTCTTTCCTTTCCAATTTATCTTCTGCATTTGAAGATGAGATCATTTCTCTCTATATTACTTCTTATGACAATACTAGTGACTGCATTACCTTGTTTTTCTTCCTATTCCTCTCTTTCTTTTGAACAATTGTGAAGCATGTGCTCCACAAAGTTCAAACTTCTTACATGGATTTACTGTGTGTTTGTTGAACATAATTGCTTTGAAATGGATTTCTACATGTTTTATGCAACACTTAAAGTCACATTGTTACAATGGATTAGGCATTGCTACAAATTATTTGTCAATGGTTTTATATTTCTATATCATTGTTTACACTTTAAAGTATACACTTTAATTATGAACACAATTGCAACATGAATGAAACCTCTCACCAACCTTCCTACACCTATTCAAAAACCTTGCCCCATGGATGTTCATCCACCCTTTTACTCCTTCCGCCACATGGTTCAAGTCATTCAGTCTATAATGTGTGGCCCTAATGGTGTACACCTATTGATCTTGCCAAAAAAGATGAGCTCTCACATTCTCTTAGATTCAAACTCTTAGCTATCCCCACTTCTCGTGCCAATTTTAACCATTTGTTCTCAAAGTAGCTTTGCTTCGCAAATTTGTATCTTGCACACAATTATTCAACAAATTTACATATTTGCATCTTCCACACGATTATTTTGCATCTTGGTAGCTAGCCTCATTGGCTTCCTCCATTTTTTGTTCCTTTGTACTTAGTTTATAATTAATTTTCAAGTTTAAACTTCAAGTCAAACTATATAATCAGTGATCTCAAAATTAATGAAAAAAAATCATGTTTCAAAATTCATGGTGTATACTCATCTCCTCTCTCTCCCTCTTTCTCTTTGCAATTAATTTAGGTTAAATAAAAAAATTCAGCAATTTTTTCGTTTTTGTCTAGGTTGCTGAATTATTGATTTTCCTTGCTGCTTTTGGGTATGAGATGTCTTGGAATCCCTGTGGAATCAGACAGGGTTCGGGTTTCAAATGCATAAATGTTTCCGACTTGCACTTGACAAATCTGGGTGTTTCCACTAGTGACATGGCGATTCTGCAACGATTTCAAGGTGTTTGGCGCAGAGTTCAAATTTTTTCCACTATTTTGCTTGAAAAAGAAAACACAAACCCTAAGTCATCATTTTGTTTTCCTCTCTTGTTTGTTTTTCTCTTAGTCGTCGACTGCAAAAGAACGCGATTTCATTTCGACAAGTTCAAAGGCTTAGGCGAGTAACGGGTTGTAGGACGACATGGGTTGCAAGTATGACATAGTTAGCATATATCTCCATTACTGCGGCTCTTTGTGAGGCGCTAGGTCGCAGGTAGGGTTTTTCCTTGCAAAAAAAAGTTTATTTTTATTTTCTAATTTTTCTTTGTTGTTTAAAAATTTAAAGTTTAAAGTTTAAATTTTATTACATTTCTATTTCTTATAAAATGTAAAAAATCTATTATTATATTATAATTTTATAACTATAAATTTATAATTTATAATATATGTATTATGATTGATTTATTTTTTAACATAATAATAATAATATAATTAGTATTATATAATATACACATATTCATAAATATTAAATAAATAATTGTTTCATAATATATATTAATTATATAATATAGTAATTTAATTTGTATTTATTAATTATTACTTTAATATTGTGTAGTTTAAACTTCAATTTTAAAATTTATCATAATAGGTGTAGATTTAAATTATTTAGTATTATAATTATATAATTATTAATATAATTATAGATAATAGACTTATAGTTAATTAACTACTAATTTATTAATTGAAATTTTCTATTAATAATAAATTATAATATTGTATATAGTAATATTATTATAATTATTATAAATTATATTAAAAAAATTATATTAATATATTGTAAATTATAATTATACTAATTTTTAATTTTTGAATAATAAATTAAAATTAAATAATAAATGTTAATGTTAAATTTTTTAAAAATAGTATATAATTTATTATTTAAGTATTTAACATTTATGATTCAATAATTGTTTTTTGAATTTTGTTAGTGAATATAATCGCAACCAATACTAGTTCTATTGCTTGATGCACCTTCAAAACCAATCCAAATTCACCTTTATGAAAACATGTACAAATGATAGAACAAGCTCGAGGGGGAGGAACATTTGTTTGGATATGCAGTTTTTGTAATGTGAGGTATACTAGCTCATATAGTGGTGTGAAAGCCCATTTATGTGCCATCCTCCTTGAAGGAATCAAAGCATGTCTGAGAAAGGATGGTAATGGGTTATCACCTTGACAAATAGCATAATTTATTGGAGAGCAAGAGGAAGCAAATTGAAGACTTGCTCATGGCACAAAGCATCCTTTGAGAGGAAGGGGATCAAGGAGGCCCCTTGCTTCTCCATCTCATAGTGACTTTCCTGATGTTGTAGTAGAGAGCCACCCATTTTTGAGTAGAATTGAAAATCCTGTTATGTGAAGAGAAGCAAGGAGCCATTAGAGAGAAATTTTAAGAATGATGCTAGCGAGATTGTAGATCAAACTGTTGCAAGATGTCTATATGCAAATGGTTTGTCATTTTAATGTTTCTCAATCATTATATTGGCAGGATATGTTGAGAAAGTAAATGAGGCTCCACAAAGGTGCACAACGCTAGGTTATGAGAAGGTGTGTAGCACCTTACTAGCAAAGTCAATTATTTATGATGGATGGAAGATGCTAGAAATTGGCCATTAATCAATGTGATTGTAGTGTGCCGTAAGGGGGCAATGTTTTTGAAAGTCATGGATTGTGAGGGATAGGTGAAGGATGCACAATTTATTGCTAACATCCTTATACAATGCATTAAGGATGTGGGTCCTCAAAATGTTGTCCAAGTAATAACAGACAATGCAAAGAATTGTAGAGCTGTAGGTATGTTGATTGAGACATGGTTTGAACAAATATTTTGGACACCTTGTGTTGTTCACTCTCTCAACCTCATGCTGCAAAAGTTGGGCGGGAAAATAAATTGGATCAAACAAATTTATGTTGAGGTTGAAGAGATCCAAATGTTCATCACAAATCATCACATGTCACCACCCATTTTTAGAACACTTTCACTGTTGGAGTTGTTGAAGGTAATTGAAACACTTAAATTATTAAATTTTACATTTCACTTTAGTAATTGCTAATTTATTTTTTTAAATTTGAGCATGTCTTCTTTATATTTTAATTTTAATTTTAAATTTTCGAATAGGTTGCTAAAACCAGATTTGCATCCAACACAATTGTCTTGAGGTGACTTGTAAAGGTGCAGGAGCCACTTTCTAGCATGGTTATCAGTCAAAGTTGGTCCCTATGGAGGAAATCCAATACTAAAAGGGCAACAAATGTAAAGTAGATTATCCTAGATGACATTTGGTGGGAACGAGTGGAATATCTTCTTAGTTTCACTGAGCCCATCATGAGTATGATCTGTTTTATTGACTTGGTTAAGCCATGTTTGGGAGAGGTATATGAAGGCATCGACTCAATGATCAAGAAAATAATGTCATCATGAATCAAAAAGATCAAGATCTTGAAGAAACTTTCTTCAAAGAGGTGCAAACAATTTGTGTAGAGCGATGGAACAAAATGACCACCCCACTACATCTTGCATTTGCATTGACTCCCAAATTTTATAGTCATGAAATTCTTGTTATGCCATCAAGGGTGCCACCATACAGAGATACAAAAGTTAGTGATGGGTGTAGGAAAGCACTTACTAAACTCTTCCCTGATCGTGAAATGGAGGATTTAGATACAAGTGAGTTTGTTGGTTTTTTAGCCTCTGGTCAAAGTGCTTTTGCTCTTTGTGACAAGTTTAGGAAGGATGCTCATGCTTGGTGGTACCTCAGTGGCCATACATCACCACACCTCTAAACTCTTGCGATCAAAGTTTTATCTCAAGTATCTTAAATTTTATTACATGCTCTAAATATGTATTGTTTACTGTTTTAAACATAATAAAATTATTAACTTCAAATTTAAAGTTTGATTTACAATTTTATAATTGTAACCCTCTCTCTTTGTTTCAATAGGTTGCTAGTTCCTCTTCGTCTGAGTGAAATTGGAGTACATACTCTTTTATCCACTCAATGAAATGCAACCGCTTGGCAACAAGTAAGGCGGAAGAGCTAGTGTATATGCATTCCAACTTGCACCTTCTTACTCATAGAAAGAATGAGTACAAGGAAGGAGGCATGAAGTTGTGGGATGTAGATCCAAAGCAAACTGATTTGGATTTTTCAGCTGCCACACAATCTTTACTTTTTGTGGAGTCGAATACCCAACGTGCTTCTAGTGCAAGTGATAGTGGGGTTGCATGTGGTTCTACTAATTTACCTACATCATCTAATGTTAATGATGATGTTGGTGTTGATCTTCATGATGACCCATATAGTGTCGATTACTATTGGATTATTTTATTTTAAATGTTGAACCAATGAACAAAGAGTTCAATATATCTATTGTAACATTCAAGTTTTGACAAATTGATATCAAATTAAATCAATATATTGTATTTCAAATTTGTAATATTTTGGTAGTTCTAAGTTTTGTTTAGCATATGCATGATATGTGGTATTGTAAATTTAATTCTTGCTTTTACTTTTTAGGCTGCAAATATGTATATATCTATGATTTTTATATGTTTTTTGTATGGACATACCCAAACGTACCCAACTCCCAATTTTTTTTTTTTGCTGTATTGGTGTACCATACTTGTACGTTGTACCCGATTCAAAAACTTAGCTTTTTTTTTAATGAATTTTCTATTGTTTCGGGTTTCAATTTTTAATTGATTAATTGAAAACTTTGTCTTATGTTTTTTGAGTTATTCTCAAGCAAGATATTTTCTACTATATAGTAGGCTATCATGAATAGGCACACATTTTCTAAACTATATGCCATGCTTTTGGATACATAGATTTTGAGTGCATCTATAAATTAGGCTAAATATCTAACTTAAAAAACTATCACCTGATTTTAATGAAGATTTTTTGTATATAGTAGAGACTCATGGCTCCATTTTTTGAAATCTTGTCTATTATGTTGATTTTGGTGCATCTAGAAATATGACAAGGCAATAAGAGCAGTTCTATAACCTCACTCCATCAACTTCCCATGGACAAGTTTGACTTGGCAATGATACATCCTTTGAAGTGCAAGGTATTGGGGATATTTCTTTACCACTCAAGACTCACAAGTGTCGACTTACAAAGGTTCTATATGTTTTAGGGATCAAAAACCTAGTTTCTAGAGTACAATTTGAAAGTTGAATTTGATAAGTATAATGGTGAGAAATTATGTCTCATTTGGGAAAAAGACTCATAATGGTGAAGTTGTTACTCGTGTTAGGGGTTGGTAAAATGTTTCAATTTGGTTGATGTCACACATAAAGACCAGGCCCTTGTAGGAAAAAAAAGTTCATTTGCTACTCTTTGGCATAGAAGATTTGTCCATCTCAATTTAGGGTATCATATTGCATTGAGTAAATGAGATATGGTGTGAGGACTTCACCTCGTGAAGAAAACAATAGTTCTTTTTTCTAATTGTGTTGTTGGGAAAGAAAATTAGTCTCCTTTTCTTGCTATAGAAACACTAGCCTCTAGTCCCTTGGATTTGATGCATATCGATCTATGTTAATGTAAACTTTGTCTACCGCACCCCTATTTCTCCAAAGGGTTTTTCCTTTCCAAGGCATTATTGGAATTTTCATCATTGATATAGTTTTGCACTCAAAGTCTCAAACTTTGGTGTGGAGTAAAGCCACGTGTCCGGTCCGCGCAACCACAATTAAGCCTGGGAGCTATTACTTAAGGTGTGGTGCGCCAAGACACCACATGGCGGCTCCACACGCCAACTAAAAGGAATGAGCGATGTTTTCTTCCCATCAAGCACTCGCCCTCTCGTGTGACATGTGTCAAGGAAACACAACCCGAAGGAGCTTTAGAGCATCGTAAGTAATATCTGATGCGCGGTTGGCCGAAACTCTTGGGGGGTCCATTGCGAACAAAGGGAAAAACGCTAGCAAGTGGCCTACCTGTTTGCACCCTGGAAATGAATGCTCATCACTGGCACTCAGATTATGAAGGGTCATAGGCAATTGCTGATCAGATCAAGGTGGAGCAGTTGGCATCATCGCCCTCATTGGAGGTCGCTCATGATTGCTCAGTATGGTCATTTCAATGGTCTAGATGGAGTTGAGGCCGACGGGTATGTGAGTGGGGAATCTTTTTGGTTGTGTTGGTTTCCATTTCGTAGGGGATGGCTTTTTATATTTAAGCCTTGTGCGGCATGGTTAAAGTAGTAAAAATTTTTTAATCACTTAACATAACTCAAAAGGGATAATTATTTTCTGTAACATAGATCTTAGTATGCTATTTTTCTTGAAGAATGGTACTGAATACATAAGAACTGTGCCATGTTCGCCATTGCCATGTGTTTAGCTCGGTTTGTTTATTTGAATTCATGCTCTGTGTATATCAAAGTGTTTGCGGTTACAATTCATTCTCTTTCAACTTTTATAATTTTAGTTGCCTTAATGTATGCAGGGTTCAAACTTTTGCAGAAATTATTTTGATTGAGATTTTATTATGCCATATTAGGTTTGAAATGTTGTAAAAGCCTTGCACATCGCCTAAGGATTATTTGTTTTTCATTCCTTCTCCCTTTTCCTCCCCCCTGTAAACACAACGAAGAGCCGACTTCTAAAATCCTAGAGGTTGTTTTGCAGAGTGCATCTTAGTCCCCCATTTGCAGAACTTCCCATAAATTGTATCATCTAAGCGTCACCTTCAGACATCAAAAGTTTTTTTTGGCACGCCCGATGCGACCGAAATACTCCGCTAGGGAAGAAGGAAGTTTATGAGTCGGAGGCCCGTCACCAGATCACTGACATCGTGTAATCCCGAATTGCTCTCACCTCTGCTGGTGACTATCAAACAACAAAGAACTCCAAGAAGTGGAGCAACACAGACACCAACGCAAGCTTAAGCGCAACAAATGGCTGTTCCAAGACCACCCAGGAACTTTGTAGCATGGAATAGTGGTAGCTCGCTCATTCCTTCGACCCCTCCAACAATGTGGGTTCCCATTCTCGCTAACGCTCTAAAAGCTCTCACTAAGTTCAGTGGAGAGGATTGCAGGACACTAGTGGAACATCTGCAAGATGTTGCAGACGTGTGCATGGTTCATCATGTGATAGAGCAGAATGTCGCCTTGAGGTTGCTTGTTGCTTCCTTTAAAGGGAAAGTGCTAGACTAGTATAGATCATTAGCCCCTAATTCAATTGCTACATGGGATCAACTTGAGATAGCTTTTTCGAAAGATTCTCAGAGGAGGGTGACTAATATTCCTTACTCCAACAGCTGATAACCATCAAAAGGGTTGCTCAAGAAGCTGTCACGGATTTCAACACTAGGTTTCACAAAACGTGGCAAAGGATCCCCTTGATAGCTAGAAGCCCAGTGGGTATGGCTATTGTTTTCTACCTGAAGGCTTTTAACTTTGATATAGCCGTAATGATTCAATCATTAGGAGGATAGACCCTTCCAGATGCATATGACTTGGTTGTTAGAGCTGAGAACAATCTTATAGATGTCAAAAAGCTCCCTCCTCGACTGCCTATGCCAGTGTTCCCCGATATACCATCTCTGATACCTGAAGATGCTCCCAACACATCTGCCATGCCTCCTTCCATGTATGTGTATCCCAATGCACAAACCAATGTAGTTGCTCTTGCATCCTTGGTTGCAGAGGTGAGCGACATGAAAAATTTGCTGCAAACCTTTTCAAGTGAGATACTTAACCTCAAAAGGCAGCAAGCTGTGCCGCTTAAGCCCCCTTACCAAGATTTTCAAGGTAGTAAACCTCCCTTCTAGCATAATCAATACCAGGGAGGGGTGCGAGCAAATAATCATTCCTAGCCTTCGAATCAAATAGTTTCAGTCCCCATTGTGCTTCAAACCATGACGCCAAATCATAACAGAGAAATCGTAGTTGGTCAGAATAATTCGGTGGATGACTCGAGTGCATGGTGTTTCCCATGCAATGATGAGCATATGCCTTAGAATTGCCCTAGGGAAAATCTCCAGTAGAGGATCTTAAAACAATGGAACCAAGGGATAACTGCTGATACAAACGCAAGTCCCTATCAGTCCCTGGGAGTGGAAAATGCCATCCTAGAGGCGCAAATGCAAGGCATGTCTCTTGAACAAGAAGGAGAAATTTTTTCGAACCATGCTCTATTTTCTTGGATGGAGGGAGAGGATGCAATGTTCACCAATGACACATCAATGTCTCAAACCCCTCAAGTTCAGTTAGATTATTTCACCCGGTCTAAAAGGAGGTTGACTAGAGAGCATGTACTTGTTATACCACAACCTAAGCCAGTCCCTCAAAAGAGCCTGGAACCACTAGTAGTGGTCCTTGTGTTCCAGAAGCAGAGCGAGGCGACAGTGAGCAAGGCGAAGGAGTCAAAACCCCAAATAGCCGAACCGCTCAATGTAGTGGAGCAATTGAAGAAGGCCCCAATCCATGTCTCTTTATGGGATATTTTGGCTATCCCTAAGCAAAAACCCTTGTTGCAAGAAGCTTTGGAGGAAGATTAACTACCATTGCCGCAAGCTAATGCATCCCCAAAACCCAATCAAGAGAAAGGAAAAAGGCCTGTTCAAGAGTCTCGGGCTTTGGGAGTTGTGACATTCATAAACACAAAGGAAAAGGTGGCGAAGGAGGAGGTAAGTAATAAGCCAAAACCTACCCCATTTTTCTTGACCCTCGTTGTAGGGGATAAGCTATTACATAATTCTATGATTGACTCTGGTGCTAGCACCACAGTCATGCCCAAATTGATTGCGGATTCACTAAAATTAGAATATGAGCCCCTTGATAGAGGAATCATGTAGTTAGATGGAAAAAGGGTCGAGGCCGTAGGACTAATCAAAAGCCTTCCCTTGACCCTATATTCATGTCCCAACATTATAGTCGCCCAAGAGGTGGTTGTAATTGATATCCCTCCCATCTTTGGGCTATGTCTATCTAGGGATTTTACTGCTAAAATTGAAGGATATTTGTCTCTTGATTGGTCTCATCTAATCCTAAGAACCAAGTGTGGTGCCAAGATGAAAGTATTATCAGAACCCTACACTTAGAGCACATAGTAGACGATGCTATGATGAACTTTGAAGCTACACATATGTCTTTCACGAAAAATGAAATGTATTGTGTAGAGATGCTAGAAGATGAGGAGACTACTAGGGATAGAAGCCTCGAAGAAGAAGTCTTGATAAATGAATTTATGAGAAGTGACCCATTCAAAAAGTATGATGCTATTGGCCTTGGCACGTACGTGATTTATGATGAAGATCAATGTAATGTCCCCGTTTTCCATCCTGCCGTTACATGAGCTATATTAATTAATTAATTTAATTATTTAATGTTGCTTGGAAAAGAGTGCAATTGTAAAGGTAGTATTAAATAATTATATTAATGAGGCGAATAAAGTGACACCATGGAATATTTAAAAGATATTATACAGTATTTTATTGTCACTTTATGAAAAGGTGTTTTGGCGGGAAAATCTAAAAAGGTATTATAAAAGGACTTGAGAGCTCATTTTCTCATTATGTGAAGATTATTATTATTTTTTTTGGTTTGAGAGCTCAGCTTTCGGGTGCTTGAGGACGGAAACCCTTGAGCCTACGGATTTGGATGAAAACCTGAATCCTTTCATAGGCGGATTCACTTCAGGATTCACGTTTGGACGTCAACGATCGATTCATCGATTTGCTGAAATTTGTGAGTCGTTCTGAGACAAATTTCTAAGGTTTTTGATAAGTTTCAGGAGTGAAGATTTCACAGGATATTGCATTGAAGATTTCCAGGTTGTGAAATAATTCAGAGCTTGCAAGGTGCCTAGTTTGAAATATTGCAAATTAATATATTTATTTTATGCTTAGAATCTCTGCCATTCGTACCATATTCTTTGGACAGAAGGGGCCGTATGATTTATAGTGGGGCGATGAATTAATCCTCTTGCTAGGTGTGTTCATAAGAAACGTGTGATTGCCTTACACCCTCAACATTGGAAAGAGATCAGCTATAGGCAAAGTCGTGACTATTGTTATTAATACTTGGGTTGCATTTTATTACTAGACGTGTATCTTCTGGAAGATATTGCTTTAATGTTCATTGTTGCTGGGCATAGCACTTATAGACCATACCAATCTGCATTCATTTGCTGAACACTTACAGGTTGCATGATGAAGAGTAGGCATTCAAGAGTTTGGCATAAGATATAGGCTGAGTCGGGGGTTGCATAAGGGAATCGCAGCCTTCTTTCAACTCCAATACTTTCTTGTGACTTGCAAGGGCATTATTAGCAGTGGCGTGGGAGTCTAATTGGGCTGGCATGAGAGTTAACACCTTGTACAACAACAAACACCAAATGTGGGCTTGGAGATGCATCACGTGGAGTTTCCTAAAGGCACCAAGGCTGGAGCAGAGGTTGACTAAAGGCTATGGACTGTGTGTGAGTCTCATGCACATTGCTATCATTTCACATGGTGTTGTGAGCCATTCCTAAGCCAGATGTGGAGTTTCCAGGTTTGATCAACAATAATAAAATTGCTGTTCATTACTGTATACTGTCTGAATATCATTTGTATGAAATTGTCTACTGTGTTGCACAATCCAGATTGCTATCAGGCTATAAAATTGCTCATTGTCACTGTTAGTTTGGAATGTAATATTGCTGTAGCTTGACAATGTGAATATTGTAATAACAGTGAATGATACATGAACATCAATGTGTAATGTGCAATGTATCTGAAGTTTTCAATTATTATATTATGCAATATATTGTGCATGTTTGGCAAAATGTTTCCAAGTGTCAAACTAGAAAATCGAGTTAAAAATCGTGTAAGATTGGGCTAGGGATTTTACAGTGGTATTAGAGTTGTGCATCTTGCCAGCCTGAGGGTTATCAATGAAAGGTTTATTTCAGTTGTTTCATTGAGTGACCAGCACTCACCTAACACAGTTTCAGCAGGTTATTGGTTGAGTAAGATGAAATCTATGCAGGAACTCATGACAAAATTGACGCAGGTCTTCTGGGACTATGATAAGAATTTGACAAAGCTTCTACAACATCCTGAAATATTAGATCCTCTTTCTGCAAAGGAAAGGAAAGCTAATACTAATACAGAGGAAAAAGGAAAAGAGGACTTACAAAAAGAAAGCAGCAAAAATGATCTCTAGAGAAAGAAACTTTGCTTTGTATGCAAAGAAGCTTGGGAACCCAGCCATAGGTGTCAAGACCAAGGATTGGAGCAAATAGTCACAAAAGCAAAGATTGTGAAAGAGGAAATTGCCTCTAATGTTTTTGATGCTAAGGATGAAATTGAAGTTTCAGGTGCTTCCTCCATTACAACTGAGTTTGATGATTCTAAGTGTGATTTTAACACTGTCCCATTTCTTCTACACGAAGAAAGTATGACATCATCTAGTGAAACAGTTAAGTGGGATGATGATGATGACTTTGTCTTTGGAACTGACGCTGCCCTAGTTCCAAATCAGCAAGTATGCAAAGAGTTTATCATAGAAGAAGATTTTGGGGAGAGTCAAGTTCTTCAAGGTCAATCAGCTACTTCATCAAATGAATCCAATATTGTTCATAAGCCTAATGTGGAGAACCAACTGAAGGTTAGTGAAGACAAGATTGTAGCAGCATTATCACATTTCGATAGCTGTCACAAGTTGATTGTAAATCACCTTTGGAAGGTTCAACTTGAGGGAGGGCAAAAAGGTTTTGAAGAGGAATCCTATCATGCTGATTTATAGGCAATCAAAACAGCTATGGAGACAATGAAATCAAATTATTTAAATCTGCTTTCAGATCGAGATCATCTCCTCGATCTTGCTGTAATTTGTTTAGATGCTTTGAGAAGGAAAGAAGTTGACAATCTTACCTCCGAGCTTGTGAATACTAAAAATTCCTTGGAAACTACTGAAGTAGCCCTTCAAGAAGCAGAAAATCAGATTAAGGAGCTTTTTTTACAACTGAGTTTGGCACATTCTAGATCAGGCCATCAGGAAATCAGTCTTCTATGGCAGACCCATCCAAAGAACAACCTCACTCACAAATTATGGAAATTAAACAAATGGTTGAAGAAGTTAGTGAACTCCATGTGCGTGAGACATTGCATGAAAATTCTGGCAATCCCCATACTCAAATGATTCAACATGGTGATACTGATGGGGAGGTACTTCAAGAGTATGAACTCTTGAAATTGGAGGAGAAAATTTCATGAGAAAGTGCAGATTGCAGCCATGAGGTTAAGGCTTTGATAGGCAATGGATATAATCTTCAGCATGCTACACCTCTTGGATCAGCCCTTAAGGATGAGTATTCAACAAGAAAAGATGTTGAACAAACCTTAGTTCGCGTTGAAATGACAAACAAGTTCATTGAATATCTCATTTGGACTATTAATTTTGAGGGGGGACAAGAGGGTCCAAGAGTTGGAGTCAAGGCATTGAGTTTGCAAGCAGTCAAGCATGCCCTTGAAGTCCTAAAATCAGGTAACTTGCATTTGCTTTTCGTTAGAAACCTTGCCATCAACTTTGCAAGGAAGTTCTTGGTGGAAGAGAGGAAGGTGGATGAGTTAATTTTAACTCACTCCCCTCCCTACAAGGTAGGAGAAGAGTCACCTAATGATGAAGAATCATCCAGTGACAACCATAGCTCTACTGTCACCGAGGTTGAGCATGAAGATGTCTTTGGGGTAGAGCATATTGAATGTTCATCAGTTGGATTTGATGAGAGGGTTTGGCGTGATGATGCAAACCCATCTCTCCATGATTTGCATTGTGAGACTCCCAATGATTACAATGAGGAATGGAATCCTAGTGTTGCTTCAAGATTTCCATTGGAGTTTGTGGATGCATTCCACTACGATTACACTGTGGTATATGCATACTCTTTTTCTTTCGGCCCACTTACAGATAACTTGATGTTCCGAATGACACATAAGAGTGGGGTGGATGGTTGGTTTGAGGTGTTTCCTTCTATGGAAGGAGGAAACAAATCTTACGGGTATTCTAAGTTGCTTCTTCAGGTTGGTCATGCTATTGGGATACATGATAAAGAAGCAAAGATTGGGTGGTTTGGCATTCCAATTGTAATAAGAGTGGTGCAGTAGGAGCCATCAAGGATTGGGAATGAAAGACTACCAGTTTGTCCATGGGATCCAGGAATTTTAATTTTGGGTGGATTGCTTCACCGATTGACAAAGCTTGACAAAGTCTTGGGCTTCAATTGCATACAAAGGATATTTGTTGGAGGATTCGACAGGTTCATTTGGGATTCAGGTGGTTGGTGGACAAATGGAGTTGGTATTTTGCTTTGGCCTATAGGTGCTATGGTAGTTGGGTTGGTATGTAGTTGCAAATTGCTTGAGGGTAAGCAATATCTGGGAAGGGAGGACTGTAATGTCCCCATGTTTAGCACTATGCTTTCCAGAGACAGTTAGCCCTTTCCTAGACACCCGTAGACTAGTGAGATGCAGAATTAGGGTTTCCAGTTGTTTGGAGGCTTCAGTTGTGGATTCAGGGATTTGCATGTTAGAGTTTAGCAGTTTTGTTTATGGATTCTTTCTGGGTTTTTGGAGGGCTTCAGAGGGATGTGACATGCATTTCGATCAGTGGTTTGCATGCAGGTTTGGGTTCTGGATTCTTTCTGGGTTTTCAAAGAGCTTCGTAGTGGTATGACATGCATTTGCATCTGACAACCTTTTCCGGACTTACTATTTTTAGTAAGTTGTGACGGCCGCCCGGTTTGTGCTCAAAACGCATTTGGAGTCACTATTTTTAGTAGTATGCTATTTATAATAAGTGCTATCCTTTGTAGCTCAGTTTAGGGTTTTCCAGAGGGGTTTCTATTTTTAGTAGTGGCCAGTTACAGTGTTGCCATCTTCAGTTGGTCACAGTTTCCTCATTGGTCTTCAGTTTCACTCAGCTTTGGGCTTTGGGCATATACTTACTATTTATAGCAGTGCTATTTTTAGTAAGTCACCATTGGGCAAGTTGGTTCCAGGCTTGTGCATTTGCAGCAGTGAAATTATCTAGTTTTCAATTGGAGAGCCTAAGGTTGCAGCTTAATATTTGATTATTTGACCACTTAGTCATTTTTTATAAAATTGAATTATAAAGTTAAATTATAACTTAAGCTAAGGGGTAAAGTGGTCATTATGGTACCAAGGCACCTAGAGGAACAACTTAAAGTTGTTTTGAAAGTTTAATATTTCAAAAAGGGACTTTAATAAAGTGACGCCAAAATGGAGGAGGCAAGTCTTTTTAAATAAATTATTATTTTATAATGGACGCCTAAAGAAGAGGAATTAATATTTTAAAGGGGTTTTGATATTTTTTATAAGACTTCCAAAGTGGACACCAAAACGAAGAGATGAGACATTTAAATGTTTAAAAATTAAAAAGGTGAAAAGGGCGCCCATTTCTGCCCTAATCTTATAAAATGAAGTTTGGCTCTCATTTCTCATTATGCAGACTTGACAACTTACTAAAATGCTGCTGGATTTTCATCTGGTTGCTTGGGAAACATTGTGAGGACGAAAACCCTCCATTGTTGGGCTGATTTCGGTGGTGAAATATCCACCCTAGTCAGATATTGGTGCTGGTTACAAATTTATTTCAACATGAGCTTCAAGATTGATCTACAGGAGAAAGAAACATGAAGATTTTTCAGTACTTTAAGAGTTTTTGGTGTGCTTTGGTTTAGCTTCAGTTTTGATGTAATTTTCAGAAGTTTTGGAGTGATATTTTCCAGTTTCTGGACAACTGCAGTCATGGACCTGAACCTGGTTTTTCATTAACAGCTTTTTATCTCCTGAGGATTTCATTCTGGGTATTGTTGCAAAATATTCCTCTTCTCAGGACGATCATTTTGAGTACTTGTTTGCAATTTTTGGTGAAGTGTGCAATTTTCTAGGTCAAGTCGACCTATCCAGGAGGGCCGCCCCTTGCTCCATTAAATCTTCTGTTTTGACCTGCACAAAGGGAGTTTGGGTTGGAGGCTTTGGTGTTAGAAAAAGGGTGCTTGGGCGTTGGAATTTAGTGTGTCTTGGTGTGCAAAGACTATGCTGGGTTTGGTGCTCATTTCTGGAGTTTATTGCTGCTACAAAATGTTTACCAGGTCTGAAAATTAAATGTTGTATTTCATGATTATAAATAGAAAAGAAAACTTGTTGTTTCTTGTCATTTCATTGAAAAGAGTTTTCAGTTTATTGGTATTGTTATCTCTTGCAATTTGTTTCATTGAATGCATTGCACCACAAATCAAATACAAATAAACATCTACAAACAAGCAAACAGCAACAAGAGGATTATCAAAAAAAAAAAAAAAAACAGGGGTGCTATCTTACATTTCCCATCTCGTCGCTACTGGAGCTAAATTAATTAATCAATTTAGTTATTTAATGTTGCTTGACAAAAAGAGCAATTATAAAGGTAATATTAAATAATTATATTAATGAGGCGAATAAAGTGACAGCGTGGAATATTTAAAAGATATTATAAAGTATTTTAATGTCACTTTATAAAAGGGTGTTTTGGCAGGAAAACCTAAAAAGGTATTATAAAAGGACTTGAGAGCTCATTTTCAAATTATGTGAAGATTATTATTATTTGTTTGGTTTGGGAGCTCAGCTTTCAAGTGCTTGAGGACGAAAACCCTCGAGTCTACGAATTTGGACGAAAACCCAAATCCTTTCACAGGCAGATTCACTTCAGGATTCGCGTTTGGACGTCAACGATCGATTCATCGATTTGCTAAAATTTGTGAGTCTTGTTTTGAGACAAATTTGTAGGGTTTTGGATAAGTTTCAGGAGTGAAGAATTCATATGATATTGCGTTGAAGATTTCCAGGTTGTGAAATAATTCAGAGCTTGCAAGGTGCCTATTTTGAAATATTACAAATTAATATATTTATTTTATGCTTAGAATCTCTGCCAGTCATACCATATTCTTTGGACAGAAGGGGCCGTACGATTTATAGTGGGACGATGAATTAATGCTCTTGCTGGGTGTGTTCATAAGAAACGTGTGATTGGCTTACACCCTCAGCACTGGAAAGAGATCAGTTATAGGAAAAGTTGTGACTATTGTTATTAATACCTGGGTTGCATTTTATTATTGGACGTGTATGTTTTGGAAGATATTGCTTTAATGTTCATTGTTGTTGGGTGTAGCATTTACAGAGCATACCAATCTGCATTCATTCGCTGAACACTTACAGGTTGCATGATGAAGAGTAGGCATTCAAGAGTTTGGCGTGAGATGTAGGCTGAGTCGGGGGTTGCATAAGGGAATCACAGCCTTCTTTCAATTCCAACACTTTCCCGTGACTTGCAAGAAGAATAATTTCAAGTGACATGATACACAAGAAAGCCTTCCTATGTGCAAGCAATGAAACTTTAGTGAGAAGGATGCTCCAAATAGGCATCTCGAAGGAGAAATTAGTCCTTTAAGTGACATTGATGACTTATGGGGGTCTCTAAGTGTCAAATATGGTGTCTTTATGTGGCAAAGTAGTTTGAAAGTGCATTTGAGGGTAAAAGCGAGTCCTTTGAGTGGCAGATGCAGGCAAAATAAGTGCCTCGGTGCAACTTCAGTTACATCAATGAACAAAAGCATGCTTGACTTGTGTTGTGAAGGTTTTGAGTGACAAAGGTGATGTTTAGGCATGCCTACAGCTATACATAACATCATTTTGGTGGTAGAAGTAATAGGAACATGTGCCTAGACAACTTTGAGTGACATGAGTAACAAAACCAAGCCTTTGTATGAGTCTTAAGTAGCAAGAGAAGCTTTGAGGCATGCCTGGAATGATAAAGAGAAGTTTAAGTGGCAGAGTAAACACAAGGATGTGCCTAATCAGTGAATATAAGATGTTGAAGTGCAGGAACACCATGAAAGGAACACCTGAGTGTGATCTAAATGACTGAGGCATCAAGGTTGGGCACTTAATGATGTTAAGACAGACTTAAGTGGCATCACCTCCATAACAATGCACCTAATAGGATTTCAATCTTCTGAAATGGCGAGACCATTGCCTTAAGTCAGTTATATCAGTAGCACTTAGAGTAATAAATGATGGCAGGCTATGCACTTTCACTATACCTCTAGTTTCAAGTACTTTCTGTAGTTTGAACAGTCACAGTCAGAACAATGAAGAATAAAGGGCATTTTCAGTATAAATCTTGTGACTTATGCAAAACATTCTCAACTAGAGTTTGGCTGATGTAATTATTTGTATTCTAAAATTGTTGCAATCATCTACTGTTTTGTGTGTAATGTAGATTTGTGTTCAATAACAATGGTTTCAGATTTTCAGTGGTAGTTCATGATTATTTTCATCTTCAGTAGGGTTTGTCCCAAGTGTTTGGCAAGTGCGAAGGTATGATGTGGCAGCCATGCTTGTGGTCATCAATATGAAAGAAGGGCTCAGAGCACTGGAAATCTTGCGATTGCATTTAGGTCAATTCTCTTCAGGGGATGACTTGTCTCGTGAAGGCTTTAATCATTGACAAAGGACCTATGGTTTAGAACTCTAAATTTGTCTTGTCTATGGTGTGGCATCAGATGTGAATCACCAAGATTGTTTGGTGAAGTCTCATTGTGTTTAAGGTTTCAAAAATCTTAAGAGTATCCAGCAGTTTTAGAGAAACAGCTGCATCAGATTCATAGAGGACATTTGTGCATCAATTGCTATTTTTGGCAGTTGCTATTTTGGAGGTCTTATTCTTAGACAAAAAAATGATCTATTTTTAGGTTGCTTTAGTTAATTTTTATTTTATCCTTTCTTTTTATAGTTTTTGCTTTAAGTTATTTCTTTCTTGCTTTTGAAAGGTTTAAGTGGTTGTGCTTTAAAACATTGATTGTTTGGGATAAATTAATTATTATCACGTCCCAAAAATTTGAAATTTGGTAACTTATAAATATTTGCTTTAGGGACAATAATTAAATATGATAGTGGACACTATGCTTATGGTGCTGAAATTGTCATTCAAGTTAGCTTACTTGTCTTTGTTTGTGATTTTATTGGTAAAAATGAAATTGGATAATAACATCAGGTTATGTATTGAAGTTATTTGTTCATCTAGGTTATGGATTTGAAATTGGATAATAACAAGTTGTTCAATCATTGTCACATGTTATAAAATCAGTCATAATGGGTTAAATTTTAAACCCTTAGCCGACCCTTGGTCCATTGAGCTAGAACTACGAGTGATTTTAAACTATACCTTTACCTACATGTTTTAAATTAAGTTTAAGTTTTGTTTGCTCAAAAGTTGCTTTAGATTCAGGTTTCTTCATATTTAACATGAGTGGGGTACTGATTTGTTTTGGGTACATGCAAGGTGCTACAGAGCACACCCAATTTTTTCCAAGTATGTTGTGTAGTGTACTTGAACAAACATGGGTAGAACCTAGTACCCTTCTAATTTTTGTTTGCTTTTTTGACTAAGTTAGAGAACACGACCAGATTGGGGTCTCTATTTGAGGGATTAAAGAGGGAGCATTGGTTTGTCAACACCCTCATATGGTCCACATTTTGTCATGTGATTGCTTGGAGGTGTTGTCCTTGGCATCAAAGGGGATTGATTACTTGTTTGGTCTAGTAACATGGAGGACTAGGATAAACTACTTGTTTGCTTCCTAATCCACACCACCTTGACTTGAACTAGTTATTGGAGGTGCATTTGATTTCGGGCTTTGCTTGTAACGACCTATTCCTTGCGTAATTTAAAATGTTTCCAATTTTACTCCAAACATATAAAGATAACAAGTAACAAAGGTAATACAATAAAATTTTTCCTTTCTTCATTGATAAATGTATACAAGTTACAATATATTTCCACATGAATTCCATTTTCATTGCATAGATAAATCAGAGTACAAAAGTAATATAATTACATACATAGCTCGAGAGCTTTTGAACAAATAGTAGTAAGAAGGTCCAAGTTCCTTTCCTTTCAAATCTTGGTACATCGACCGCTTGCTGTGGAGGAGAAACATCACTCGGGCGCTTTTCTGCCAACCATGGACTTATAATGCGGTTCCCCGCACATCCATTATTTAATAGATGGCCCTCCCTTCGTCGAAGAGGTTGGTAGGGTATCTTTTAACGATTACCAACTGAGCATAGTGCTGTGTCCTACACAACTAGAACCTTGCTATTTCACAATCTCAAACTAGTACAAGGATCACAATGAACTGACAGTGTAGTCTCAACTATCTCACACCTAAGTGGATGTCGTACATTTCACTACTTTGGCCAAAGTATTCTCATTTAGTACTTCGAATGATGGTCATCTATCATAAACACTACTCAGGGCTGATTTGACTTAAGGCTATCTTACTCTACGCGTAGGCTATGTCCTTCAATGGGTATTCAGTCACCCCATACATCCCACATCAAACTATCTACTTAGAAATGAAACGGTCTACAAATGTCTCCTTCCAAAATTGTTCTTCCAGTCCCTCTTTCAAACAAGCTTTCAGAATAACAAAGACTTCTCACTAAGATTGGCTTTTCAATGATATTTTCTCACTCTATAACGAACTCCCTACAAATCTTCTCTTAATAATGAATCCACCACTAATTTCCTACTCAACTATATACTCACAATGACTTCACTCTCAACTTAATTTGGGATTTTCACTGTTTATGGCAATTGCTGGTAAAATCACTGTATTTTTCTCTCAGCAATACAAAGTATGCAAGTAGTATAATGAAATGGAGATGAGAGCTCAAGGAAAAGCAAAACTCTGATTGCACAAGTGATGATACATTGAATGGCATGGCGTCTATATATAGGGCCCGAAATGCAACGATTTCCACTTATGGAGGCATGTAGAATGACAACACAATGCTCAGAAACATTCAAAGCTAGACCTGGCGGGTTTCTAAACCATCATTCATCAAAAATGAGTGTGAATTGACTTCATTTGAGCCAACAAATCAAGACTTAATCAACTTAGAAAGGGAAAAACGCCACCTATAGGAACTTACCAGCTATGGCGCCCAAGAAGAAATGATTCACCATTTTAGTGAATCGGTCAAGGTAAATTTTGCAACACCTCATACACTGTAGGCTGCGTCTCCCTCTTTCCAGCTTTTGTTTGAAAATTTCCTCCAGCATTTCCTGCGTTTTCTTCCAACGCCATTTCACGGGAAAAAACCTTCTTCAGAATTTTTTTTCCTTTTTAAATATTCACCTCAAATAATTCAATTTCTCTATAGTTTTTGAACTATTTTCAAATGAAAAGGCTCGATTCTCCCTTAGTTTAAGAGATTTAATTTATTTTTCCATAGTTCCATTCTTAAATATTTACTCCAAGTAAAAATTTAAATCTTTTAATTTTTCACTTTAGAGTTTTAAAATATTTTAAACTTTAATAATTACTCTAAGTGAAATATAATCTATTTTCACTTTAGAGATTTATAATATTAAAATATAATTCTTTTATATATTTTATTATATAAATATTATTATAGTCCTAAATATATTAAACATATATATATATATATTAAATACTCGAGTATTTATTAATATATATATTTATATTTTAATATAACCATAATAATATTAGATATAATTCCATAATATATAATTACATATATATATTATAGATATATTTAACAAATATATAAATATATCGTGAGCGAGTCAACAACCCAATATATATAAATAAATATATATATATTTTTACATAAAGTCATCAGGAAATAATAATATTATATCAATATCCACAAATAACAGGTAGTGTGTGTATATATATATACATGTATATACTTGTATATACCTCAGTGTACATACTATATACATGTATATACACACCCACTTAACCTATTCACTTATGTTCATTCACGTTATCCTCACAATGATCATAATACTGTAAGTTTGATAAACAAACAGTCATCACTCACAAAGCACAAAGAAGTAACCCAAACTCCTAAAGCCTATGGATGACTTATCAAGACCAACTTATCTGACTTAGCTTCCTCAGTCTAAGGAACGTGTGTATGTATGCTCAAATGGTTCTTGTTATTGTTTACCCGACCAAGCTCCTCTCCCAAGTGATATCTCTCCTCTGCTTGGAGGAATGGTCCTCATACCTGCATCCACCGTCATAAACTCACGGCAATCAAATGCTCACAACAATATATAAACTTCACAAGATATATCAACATGATTCATCAACCTCATAATGCATATTTTCACCATGAATAACATCAATTAAAACAACATAAAATGAGACAATCATTAATGTACAATACTCATATTGATAACAAGGTGCAACATAGCTTATTCATTCACAAAATTGTCTTCTACAATCACTTATTCCCTATACAATACTAATATCTTAGTAGCTATACAATCGGGGTGTAACATTGCTAGGTTGGAGTTATCTTCTTATGGATACATCTCCTTTGTGCCTCGTTGCATGAATTCTAGAACATCAATTTGCCGCTCTTGAAGTTAATTGTCTAATGCCATTTTCTACTATTAATATGATGATGATGATGATGATGATATTTATGAAGATCCATATGATTTTGATTGCTGATTTTATTATTTTAATAATGAACAATGAATATCTATCATGACATTTGAGTTCGAAAATTGATGTTGAAGCAGTATTTTTTGTTTATTATATACATGTCATGTGGTATTCTAAACTTAATTCCTATTTCAAGGCTGCAAATGTGTATATATTTATAGTTTTTATATATTTTTTTGTATAGACATACTTGAAACAAACTCACCCTCCATTTATTTGGTTGTACTTGCATACTTGAACTCAAACCTGAACCCCAACTAGTAACTTAAGTTTTAAAAATAAATAAATACAAAAAATACAATAGTGCAACACAAGTCTCTCATTGTTAAAAAAATAGGGAAAAAAATAATGTAACTACAGCCCTACTATCACTTCTAAAAAATGAACAAGAAATTGAAAAACAATAATAAAATGTTCTTAAAAGAGGAAAAAAGTTGAGCTTTGAAATAAATTTTAAGAAACTTACTAAAACTGAAAAAGAACCTGTTTGAATGGTCATTCTCATTGATATAACTTTCACAATACTTTAGTATTTAGAAAACTAAGAACTCTAAGCAATTAGTAGAAAATGAGTTTTGTGTGAATGCGGAATGAGAGATAGGAATATGTTTATGTTTGTGTTTTGTGTTTCTTTATTGACTTATGTAATGTCCCCATTTTTAGCACTATGCTTTCCAATGACTGTTAGCCTATCCCCGGATGCTCGTAGGCTAGTCAAATGCAAAATTAGGGTTTCCAGCTGCTTGGAGGTTTCTTTTGTGGATTCAGGGGTTTGCATGTTGGAATTTTGTAGTTTAGTTTTTGGATTCTTTCTAGGTTTTTGGAGAGCTTCATAGTGGTATGACATGCAACTGAAACAGGTAAGTTTTTTGGACTTACTATTTTTAGTAAGTTACGACGACTGCTCAGAATGTGGTTAAAATACATTTGAAGTCACTATTTTTAGCAATATGTTATTTTTATTAAGTACTATTTTTGGCAGTGCTATTTTTAGCAGTAGTTCAACAGTTCAGTGTAGTGGCTATTTCTGGCAGGGCAGTCTGAGCAATTTGGTCTTCAGCATTCTTGGAGCTTGTTTTGGCAAGTTCAGCACGTGGTGAAAATGATGTTCTAAGTGAAATATAACTTAAGCAATTTTGGACGACTTATTTGAGGAAATATTTAAGTTATATTATAAAGTATCTCACTTAATATTTTGGATGCCCATTTTATGATATCTTGCATTTTAATAAAGTATATTTCTCTTATGAGTTGGGACGACTTTGTAAAGGAGGTAAATGTAGCTCAAATTCAAATCATGTGTTGGTGTAACAACTAGCACCTCTGGAGTAAGAGTTGGTACGGACAACTATGCACACTACGCAATGAATGCACTTCAAATTAGGAGGGGAAGCTCCCTCGTTGTGCTTGACAAAAGTACTTGCAAATGGAAATAAACTAAACTATATCCTGTCTTTTTGTTTCAGTTGTAGAGGTACAAGGCTTTCTCGAAAACTATATACGTTGCAGCTGAGAATTTTCTGGTTTCGCAGATTCACTAACTACAACTAAACTTAATTACTTAAATTCTATCCAGTCTCCTCAAGAAAATAGAGCATGAGGAAACAGAGCAAGGTTTGACTATCAGACGATAAACGAGTATAGATTCTCAACTTGAAGGCAAGGTGGCACATCTATCAGCTCAATCTAAACAAGTTTATTGATAACAACATCACACGATAAACTGAATACGGATTCTCAACTTGAAGGCAAGGTGGCACGACTATCAGCTCAATCCGAATAAGTTTATTATTCACAACAACATACGATAAACTAGTGCAGATTCTCTACTTGAAGGCAAGGTAGGCACAACTATCATCTCAATCTGAACAAGCTTATTAAACACAAAACAGATTTGATCTAACTATGGAAAGAATTCGCCATTACAATTGCATGAAACCCTATGTGGCATAACAATTCATTATAATAGCAAAGACGCATGAACAAATACCAAAAGAGCAATATTGAAGGCAAGGTAGGCGCAGCATATATTTCTCTCTCGTGCAAAAGTTATTTACAAATGAGCAAAAACTCTTATTTATATACATCAAGGTGTAGGGAACCCTAAAATCACCTTGAGTCAACTACAGTCTTGCAATGCATGCAAGATTTATTATTAAACCCTAATAAAGTAAACTATACAGTTAACTGGAAAACTACCATCAGTTAACCGATACATTTAACCTAAATGGACAATGTGCAAGCATGCACGTCCTTATTTAAAGCAAAGTTAACTGGACACTACCTTCAGTTAACTGAAAACCCTAACCCTAACTCCTGTGACGATAATTCCAAGGAAGAGATAAACATGTGTGAAATCAGCGAGTGAACTCAAGACTGAAAGTCGAGTTAACTGCTGCTCATGACTCAACCCTCGAAATCAACTGCAGGTTCCAACTGGCAGATCTCTTCATGTCATCTCGGTCTAACACTTCGACCAAGAACTCGTCAATCTCTCTGTCTTCAGGCACTTTGATGCTATCCAAAACAACAGTTTGTTTCTTCAATTCTCTGCTACTTTCCTTGACTGTATGCGTGCCTTCTCTGACATCTTCAGTCGCCTTTCTGAGACTAGCTGAAATAACTGAAATATTCTCAACTTAGGTGCCATAGGCTCTCCCTCAAGGCTATCACGAATCAACTTTTCGAACTCAACTTGTACTTTGTCCAACTCAACATACTGACTAACTGATCTAGCTTTCGTTGTTCTGCAGGTGTATTCTGAGGAAGAACAGGCGCTCTACTTGAATTTCCGTGAACAAGATCAGAAATATACTGACGAAGTTGACTATTTTCAGCCTTAAGCAATGCCTTATCCTCTCCATCCTTCGTGATGCGTTCTTCAAGATTATTGGTGACAATCTTGAGAAGAGTCACGTCTGTCTCTCGAGTGGTCTTGCCAAGATTTGCCTTAGTAAATGTAAAGTCACCAACTTCGACTTCATCTAGGCTCTTACCCTCTAGAGGAACAACCTCTATAACAATCTCTGATTCTGGAGTCTTTTCAATATGCACCTGTTTCTTGATTTTCTTGTTCGACCTTCTCTGATAAGGTTCACCGAACTCAGATAAATCAAGGTTATACGAAGGTTCTCGCCTCTGTCTCCCCAAAGACCTCTCGAGCCAACAAGACTGAACAATATTTTCAATTCAAGGAGAGACTGTCCCTGATGTATCAACCTGTGGTGGTTCAGTTGTCTCCGATCCTACTTGAATTGGTGTCTCAGGCTCATAATCTATGTCAATAGGTTGCACATGAGGCGAACTAGGAGGTTCAATGTGAGGTTCAGCTTGAATGACTGTCTCTACTAGAGTCTCAGGTACATTCTCAACTTGCTTCTGCTTCCTCTTACCAGTAGCTCTCTTTCCCGTGTTTCCATTGAGTCTAACTCCTTCAGGAGGTATCACAATAGCCTTGACCCGAGGTCTTGACCTAGAAGTAGAAGGCAATGAAGAAAAATCCTTTGGCGGCTCTGTCACAGGAACTGACTTTCGCTTCCGTTTACTTTCCAAGAACAGCTTGCTAGTCTTGATAACCGATTTTGAAACCTCTTCAATAGAAGTATTCTCCTTAGCATACCAATCTGGTGAGCGAAGTGGCTGCCGAGCAATTTGATCTCTGACATATGAATTGAGAAGAACTTCTCCATCATCATCCGATAGACCATCAACATCTTCTGATAGGTAATCAGAGAGCTGACCGATAGTGAGTCTACAATAGTGACGACGACGAACCTCGAACTCATCTTCACAATTAGCCCAGAAATCTTCAAGTGCTGGCTTATGTGCAATCCCTCGCTCTAACCTGTCTGCATAATGACCCAGAGGATCATAGGGATGCCTCTCAGTATGAGTCTTAAGTTTGAACCTTTCTATTCGGTTGACATAAGCTTGGCATCTGTTGCCGCATTGCATGTGAAAATTCCCAATGTAAATGGAAAATTAGCCGCAGTCTTATGACGATTGCGAAGAAAGAAATGAACATGTTGCATCTACCTGAGAAACTCCATGAAGATGATCTTGTCTGAAGGATACCTCGGCAACATCAGGGGCTCTCCAACATATCCATAAACCCGGATGTATGTGAAAGTAGGGAACTGGATAAACCAATCCGCCCAAGTCTCCATTGCTGATTTTGCCTCGGCAGAAATACGAATGTGCATTTCGTTGTCAAGATCTCTAACTGTCTTCATAGAAAAGTGATCATTCACTGCTCGGAAGTCTTGCTCGGATTGAGAGAACTCCAACTGAGGATAATACTCATGAACACGTTGAACACCGAGAGTGCCATTAGTTTTCAGATGCTTGTAGCTGCCTTGGAATGCAACTAAGTAGACCAAGTATGATATCATAGGAAACTCATGATACTTGAGAAAATTACTAATCTGCTGATGTAAGCAATCACTAATCAACATAGCCCAGTCAAAATGCTCTGTGCCATCAAGAATTCTGGTAATTAGGTAAAACATCCATGAACGGAAAGTACTAGCATCTTGTTGACCGGTAACTCGATTGAGCAAAGTTATCAAAACAACAACTTCGTCCTTGAATTCACCACGACCAACCTTTTTAGGCATGTTAGTCTTCTGAACTTTCAGCCATTTCTGAGCCACCTTTCTCTGCGAACGTTGTTGATTTCCATCCCATATCTTCTCACAGGCCTCAATAACCACAGTAAAGTTATCTGAACGAGGAGGAATAGCAAAACATTTCTCTATGTCCTTCGGTTTGAGACTGCAAACAACCCTCCCATCAGCTGATCTGATTTGTCGTGAAGATGAGTCATAATGCTTGATACAGGCAAGAACGAACTCAAGATCAAAAGTAGTAACAGGAATGGATGCCGCTGCCAGCAATCCGGAACGCTCAAGATTTCTCAACGAATTGCTGCTAACACCCTCCAGACTGCTCAGATTAACCACTGGATAAACATGATTTAGGTCTATATCTAAAGTTTTGACAAAATTATGCATAAGAGCCGATTTGGCCTTATACTCAATGAGGTTGAACTGCATTTTGAAAATGAAGACTTTTGACTGTAAAGTCGAATGTACTTGAACAACTTTCTGAAAAACTGAAAATCTCTGGACAAGGCTAAAAATAGCCTATGACAAAAGAAATTTTCGAATTTTTTTTGAAACGTGGGTTTTGTGCAGAATCCAATTCCAAGACAACCCAGATAGCTTGATTCTCGAAAAAATGTGTTTCAGACCCACATGCAAAGAAATTCTCGGAAAAAAGCATAGAGCTTCCGAATGAAGACTACGGGGCGATTTTCTCGAAAAAATCTAAGACGTGGGTTTTGCTGCAAATACTGAAGTATGCGAACCCAGACGATCAAACTCTGAAAATACACTGAATTTCTTTGACATGCGAAGAAAGTACCTAAAATGAGAAATAGAAGAAATAAGACAGAAGATAGAAAGTTTTGCTTGTTCTGCTTCTGAAGAATTCGCCAATCTCTTTTCTGGAATTTGATGAAACCTGCATGCAAAGTGAAAACAAAGTCTTGAATCTTCTTCCTCTGAACAATCTGAATCTGTTGCTATGAAGAACGCTGAATTCTGACACCTGTAGCACCTTTAGCTTGCTGGTCGCTCAAGAAGAAAGTATATTTCGAAGCTTGAGATGAAGAAATAATGGACGCCAATGCTTGAATAAATAGACTTTCATCATTGAAATTCGCATAAAGCATAAAACCTTGAAAAATGGCGCTTGGCTTATTATTGGACCTCATTTCAGTTAACTAAAACTAAAATATGCTAAATAAAGCACCATGCTTTAGAGTTTCCCTTTCAATCTTCAGTTGCAAATTTATTTAAAGCACCATGCGATTTTGACTTCAGTTGACAACCTTTGTTGAATTCGCCATCATTCAAAATTCACTAAATTTACAATTTAAGAATTAAAGCGTCCCTTATTAAGACTTCAATTGACATTTAAAAAGTGAAGCGCCAACTTCAACCTCATGCTTTAATTCTAAATATGGCGACCCTTTTAAGACTTCAGTTGACAATGAATAAATTCGCCATACTTCACAAAATGATGCTTCATGCTTTAATATGAATATGGCGTCCCTTTTCAGAACTCCAGTTGACAATGAATGAATTCGCCAACTTCACAAAATCTTCATAATTCAACCAAAATTCGCCATGCATGCAAACTCAAGTTGACTTTCAAGCATAATCTTCAGTTAAGTGAACATGCAAACAAGTTAACTCAACATGCAAAGCTGTTAACTGGACATGCAAACTAGTTAACTCGACATGCGAACTGAAAGATCACTCAACATGCCAATATATGAACTGAAGATGACAACCCAGAAAACGTTCAGTCTAACTGAAGTCAGAACTCAAGTTAAGGCTCACCAGTCAACTTATTTCGAAAACTCAACTTTGACCTCTTAAGGCGAATTCCAGGCTTAGCCAATTTTGATGTAAATTTGGGTTTAAACCTCTGCTGGGACCTCTGTTCATCCTCTGACACTGGCTGACTGACTCCACCGATTGGCTGGCTGACAGGTGCATCGCAGAGCTGAACAAAAACTGATCAAAAGGTACCTTGAGACTGCAGACCATAAAACTAACATTTGAAGGCTCAAAAATCCAAGCGCCTTTTTCAAAAGCTGCGCTTTTTCTCAGACTTAGTCAAATTTCTCCATCTTCGTTTCGTACGAAGGGAAAACCAAATCCTTCATAACTTCTGTTTTACCAATCTTCAGGACTGGATCATAGGTTCATTGCGGAGCTGACTTCATTTTGCATGACAGCTGCAAAGGCACATTTCTTTAGAAAACATCATCTGAGGGGTGAAAATCAAGGGCGCCTTTTTGAAAAGTTGCTCTTTTCCCTCCAGACTTAGCCATTTTCGGAACTGGCCAAAATATCATTAAAACTCCGATTGCAAGCTGCTGAGTCATCTTCTGATCTGACGAAGACAGGCAACGGAAAGCTGAACGTAACACGGACAAATTGAATATCTGAGATCATCAAAAAGAAGGCATTAAAGGCTTGAAAAGCTCAGGCGCCTTTCTGAAAAAATGCTCTTTTGCTTTTTTCCTTGATATTTTGACTAAGATTTGACCCGATGTTTGACCTTCGGCTCAGGCACTTCTGCAACTCAGATTCACCCACTGACGGATGCGTCGCGAAGCTCGAACAAATATGAGACAAACATCTTGGGTGGCATTTAGCCAAAACCTTCATTTGACACCTCAAAAAGATGGGCGCCTTTTTCAAAAGCTGCTCTTTTCTCCAGTGTAGCCAATTCTCGTTTTCCCCTCGTTTTGCGCTATATCTTCCGTAACTTGCACGAAACAGGTCCGTTTGACAAGCCTAATAGCTCATTTCGAAGTTGACGTGATGCCGGACAAATGTTTGCTGGAGGTGACAAACCCTAAAAACAGGATCTGAGCCCCTAAAAGATAGGGCGCCCTTTTGAAAATGTGCTCCCCTCTCCAGAGATAAATTTTTTTGATGATTTTCCTTCAGATTTTCACTTTTCTTGAATTTCTTCAGTAACCGACTGACATGACACTGACACCAACTCCATATTTAAAAAGCCCAAAAATGACCTTCTGACATCACTTTAACAAGATTAAAACTCAATTAAGCAAAATGCCTTAGTGAAGCAAAATTTTTGGTTTTGGGTACAACATGATGTATGGTGAATGTGAATTTCAGTTTGGGCGCCCTAATTGGAGGGAAATTGATTTGAATTTGTGGAGAAAGTTATAAATAAGAGTGTTGTCTTCATTTTTGGTTATCCATTGCTTATCGTAACGAAATGCTATTGAAATTATTTCAGAACCCTTGCTTCGAGGAATGCATACCTCCTAGCTTATATTAGTTTCGTACTTGAGAGATAGTACCTAGCTGGTTTGAGAATGCTTCTTCATCCAGAGGTTGTAGATTGAGCTTCAAGTTGGCTGTTTGATTGATATTTCACATTTTTGGTGTTGCTGGTTTGAGTTTGGCTATAGCACATTTTCACTCATTGCTCCTTGCACAAATTTTTTGGGTTTTGGGCACTTACTATATCTTCTCCTCTACCCTAGGTGTCCCTTCTTGCAAGTTTGCAGATTTTATTGAGGAGTTTTGGATTTTATCTTGCTGGTCGCCCTTCTTGGGAGGCCATACTACCTTCATACTATGCATTGGGAAGCGTGCTAATACATTTTGGACTGTTTGGTGATGTTTGATGGCTTGAACTTGGTCACCCCTTTCTCTAGCATCCATTGCACTTGGTTTCACATCAATTGGAGGTGTTGGGAGCAAGTTATGAGCATAAAGGTGAAATTTGTACTTGCTGGTTTGGTTTTTCAGTTTGTTGCAATTTTATATCAGACCTGATATCTCAGTCTTTTTGGCCATATTTCATATGTTGGATATCATGTACTTGTGAGGAGATTATGTTCTAACACATTGGTGATCATAGGGTATCTAAGTATTGTTGTATTTATAGATTATACTTCATATTGTAATGCTGAATCAGTAGTACTGATCAGTTCTTTACATCTCTGCAATTTACATTATGTAATTTCCACTTTTAGTGGAAGAGACAGGCCTCAACATCTATTACTTTCAATATTTTACTTTATTGTACTGCCCGCTGAAAAGCGGAAGGGGTCAGCTAGTCGCCCAGACATTTACTTTTTCTTGTAATTTCACTCCAGCTGAATAAGTTGTCGAGTTTGCTTTATCATTTCATGCTGATCGGCTGAGCCGTCTTTATACTCCCACTAAATAAGTGGTTGAGTTTGCATCTGCATTACATTTTGATCGGCTGAGCTGTCTCTCATTGTACTTTCAAATAGTTTTCAGATTTACAAGCTAATGATCCCCTTTCTACTGTATGCTCTCACTTTGCCCACATTGGGATCTGGGTGATCAGAAAGTGAAAGGATTCCTTTCAGCTGGCTTATTTGGTTATGCTAACGGTAACGGGTGTGGAAAAAATTGAAAAAAATTGTAAGGGGAATTCTACAGTGGTATTAGAGCCAAAGTTCTCGCCATCCTATTGGGAGAACACAAAAATTGAGTTGCCACAATGGAATTTAGTAGAGATGCCGAACAGTTCAAGAGGCAATGTGAACATGAGGCTTCCCTATTTTGTGCAGAATATCAAAACATGACATATGAGTTTAAGGATGCAATTCCTTTTGACTCCTACTTGAATTGTGTGGTGGTTTTGAAACTTGGAAAATTGTTATGGTCAACTACATCAAGAAAATGATTAAAAAGGAAGCAGAACATGCCATGGTTGAAGGGTCAAGGAAGGAAGAAGAGGTGCTTGTTTGTGGGTTGCAGCCCACAAGTAAGCCCGTTGGAGAGAAAAATTAGTCAACAAGTTTGGGAGATGGCACAAGCAAGGTGCACATGACACTTCAAAATGGTTGTGAGTTTGAAGGTGAAACCTTGACACATGAGGAGTGTGTGTTAGAGCCCCAAAATATTCCCTTAGACTTGCATGTGATTGGAGACAATGAAGATTGGTTTGGTGAAAAGAACAAAACAATAGTTTTGCATCCTAGTTCGGACTCATTCAATGATGGTTTTGAGACTAATGAGTTCACTAATGAGGAACATGTTGAGGGCAATGTTGGTGGTGTCTTTGAGTCATCTTTTGACCATTACCATAGTGATGATGCTTGTGATAAATATGATGTTGTTCAAAAATCAGATCATAAAGTAAGTTATGAGTTTGCCATTGGAGAAGAAGCTTGTATGGAAAAGCTATAGAATGATCTTTTTGAGAAGGTTGCAGCCATTAATGTTGAGTTTGGTGCTACTGAAAATTTCAAAACAGCACCTACTGGAGAGCATTATCATCATACCAATGATAATAATCTTGATTGTGAGTTAGGGGTTACCATGGTTTTTGATCATAGTGACTTATTCCAAGAGTCATCACCCAAAGAGGAGTATAGTGAGTGCATTTCCTTTGATTAGAACAATCAGCCCTTTTAACACTTGGGATCCAGGTGTGATGGCACTTCAGGATGACAAAGAACCTTTGTGGGATGAATTTTCTTTTGATCCTGATGAAGCTCAAAATTCAGATTGCATTGCAAGCTTATGCGGTGGCCATTGGAGGAGAAGGTGTCTTTGAAGAAAAAGTTTGTTTGGCAAAGTTCCATAATGAACCCTTCGAAGTGGTTGCAGCCACTAAGGAAGGATATGTTGCTACCGAAACTTTCAGGACAGCGATCAATAAAGATTCATTGATCGAGTTGGGGGCTGCCATATCCTTTAATCAAGGAGACAGTGAGGAAGAAGTAGAGCTAGAGGACCATATGGCTCTTAAAGATGGAAAGTTTAAAGAGGTTTTTAAATACAAAACTGATCTACCTATTCATGAAGCTGGTTGTAAGCAAAGGCTTGAAAAACTAGTGGAGTCTAATTTTATTTACGATATTGAGCATCTTCAACTTGTTGGTGGTGAAAGACAAGAGTCTTGGAGCAGTTGTGAGGGCAGCAAAGACAAGAAACAGAGTTATGAGTTTTAGTTGCAGCCTATCAGCAGTTCACCTTCTTTGCATTCTTATGAGTGGGAAGGTCAATTCAAGGTGTCTGTTGAAAATGAAGTGCGAGCACTATCTAGATTTGACCAAACACACAGTTTGATAGAAGAACTCTATTGGAAGGTTCAAATTGAAGAGAGACGGAAAGGGATTAAGGATGAAGTTGCTCTCCCTAATCTGCAACTTATCAAAGACTCCTTGGAGACATTGAAATTAGAGTACATACACTTGATTGAAGATCGAGATTGTGCCATCAAAATTGCAAAGAAGACCATTGGTGCCTTCCAAGGAAAAGAGAGAAAGGTTGATGAGCTTACTCTTGAGCTTGAGTCAACTAAAGATATGTTAGAAAATAATCAAGTGGCATTAATGGAGGTAGAAGAGCAGCTAGTTGATTTCAAACATTTTAGGGAGCAAGAGAATGAGCAAAGAGTTGAAGAAATCAAACAAGTAATTGGTGAGCTTGATAGTCTTCGAGAGGAGTTTGATCTTGGAAGTTTCACAAGAAAAAAAGAAGTTGCATGTGTAGATTTGAATCAACAAGATGGAAGTGAGCAAGAGGAAAGGGATGACTTTGAGGTTCTTGATAACCCTCTCTTTGAAGTGGGTATTGAGGAAAGTTATGATAACCCTCTCTTCGTGATGGATGATAAAACATGTGGTGAAGTGACAGAACATGAGACTGGGTATGGTTTCCAGTGTATGGATGATGTGATATCAAACCATGAGGATGTGCCGTGTTTCGTGATTAGAAATCTTCTGAGGCTGCTTGATACTGAATGCATAAGTGGGTTGTGGATGAAGACTCCACTTGGGAAGTGTTGAATCGGGATGTTTTCAATGTCCTTGACATTAAGAAGTTGTCCAAACATAGTTTGGTAGCTGCTCAAGGTTTCATTACAACAACGAGTGAAGATTTCAGACTTGTTACTCATGAAGTAGGGGAGAAAAAAGGATTAAAACATGGTGTTTACATGCTTGACAATCTATCCCTTTGGGTGAGTGATGCATTAGCACATACTAGTCTATTTTGGGAGTTGGATTTGAAGACATCAAATGTTTCATGCTCCAATGTTGTTGAAGTTTTCATGGATAGGCTTTAGAGGTTCACTAGAGGAGACACCAATTTGATGAGTATGCACTTGGTTTTGACTAGCACTTGGGGATGTGTTGAGTATTCTTTCCGGTGTGTTGGAAATCACTTTCACTTGGGTATCCATGCTTGGAATCCTCAACATGGTTTAATGGAGCTTATTACATATGGAAAGAAGGATTTGTGGAGGGATAAGGATCAAATTATCAGATTTTTTGGTGCTGTCCCCTTCTTTATCAGCCTTTTGATGGTTTCTTTTGCTCATCAACTAGTGGATTGGAAAGATATTTTGAGCAAAGGATGGTTCTATGTGGAGTTGGAGTCACTAGAGAGGATGTTTCCAACTTCGGATGTGAGCAAATGTGTTATTTTGGATGATAATTTCCAGTGTTGCAGCAACTGTTCATCTTGTTGGATGCTGATTTTCCTTAAATCAAATCTCAAGTTAACCATTTCAGACTTGGTGGGTAGCTGGTGTACTCATTTTTAAACTTCACAGTCTCCTAGTAGGACTGGTTTATGGTCTCAGATGAGAGGTATGTTGAGTTGGGGCAATCAGTATCCATGTTTGGGAAGTGTTCAGGCTCCAGTCAAAGGCTTTTCCTATACACTCTCTTGTACATATGATTGGGGCAACGAACCTTTGCTTGCTTTGGTTCATCATTCTCAGGCTCTTGGAGTGGGAACCGTAAGAGTTTTCAGAAGTCTTCATGGTTGTATCAAAATAATTCAAGGGAGGCATAGTAGATCCATGAGGAGTTATTAGGATGAGTTTGTTGAGCTCTTGCAAAGGATTGCTTTCCTTTTTGCAAGAAATTTTGAAGAAGTCACATATGCAGTCGTGGCTTTGTTAGATGCCATATGGAGATATGTCAAGGAGTTTGATTTTGAGTTGAGTAGACTATCTTTCTTATTGCCCAGGTTTGTGATAGACAATGGCATTGTTGATATTGATTACTCAGAGTCTTTTGGGCATGAAATGCTGCATGGTATTGATTTCAGTCCTCCTAGTTTTTCAACTTGAGTTTCATGGATGGTAACATTTTGGGATTACAGGGGAGGTTAGTGCAGTTTTGGAATAATGGTTTCACTTATGTAATTAGAGTGGTGCAACATCGACATGGTGGGTCCTTCTTGAGACGGACATGGGACCCTGGGATCCTACTTGCTTTGGTGTGGATCAGTTTAATTTTTTTTGGAGTTGTGGTGGCATTGCTTAAGGACAAGCAATTTTGGGAAGGGTGGATTGTAATGTCCCAATTTTTAACACTATGCTTTCCAGTGACTATTAGCCTATCCCCAGATGCCCGTAGGCTAGTCAGATGCAAAATTAGGGTTTCCAACTACTCAAAAGTTTCTTTTGTGGATTAAGGGGTTTGCATGTTGGAATTTTGTAGTTTAGCTTTTGGATTCTTTCTGGGTTTTCAGAGGGCTTTGTACTGGTATGACATGCAATTGAAATAGGTAACTTTTCCGGACTTACTATTTTTAGTAAGTAACAACGGCTGCTTAGAATGTGGTTAAAATGCATTTGAAGTCACTTACTATTTTTAGTAGTATGCTATTTTTAGTAAGTACTATTTTTGGCAGTGCTATTTTTAGCAACAGTTCAACAGTGTAGTGTAGTTGCTATTTCTGGCAGGGCAATTTGATCAGTCTGGTCTCCAACATTCTTGGAGCTTATTTTGGCAAGTTCAGCACTTGGTGAAAATGATGTTTTAAGTGAAATATAACTTAAGCAATTTTGGACGACTTATTTGAGGAAATATTTAAGTTATATTATAAAGTATCTCACTTAATATTTTGGACGCCCATTTTATGATATCTTGTATTTTAATAAAGTATATTTCTCTTATGAGTTGGGACGACTTTGTAAAGGAGGTAAATGTAGCTCAAATGCAAATCATGTATGGTGAATGTGAATTTCAGTTTGGGCGTCCTAATTGGAGGGAAATGGATTTGAATTTGTGGAGAAAGTTATAAATAAGAGTGTTGTCTTCATTTTTTGGTTATCCATTGCTTATCATAACTAAATGCTGCTAAAATTATTTCAGAACCTTTGCCTCGAGGAATGCATACCTCCTACCTTATATCAATTTCGTACTTGAGAGATAGTACCTAGCTGGTTTGAGACTGCTTCTTCATCCAGAGGTTGCAGATTGAGCTTCAAATTGGTTGTTTGATTGATATTTCACATTTTTGGTGTTGTTGGTTCGAGTTTGGCTGTAGCACATTTTCAGTCATTGCTCCTTGCACGAATTTTTTGGGTTCTGGGTACTTGCTATATCTTCTCCTCTACCCTAGGGGTCCCTTCTTGCAAGTTTTGGATTTTATTGAGGAGTTTCGGATTTTATCTTGCTGTTCGCCCTTCTTGGGAGGCCGTAGTACCTTCATACTATGTATTGTGAAGCGTGCTGATACATTTTGGACTGTTTGGTGATGTTTGATGGCTTGAACTTGGTCGCCCCTCTCTCTGACATCGATTGCACTTGGTTTCACATCAATCGGAGGTGTTGGGAGCAAGTTACGAGCATAAAGGTGAAATTTGTACTTGCTGGTTTGGTTTTTCAGTTTGCTGCAATTTTATATCAGACCTGATATCTTAGTCTTTTTGGCCATATTTCATATGTTGGATATCATGTACTTGTTAGGAGATTATGCTCTAACACATTGGTAATCATAGGGTATCTAAGTATCATTGTATTTGCAGATTATACTTCATATTGTAACGCTGAATCACTAGTACTGATCAGCTCTTTACATCTCTGCAATTTACATTTTGTAATTCCCACTTTTAGTGGAAGTGACAGGCCTCACCGTCTATTACTTTCAGTATTTTACTTTCTTGTTTTGCCCGCTGAAAAGCGGAAGGGGTCGGCTAGTCATCAAGACATTTACTTTTTCTTGTAATTTCACTCCCGTTGAATAAGTGATCAAGATTGCATTTTCATTTCATGCTGATCGGTTGGGCCGTCTTTACACTCCCGCTGAATAAGTGGTTGAGTTTGCATTTGCATTACATTTTGATCAGCTGAGCCGTCTCGCATTGTACTTTCCAACAGTTTTCAGTTTTACAAGCTAATGATCCACTTTCTACAGTATGCTCTCACCCTACGCACATTGGGATTTGGGTGATCAAAAAGTGAAAGGATTCCTTTCAGCTAGCTTATTTGGTTATGCTAATAATGCTAACGGGTGAAGTATTTGTGGAAAAAAATGAAAAAATTGTAAGGGGGATTCTACAACTTAAAGGTCACTTTTTAGGGTTAGGTTTTTTAAACTTTTAAGATGTGTTCTTAATTTTTTAAAATTTATTTAAAAAAAAAATTGTAATGTCCTCCTGGGTTTGCCTAGGGAGTACTCCCATGCTTTTCCATTTGGTGTAGGTGTGTCTTAAGCACACTTGGAATGAATGGTTAGCCTTGGTGATAGACCTTATTTGAATCCAAGCCGAATTTAGATTAGGATTAGAATCATAGTTGGAGTGGTCCAACTTTGGTAAGTGTTTTGGAAGAATTTGGTATCATATTGGTATCACTTAGAATTGTGATTGTCTCCATAAACCAAATGCATAAATGAAATTCAATTAATTGGGTTCTAATTGGGAAAAACTCATAAAAATATGTTGCTTTCTATATGGTACAACACTCAACAATTTATGTTTCTAATACAAGAGTAGGGATTTAGTGGGGTAAATGGTCATTACCCCTCTTGGGGTTCGGGGGTAATAGGCCAAGCACAATTTATGGCCGTTTAGGCCACAAGGACCTTGATGGTGCCCACCATATTTGGGTGTTAAATTGCAAATGTTTAGGTTGGGGAGTGTTGTGAGCCCTTCATAAAGAATCTAGGGTTTTTTAGTTGAGTCTTTTTTACATGCCTTCAAAAGTGTGATAGGAGGTGGATGTCTTGATGTTTGTAGAACATTGATGGTTTGAGATCATTTCCAAATTTATTTGTGACGAGGGGGACATTGTGGGAAATGCGCTTCAAATTAGGGAGACGTCCTTCAAATCTTGTAGAGGATATAGGCGGAGAGGGGATGTTTTATTCCCATCCCCTCATCACCAAGACGACTCCAAATGGGAGTACAACATTAAATACTTGAGGTCGTTTCCCTAATGTATAGTGGACAATTTTCCTAATATTAACCATTTCTATCCATATCCATGTATTGGTTAGTTGAACTTGAGGAGTCATAAGATATAATACATTTTGTAAGTTAATTGTTGATGGGGCAAGGACCATATAATGATATATTTTCTAGTATAAGGTAGGTTAGGCTTATGCCAACCATGCGATAATTGGCCTAATATTGATTAATTATACAAACATTTAGGTATCAAATCGTAATAACCTCTTTTATGTATCATTGGGGAAAGGCCATAAGAAACTAGTGTATATATATGTTAGAGAATGGTATGCTAACTTAATTATATTTAATACTCCATTTCAATTCCTTTTCTATGAACAAAAATTATTGAAAGTAGGACTTGGATGATTTTGATGATGTTTTTCTATTTCTTTGTTGTATGAAAATTGTTTCATTTGTTTTTTAATTCAGGATCTTTTTAAAATTTGTTTTGTTGGATTTGGTACAAATCTAGCATCCTCATTTTTAATGGGTCTTCTGACATTGCAGGATGCATTGAGAACCTTTTTGCTAAGGAAATTAGACAATCTTGGCCGTGAGGACCGTTCTCAAATAACGATGATCTCTACATGGGCAACTGAGTTGTATCTTGACAAGGTTAAAGATGTCTTCCAATGTTGCATAATTTTTTATTTGGTGAACATGATTTTCATCTTTGGAAGTGTTCATGATGTTGTTCTTTAAGGAGTCTGAAGTATATTAGAACACATATAAAACATCTGTTTAGTTTTCTTTCCAGATTAATCGTCTTTTATTGGACGATGACAAACAAAGTGGTGGAACATCGTCTTCAAATGAAATCAACACCAAGTACCAGGACACGCTTCGAGAGTTCAGAGATTTTCTTAGTGATTGTAAAGATGTTCTTGACGAAGCAACAACCGTCAAACTGATAGGGAGGTTAGTATTTTGTAATACAAGTTCACATGTCTTATAAATGTTATAAACAAACGATTTTTTTTCAAATAACCATACTGTTATGCAGGTTATTCTTTTTTAGTGTATTGTGAGTGACTCATTAGCTCATTAGTGATGTTTTCTGTTTAATTTTTTTGCTATGTCCAATTTCTAAAATAACGTTGTTTCAAAATATTTCTTTTTCTTGCATTGAAGATTTGACATGTATTTTAAAGTTTTTTATTTTAGTTTCTTTCTAAATGACTGATTCTCTTTTATTTTTTTGTGTATAATTTTTCATTTGATAAGGTATGTAGAAGGTTATATTGATTTGCAGCAGATATACATGGTGATAAATTACATGGCCTCAAGACTCAAGTAACTAGTCCAAATATTGAATTGGAGTATCTGTCTCATTTTAACAAAATCCATTGAATATAGACCATATAGTACTTGGAGAATGAACTAGAAAGCTTCTAAAACCATAGCCCTCCTATGGCTGATATGAATACTAGAGACTTGAGGGTAGACTTAAGGTGATAAAACATGTTTGCTATATTGTTTTAACATGACTACATAAATGCCATAGTCAAGGCTAAGGAACCCCTTCTTTTAAGTTAAATCGTAAGCTGTGAATCTAAGCATTGGATCCAAAGTAGTACAACACTTAGCAGGGACATGACATGGCCAGAGTGTAACCACTTTTAAATTACTAAGGTTAAAATGGAAAATATAAGAAAAGTCATGACAATTGCTTATAAAAAAATGATGATCTTAAAAACTTAGCAGTAAAATAGTTTCTTTCCTCAAACTTATGTTTTGTTCATAAACTTTCTCATTTTATTGCCATCACATCAATGAGAGCCTTTATCTCCAAAATTGCTTGGATCTTGGTTGGATTAGTCTTCAATCTTGTGTTCCAACAATATAGTGATGGGAGATAAGTTTGTGCCCAAGATTTGTCTATGATAGAAGCAAAGGTTGTAATGAACATAAGAAAGATAATTTAATATTTGCATCAATGACTTGTTGCATTTTTTGGAGTGTATGTGCTCAAACATACTCCAATTGTGCTTGCATCCTAAAGTGCTGCATGGTTGGATCAAGAAACAACTTGCAATCCTTTGAAGATTTGGCACCTTAGCACCAAACCTTTTCCACCATGTTTTTGAAATGGGGAGAAAAAAACTCAATCACATTGTTCAACTTTGAGTTTCAATATTAATGTAAAAAGAAGAATTATTTTTAATTTTGAACTTAAATTATGCCCTTAATAGACATATTTGGTTGCAGTGTCATCCAAATTGCCTTGCATATGTCTTGTGTAAAGAGCCCCCCTTGTGCAAGTTTATAGATCTCAATCTTAGAGATTATTTTTTGCTCCAATTTGAGGATCAAGTATCATTCGTTCTATGATTGTATAGATCCCACTTAGAACCTCCTCATTAGCCTTGAAATCTAGGAAAAAATAGAATGCTAGATTTTAGAACTAGATAGCTATATGTGAGGGCTTGTGAAGTAGACTGTTGGCGTTTAAATTAGCACCTCTGGAGTGCTGATTGTAAACATTCAGCTATTTCAAATTTTTTGCAACACTTCTTCGTTATTTAAAGAGGAGAAGTCCCTCTTTGCTGAAAGCAATGCGTAAGGAAGGGAATGGTAAACTAAGGTTCCTATCTTTTTGTACTTCAGCGGTAGGACACAAGGGTGCACAAACACAATGCGCCGCAGCTAAGCTTTTTCTCTGGTTTCTACAAATCTTATCTACGACTGTTCTAGCTTTTAATCTATCCAATAACCTCAAGGTAAACAGAGCATGAGGGTATAGGAGCGGGAATGGATTGGTTGGATCACCTGAATCCGCCGTCTCCTTAGAATATGGCTGAGGCTCTGAATTCTCGGATATATGCCGGGATAAGGTTAGATACAAGCAAACGCTCTTTACAGTAAGTTGGATCTGAGACCTGCCAAGGAGGAGGAACCCCTATCCGAGGTATGGGCTAGGAAACGACTTACAAGAAACGACAAATTACGATGTCTTGGCTGACAAACTTGCTAAGGAGGAGGAACCCCTATCCGAAGTATAGGTTGAAGTAAAATCCATTAGACAACAACAAACAATAACTGCCAATGACAAATATCCAAGGAGGAGGAACCCCTATCCAAGGAGGGAAATGAAACAACAAGCTATTAGATACAAAATGTGGAAAGAACTCAAATATGTAGATCAAAATGCAAGCGCCTTTTGATTTTCTTCTTCAAGCTTCATCAACGAATTTACAAAGGTTGGGACAGCAAAGGCACGAAATCATGCACAATTACAATCAGCCAACGAACTCTCATCCAAGAGTGAACAAATATTCGGTTTCAAAGCTGTTGGCAACAATATCGCAACAATTTTGTATAGCAAGTAAAGGTTAAACAAACAATGAGCCCAAGACTCTTATTTATAGAACTCAAAGGAGTGGGCAACCGCAAAATCTCCTTGAGTTAACAATGAGTTCTTGCCAATCAATTAGCAAGATTTATTCCTAAAAAGGGGGAACAAGCAGTTAACTGGAAGACTACTTCAATTAACTGAAAGTAAACAAAGAGTCAACTGGAAACTACTTCAGTTGACTGAAAGTAAAGTAAGGGTGAACTTTAATGTAAAGTACCCCTCCAAAATAGACATCCACATTTAGTGGAAATCTAAGATCCACAAATTATGGAAGCCAATTAGACATCCTTAATCAGTGGGATTTGACAATGCATGATTTATGGGATATGGGGTTAACTTGGAAAGGGGCATCAAGTTAACTCCAATTACATTTAATATCTTGAGATGACTTGGAAAGAAGCATCAAGCCAAGCTCAAGTATCATAAATGCCACTTGGAGGGTGTAGGACGTCCTTCTTTGGTGCTTTTACAACTCACCATTAATCAACATTGTTTCTATCCATTCGTTGACTTCATTAGCCTCTGGGGAGTTAATGCTCTGTAGAATGATGACATGGTGTTTGAGCATTACTTCACTTGTTGTGAGTTGATATCCGAAGTCTATACACTGAGCAGCTGCCTCTTCGAACTGGGTTGATAAAGTTGCCACCTTGGCTAACTTGCAACCGTCTGGATCATCAAGAAAGATACTGCGGATGACATCTCTGAACTGATTCTGTATAGTGACCATCTCGATGTATTCTCCTCCCTCACGCTGATATTCCATGTGAGGGAATGATATCACCAACATTCTTGCGAAGTTGATAATAGTGGCGACCACCCGTCTGTAGTCAATCAATTCTACTGAATGTGCGTCATAGGCTTTCACCTTGTACGCCAGCTGTTCTTTCCAAGCAAAGAGATGTTGCTTTTTTTCCTTGGAGTAGACTGATTGATATGCCAATTGCAAGTTTGCAATTGTGCTCTCGTCTTCTAGCCTCTTTTCTGCCATTCTTTGTTCTGATTGCTAGATCTCTGCGTGAAGTCCACGTGCTCTATCCCGTAATTGGTATAGATTTTCCACTATACATCTACCTTTGAGAACAAACTCTTCCACTTGATCTCTCAAGTGTTTGCCGTATGTTATCAGTTGTTGATGATTCAGTTCTGTGGGGAGATCTAGCAATCCTGCTAGTAAGGCTGAGACGTTCAGGGTGCCATGCATCAAGCTGGAAATGTATGACTTTAGTTGCTGATTTTCAGCCTTTAAGGCTGCTTTTTCTTTTCCATCCTTGGCCATTCTTTCTTGTGCACTCACCGAAGCTATTCTGAGAAGATCTGCCTCCACTTGTCGTGTAGTTTTCCTGAGGTTAAGTGTAGACAATGTATAGTCTTCTACTTGTACCTCGGTTATGCTTTTCTCTACTGGTGGGGCAGCAGTCTCTATGATGAGTTCACAATCTGCATTCCTTTCTATGTGAACTTGCTTCTTCAACTTCTTTGCTGGCATGTCTTGTGGGACGTGGTCGAATTCAGTGAAGTCAAGTTCATAGGAGGGTTTTTCCCTCTTTCTTCCTAGGAAGCCTTCAAGCCAAATGGAATCTCGGCTAACTTCATTAGGAGGAGGAATATGGGGCCCTTGAATGCCTGATGTGTGAGACTGTGCTGGAGCAATGTCTCTCGGTGGCGAGTCCAAGTCAATGAGGACTTGCGATTGTTGTGATGGTGGTAATGTTGGCGGCTCTGTTTCCATAACAGGCACCATTTCTGTTACTGCTTCTTCTTCTGCTTTTGCTAACGACTCTTCAATAACTATTGCTACTGGCTCCTCAGCGACAACTTCTGTTGGTTTTGGGGTAGCAGTCTCTTTTACTTGCTCTGGGGCAGCAATATCCACGGCTATTTCAGGACTATGTGTGGCTTTCTCCACATGTGTCCTTTGTGTTCTGGGCTTTGTAGGCTTTGACATCCTCATCCCTTGGGGAGGATTTCACCGCTGCTTCTGCCTAGGCTTTTTTCTTGAAGTGGAAGGTGGTGTAGACTGAACCTGTGGCGGCTCTGTTCTGTGAGGTACCACCTTCCTTGATTTCTTGCTGTCGAGATAGAGTTGGCTATTTCTAACAACTCTACTTGTCCTCTCCTTTATAGACGTGTTGTCCTTGGCATACCAATCCACTCTTGGGAGTGGTTGGGAGTCAACTGAATCTATGAAGAATGAGGGGAGAATGACTTCCCCTTCATCGTCAGATAAGCCCTCGATGTTTGCTGACATAAAATCAGCAATTTGCAGGAGCCTGAACCTGCTATAGTTCCTTCTTTGCACTTCATACTCATCTTGACAATTTACCCAATAATCTTCCATAGAAGATTTATGTGACGAGTGTTGTTCGAGATGCGCCGCATAGAGCCCTCTGGGATCATAGGACCTCCTCTCAATGAGGTACTTGAGATTAAGCATCACCGTTTCTTGACTCATCATCTTAGCATCTGCCGCGAACCTGCATCTATAGAGTCCCATTTCAACGAGGAAGTTTACAGCTGCCTTCTTCAAGCACAAGTAAATTTGAACCTCAGACAACTGCCTTAGGAATTCCATGAAGACTACCCTATCTGAAGGGTACCGTGGCATCATGGCTGGGTGACCAATGTAGCCATACACGCGTATGTAGGAGAACGTAGGGAATTGAATGAACCAATCCGCCCAATCCGCCATTGCCTCTCTGGCTATTTGTGAAAAGCGTACGTGCATCTCATGGTCTAGATCTCGTACGGTGTGCATGATGAAGTGATCACTTGTTCTTTTGAAGTGTCGCTCTGCTTGAGTAAACTCAAGACGTGTAAAGTGCTCATGAACCTTCTGCATACCTAAGGTTCCCACATTGTTTAATATCCTGAAACTTCCTTGGAAGGCAATCAGGTATACCAGGTAAGAACACATGTGAAACCTATGAGCTTCTAGGTACCCGGTGATCTGTTGATGGAGTGTGTCACTAATCAGAGTAGCCCAGTCATAATGTTCCCTCTTGCCAATGATTTTTGCAATGACATAATACATCCATGACTAGAATTGATTGCCATCTTCTTGTCTAGTGATTCTATTGAGTAGAGTGATTAACACTGCATACATCTTTGCATTCTCCGCGTCCAACCAACTTAGGCAAGTTAGCCTTTGTCACTTTTAGCCATTTTTCAGCTATTATCCCTTGACATTTGTCTTTGGTTGTCTCAAATGCCTTCTCGCATTCCGTCACTGATATGACCTTGCTGTTAGGACATGGTGGAATATCAAAACACTTTTCTATATCCTTGGGCTTTAGACTGCAAATGACCCTCCCATCCACTGCTTTGATTTCTCTTGTGGTAGGATTGTAATGCTTAATACAAGCGATTACAAGCTCCAAACTCTATAATGTGATGGGGATGGATGCAGCCTGTAGCAACCCAGATTCTTCAATGTTCTGCAACGTGATCTGGTTCATGCCTTCTAGGTCTTCTAGATCAACTACAGGGCTTACTTGATGCAAGTTTCTGTTAGTCGTTTTCAGGTAATCATGGTACAAGGCCGTCTTGGTCTTGTATTGTATCTGAGAGTACTGCATCCTGAATAACTTAAAGATTGACTGCAAACTTGACCTTGTTCTGATAACTTTCGGAAACCCCTGAAAATTGTGCCTTGTTGAGAAGTATTTTTCCGAAAAAAAATCTGGCACATGGGTTTTGCTTGTGCTTCAATGTTGAACAAACCCAGTTCCTTAGAATTTTGATTTTGAAACTTTTTCGGAAAAATCCCCAAAAATAGGGGCAGCAAGTTTGCTGATTCTGGAAAATTTGAGGAGATGAGTTTCATTGGAAAATTATGCTGAATTTGCCCAGTTGATCAGATCTGATGAAGCCCGCTGCTTTGTGTAACATGCAAGGAAATCTAAGACAAGAAGAGAGGAAGTAGACAGAAGATGGATTGGAAGTTTTTTATTTGACTCCCTGAGAAAATCTATCTCTGAATCCAACCTCAGATTAGCAATCTTCTTCTGCTTTAGATCTGCAAGAAATATTGAAGAATGAACAAAAACCTTGGCCAAATCTGTAAACGGCGTCCTTGAGGGCTTATGGCTGTTCTTGATCATCAACCTGCAATGAAATAATGAAGTGGGACGCCTATACCTTGATTATATAGACTTAAGCCTCAGATCCACAAGTTTGGGAACCTAACTCACGATCAAAAGTTGATTTGGCTTGATTTGAAGTTCAAAAAGGTGATTTCCACTGATTGTGGAGCAAGTCGGCCAAGTTTATCTCAAAATATCTTGACTTTAGTCAACAACTTTTCCTTTGACCTTTTCTAGGCGTCCCTTTTGAGATTTGCAAGTTTTTTCATTATTTTCTCTGTTGAATGACCCCAATTTGATCCTGAAACCAGATTGATCTGTTGATCCTGAGCTGTTGTTGGTACATTTACTGTCGAGCTGGATCCAACTTGAAGGGATGAGCTTGAGAGATATGATGGCAAAAAGCTGAGTTTGTGGCCTCAAAATAAAGGGCGCCTTTGTCAAGGAAGGGCGCTTTTTCCTTTTCCTTGGTGGATTTTTAGTTGTTTGATCTTCAGCTTTTGACTTGACCTCTCGTGCTTTGATTTGGAATCCTCGTTGATTGGAGAAACATACAATCTCGTTTTATATCTCATCAGGTAGCCAGCTCTGTTTTGCCGAGGATGACTAGAGTTGGAAAACTCAGAAGTCAATTTAGGGTTCCTTTATTCAAGGGCGCCCCTTAATGAAAAGGGTGCTTTTGCCTTTTGCACAGTGATTTTCACTTTTAAAGATTCTCCAGTTTGATCTTGATTATTTGTTGATTGCCTTGTCAGATGCTCGCGCTGATGATTACGTTGTTGAGGTTGACTTCGACTGAGCAAACCGTCTTGGGAGGCTTTCAGGCATCTGAGATCATCCTAAGTTTTAAAAAGAAGGGCGCTTTTCCTTGGAAAGGGCAATTTTTACCTTGATCTTCACATTCGACAGCCATTTCTTGATACTTCGTCAACTACCTCTTTTCGCTCTGTCGACAACTACTGGTGATCAACTCATCAGATGATCATGCTGTTTGTTTCGTTGTTGAGCCAACAAGCGAACGGCGAGGATGACTGCCTTGGATGATTCGACAGGTTACATTTGACCCTTAAGAATCAAGGGCGCCCCTGTCTGAAAAAGGCTCTTTTCAGCATCATGAACTGATCTCTCCTTCGTAACGTTTCTAGAGTTAGTCAAATTTTGACCTTTTTGGGTTTCAAGAATTTCCTTCATCAAACAACATCTTTTTAGATCTTTTCCGCCATGGTTGCATCGTTGAAGCTTTTGAGGCTTAGCTTTTAGCACCTGGTACTGGCCAATCTGCCATTAATGGCTGTAGAGCTCCTAACTTTGTTCCTAAAAAACAGAAATAGACTCACCAGAGTAAAACGTGTCTTTTGATGATTCCGACTTGATTAGTGTGATCATGAAGTCATTTAATCCTATCAAAATCATTTTCAATCATTTCTGGGAAAGTCCTATTTTCGGGGGTTACCCTAAAAATAGGGGCGTAAAACCCTAATTTTCAAATTTTCAGAATTTTGCACGTGTTCCTTGACAGAAACCCACAAAGACCCTATGTTTGGTTTGACCTAAAACAGACTTTTAATGGCATTAGCTCAATTTATAGAGAATGCCAAAAATTAATTTTGGGTACAACATAGACAATGCTATATCATCATCGATCAATTGTGTCCAATATGAGATGATACTTACCCTCAACCCCAACAAAAGTGGATCTAATGGCCTCCTTGGCCCTTTCCATGCTCTCATATATATAGTTCATTGTTGGCTTCTCCCCATCAACAACTCAAAGTAGAACATCTAAAGGCTCTATGAATTGCAATTATTATTAAACATTAACATAAATACATGTCAACAAAAATAGATAAATAGAATGGAAATACAAACAAAAATGAACAAAAATATAATGAAAATATGAACTAACTTCTACGATTTCTTTTGTTAGAAGCTAAAAGCTATGCTTGTAAAAAGCCCAATCAACCACATTAACCCCTACATTGATCTTAGTGTATGATGATTTAGACCACTCTTCGCTAACAAACATACACCTCAAAGCAGCCTTTGACTAAAGCAAAGATTGCGCCTTAATAAAATTTGTTGCAAAGTGGGTTATTCCAAGACAATTTAACTCCTTGTTCGTATATATCTTCATTAGATTGAGGACCCAAGCATGGTTGGATATGTATTTGCAAATACTTTTATCATGCTCCACACATACTTTGTCCATGGAATTTTGACAAGATCCTCTAATATCAAGTCAAGCCAATGAGTAGTACAAGAAGTTTAGAATAAGGATGGGTGCCTATCCAAGAGAAGTCTACATGGAGTAACACAATTTGCTCCAATATATTTTTTTCTCTTTCATGTGCTTGCAAATGAAATGAGTGGACTTTTAGAGTGTTGGAGTTTATTTTAACTTTTAAGTGCTTAAATTTTAAGTTATTTATTTATTTTCTCTTACTTCATATTATTGTTTTTTGAATGCCACTGGTTGGGTCAATCCATTAGGACTCGCTTTGTTTGGCAAGTCTAACCAAACTCTTTGGGCACCTAGGTCACAGGTCCTCGGGCCTTGTATTGACTTCCTCACCTTGGGACTTGTAGAGACTTGGCGAGTCTCTACAAGTCTTGTAAAACTAATCAGATTCAAGAGCTTTGCTAGAGTACATAAAACGGAATTGGAATGGAATTTGTAAGGAAATAGAGTGAAATTGTAAGCTTGCATGCAAAACTCAAGCACTCAAAGAGTCACCTAGATGCACATCAATTGCAGCAACTCACTCTTCTCAATGACAGCAGCCTATGATGATGACACACTTCTACATCCACCGGAGGATGCATCATTTATGAGGGAAGCAGGTAGATTTGGGCATCATTTACATTAGTTGGAAAGTTTGTTGTATGTCCATATATCATATGATTCAGATAGTTGGTTTTATCTTTCAATTTATGTGTAATGTACATTGACATACTTTTTGAGTTTTTGTCAGTAATGTTCAGTTCTTGCTGGGTGGTTGAAGTTATAAATGGTCAACTATTTTAATATGTTCACCATGATCTGTTGAAATGCGCCAGAAGCATTGCACATCCAAATGAAATGCAATTGTATACATAATTCTTTTTTGTCTATTATGAGGGTATTTTCCAACTTATCCTTCTCTGCAATACTTATTTGGTTGCAGTAAAAGAAGTAATCTTAGCCACCTCCAGGATGGAGTCCATTCAGGGGATTAAGAATGTGTCTCTATGCAAAAATTATTGAGACTTCGGAAGTCAACACAGCTAGGATCTCAAAGTGATAACAATAGGAGACACTCATTTTCTTTTACATCCTTTGAAGATTATGTTTTCCTTGAGCATCTTCTGAATCCTTGCCTGAACCTTTTCCGCATGCTTCCAATTCCTGTAGTCTTTGACAGAAAACAGGCAGAACCAAAGGATTCTTGTTTGCATAGAACTCCAATAAAACCCCTTTCAAATCTCTGTAGGTCCAAGAAAATACATCTTTCCAGTCCATAAATATGATAATTTCTGCTTTATAAATTAGGTTACAATTAGCTCCATTGTTGATTGTTTGATGATCTACTATTACCCCAGACAGCTGATGCAGAAAGAAAACTTCCCAGTTTCAGGCAAGAGTGTGTTGCCAAAGGCTACAAAAAACTCTGGAGGTGGCATTATGGCTTGATGTAGTACACATGTGAATGGATAAAAAAACTGTGGAAGTGGCATTGTGATCTGATGTTGCATGTGTGAAGCTGGAAGAGAATTTGGAAAGGAAACATAGTGACATTGCTATCTTGCATGCAAATCTCAATCTTTTGAAGATCTTGGTTGCATTGTCACCTAGGTACACATCATCTGCAGCAAGTCAATCCCTTTAGCTCCAGCCTGTCACTACATTGATGCCACTTCCAAGTCCACTAGAGAATGCTAATCCTTCCTTGAATCCTTCACTGTCTTCTTGAAGGTTGGCAATGATGTGGAGTAGTCTTGATAAGGATTGGGGGTAGCTGTGGGCATCATTTATGTTATTATTTGTACTATTTAGAGATTTTATATTTAATTTCGTATATGTTATAAATTGGATGGTTTGTTTTAATATTTGATTTACATGTAATGTACATGGCATTCTTTCAATTTTTGGTCAGTCATTGTTGGTTGTTGGATAGTTTTACAATCTTTGGATCAAATGACACAGCTCTTAGGAAGAGATCAGTACTCATAGTGTGCGCCATGATTTGTTTGTGGAACTTGCTTGTGTATGAATTCTTCTAGGCATTCTTGCTATCAATGATTTATGCCCATTGCTCATGTGTGGACAAGAGTGAAGCAGTGTTCCACGAGGACGCGTCCCCCCCAAAAAACCCTGCGTTTCCTAGATGGGGACGTCTCAGAGACTTGGGGGAGACGTCCCCCCACCAGCCCACCACCAGCGCCACCATCCCACCACCAGTGTGGCTGTCTCCAAGATGTCGCTAGGACTTTGAGGACGTTGGGGTGTCCTCAAGACGTCTAGGGGACTCCTAGTTGTCTCCAAGATGTATTATTCTTATACTTATACATCTTTTTATAACTATTTTTTCAAGTACTATATGTATTTCAGCACCCTGCCGCCCCCCGCCGCCGTCCCCCCCACCATCCCCCCATCCCCGTCCCCGAAACCCCGTGGAACACTGGAGTGAAGTGCTCCACCCATTTTTGTGAGTTGTTATTTGTGTATTTCTGCATTGTTTATTTCTTGTACCAACTATTATAGTCATTATTGTGTACTCCAAATCTTCATCCATCTTGTCTTCAGATATGTGGCTCTACATGGGTCACTTTCCTTTGCTATTGCTTCCAGGAAGAGGGCTAATGTGCTCCTCTTCATTCTCCAATCCACAATTTGACAAATATTTGTGTGTGCCTAAATTCTGGTCATGTGTCCCCCACTGTAGCTTGTTGACACTTTTCCGGGGAATATTTTAGTCAGACATGCTTGAATGTGCTGCCTCTGAATTTCATTTTTTAATCCAAAAAATTGCTCTTGGATAGTAGTGCACAATTGCTGTTTCAAGGGATAGGACAACATCAAGCTGAATCTTCCCACAAATATTCCTAAAGCAGAAGAAGTGTAAATTACCATCATCTGCAATTATCAATTTTTTTTCATATACTCTTGTTTTTGTTTTTACCACTTTAGAACTCTCTGGTACTAATTTTGCCACTTGGTTTTTTCTTTTTCTTTGGGCTTTGCCTTTCGATGAGTGCTTTTTTTTTAATCCATAAAATGAATAAAAGTTTCTTATTAATTTGAGAGCTTCTGGCAGAAAACTGTGTACAATTTTGAATTGACATTTTGGATCACACTGTGGTCCATTGTCAGGAAGAGGATAAAATTTTCCTAGGAGAGTGCCTTCAAATGACTGAGCTCTAGTGGAAAGCTTGGTATTTAATACTTATTCTTTGGTTTTATGAGAGTTGTTGGATCACATGTTGAATCAATGAATTAGATTATTGATATATAAAGTCTGCTCACCTGCAGAGTCACATTTGTAACGTACCTGGTAATTGCATTGGTGGTATACGTGTCCTATTTTTTACTTAGCCGAATTACAAACCCAATTCCAACAATAATATTATACTGGAAATTCTTCATTTATTGACAGGAATAACTAAGGGAATCACTTATTTTTTTCTAAATAATACAACTACAAACTTTTGGGGAATGATTTTAATCAAAGAAGTGAAGAAATTATAACTCAAAGGAAAATCTTCAAACTGATTCTAATTGATGATTTAGTTTTCAAGGTTAAGGTATCAATGCTGTAATGTTTTATGCATAGAATCAGGCAAAGGAACATATGCAATTTTTAGGATATTACAGGTATGATATTATATAAAGACATAAAATGATTGTTTTGTGAATATTGGATCCTAAAATTTTCACTGGGTTTTGTTATCTTCTGGCTACATTATTACATTTGCTTTATTTATCTTATTTTTTTCTTTTACCTGGTAGATCATGGGTGAGGTTATGGACGACCTTTAATGTGTTGCAACTTGCAGGGTATGCTTGGACCACATTTTTAAGGTTTTGAAATGTGGTTCATGCTTGAATTTATGCCATCAATGTTATCATATGTACTTCCAGTGTTTAAACTAGTTTTGCTTTGATAGTCTCAAACTCATCTTCCTATTTATCCAAGGTGAATGGATTATTAGCATTAACTGTCAGCATTTAAAAACACCCAACATACTCTAGTATATACAGCAAGCAAATTTTCCTTTGCTGCATGTTAATTGTCTCCAATTTTTGTTGTACAGCTATGGAAGGGTAGACGAACTTGTGTTTTTTGCTAGTCTTAAGGAGCAACATGAGACTGTAATCCACCATTACATTCAGGTATGTGTATCATTGTTTTCCTCAAAACTTTAAATCATATATGCATGTTTTCCAATTTCATGTTGTTTTTTCAACATGCCACGCAAAGCTTACTCTTTTGAAAAATTCATGTGACAATTATGTGGTATATTTTATCACTCTGAGTATTATTGTCATCATTTAAATTTTTTTTCTCTTAAGGAACATTCTTTTGTTTTTCGTAAATGAAGAGTATTATACATTGACTTTTATAGATGTGCTTACTTTTTTTTTTACAAGCTTAAATGGCCCGAAGTTGTGAATATCAGATGCACTTCTATAAAACTGTGTACAAATGTTCTTGCAGCTTTATTACCTTTTTTATTATGTAGTTTTCTCCGTAGGTTTCCTGCAAATTTCTATTTGTTGATATCTAGGATGGGACAAGAAAAACTGGAAGGCTCTCCACTTTTTTGGAGCCATGTAAGGTGTTTTAGCTTCAGTTGTGACATTTCTCTCTACTTTCTGATGTCTTTACTCTTTTTTGTTGGAATATTGTCTTGAAGGCTAGTAACATTATTTTTTCTTCTTATAATGGATTCAATTAATTTGCAGTGGTTATATTGTTTGATATCCATTTTTTTTGGAGGTTTGTTAACTGAATTATGTAGGTCCATTCTTTCGGATTAATTAAAATCTAGATGAGAACTTTAAGGGTGTACTTGAAGTATTGCATCTCAATTTGTGACATTCTATTAACTATTAGTTTTGACTCTCATAATCTAGTGCCTTTCCAAATCTGTTCTCTTTAAAAGATCAACAGCCCTAATACTAAGTTACTGAATCGGAGTTGGGTTCAAGGATGGAGGGATGTACACCAGTACAGCTAAAAAAGTTTTGGGGGCTGGGTATTTTTTTATAAATATATAATAATATTTAAATGATATAATATAAGTGAATAATATTAATATGCTAAAATGTTAATAAATTAATAGTAATTTATTTTATGAAATAATATATGCAACTAAATAGTAAATAGACATATTTAACTAAATTTAATGATAATATTTGTATTAATCTTCCTAAAAAACTAGAATATTATAACATTAATAAATTATAAATCTTAATCTTCAATATTAATATAATTGGATTTCTCCCCATAGCCAGTTTGGATTGATAAATAATAGAAGATTATTTAAAATAGGTTGATATTTTAGAGACATTTCGATATTGAACTCCTTAACTCTCTATAGGGAAAGTGACTGTTGCTATGGCATCAAAGATTCTTGTCTTCAATGTGAAAGGGGAGAATGGGCGGTAGGAAATGGCATCATTGTAGAACAAAGGTGAATCAAAGCTTAGAAAAGGTGGCATATATAATATTATGTATTTTGAGTTGTGTGTAGCGTTTTCTCTATGATTGTTGCCTATTGCTATTGAAGAAATCTATTACATATTTATTGTTGTTGTTCATCATTGTTTTTTCTTTCTGTAGCGTTTGAAACCCATGAGATAGAAAAAGGGTTTTATTGAGGTAAAAGACTAAAAAAATCAAACAAAAACACTTTGAAATTATTGTTAAATTTTGGAATCATGTGTGAATTGCATAATGTGCCCTAGAATTGTTTAGGGTCATTGGGTGAGAATTCCAAATGTTTCAAAGGTGAAAAGTCAGAACATTGTTCAAATCCATAGATGATTCAATCTAGATTTTGATTCCAAAACAAATCATGCTAGGAATCGGCTTGAAAACTTGTTGATTTGGTAACCTAGCCTTAATACCATTCTTTGTGAAATAGAGAAGTTTGCTTCAAGAACATTTGTCAAAGGAAACCAAACATACATGGGAGAAATAATTCAAACTTAAAGATGGCCAATCAATTCTCAACTAAGTACTAATTACAAAGCTAATGAACGCTTCTGTAATGTCCCCTTCTTAGCTAGCTTTAGAATCTTGATGGATTAGCCTATCATCAGGTCCTCGTAGGCTAATATTGTTGATTAGAGGGCCCTGTGTGGGAGTTTGTGGTGTTTTCTTCTCAGGGACTTGGTGATATTCAAGGGTTGCCTTCTGGAGGTGTTTTGGACTCAGTTTATGTATACTTACTATTTTTAGTAAGTCACTCAATTGTTGGGGTCCAGTCTTACTATTTATAGTAAGGCACCTTGGTGAGTAGAGGAATCAATGGGCTACCTTTTGGTGCTGATGGAATCGGTTAATGATGATTATTGATGGAGTTATGGTATTTAATTATTATTAAATTGATACTTTAATAATAATTAATTAATTATAAAGTGAATACATTAAATGACTTTATTGACTTTATTATAAAGGCATATTTAATGATATAAAGTCAAATTATAAAAGTCATTGATATTAGCACCCACTTGAGATATATTATAAAGTAACAACAAAAGAAAATATATTTATTATATTAATGACCAAAAAGCACTTGGGAAATCGTGCCACTTTGAGGAGATATAAAAGGCATTTGAAAAAGCATTATTATCATCCAACACTTATGAAATTTATGAGAATTGTTGCTGAGAGAAGAAAACCAGGGTTTTGCTGCAATTTGGTCTTGGAGAACATGATTTCTCTTGGGTTGTGCTTCCCACAGGTGTGAAATATCACCCAAAGGTTGCAATCATCAGGTGGCTTTCATCCAGAAGTCACATTGAGCATATTGGAGAGATTATTTTAGAGTATTTTGAAGGACATTGTTTATGATCAAAAGTTTATTTGCTGTTGGTGTTAAAATTTGCTGATGGTTTCATAGCTCGGCCGTACCATTGTCATTTCTAGGCCGTACAAGTTTGTACTTGCTGGGCAGTGCAATATCTTGAGGGTGGCGTTTTGATTCTAGGCTAAATCGCCTAGGGATTTGGGCTGCATTTGTCATCATTGAGGGCGGCTAAACATATGATATCAGTTTGCTGCAATATTAAGGTGGAGAAGTTGGTGATTTGAGCATGGCATCCATGTAAGAGGGTTTTCCAGTTGCTGATATCAATTTCTAGATTTACAATCTATTATGCTACGGCTATCCAGGTATGAGAATATTGTAATAGCATTCTATAATAAATCTGATTTGAAAGCTATTAGTGTTTGCATTTGCATTTTGTCTTTTGCATCTGTTTGTATATATTTATACATCTCTTTGCATTTCCTTGCATTATCTTGCAAAAAAACACAAAAAAGGCAAAACCCATACAAAACCAAAAAAAATCAAACAAGGTAGAAATTCAATTAGCAAGTGTCCATTTGGGGTGGGATACTTCAGTGGTATCAGAGTGGTTTCCTGCCATCCTGTGATTGAGTATTTTCATGAGTGAAGAGCTTATTTAGTATAGCAAAGGTGCACCACAGTGGGAACCATCTCCAATACTGGAAGGTGAAACAGTTTCAAGAATTTTGGGTATTCATAGAACTAGTTCTAGTGACAGTGATAGTGTGACAACCACGGATAAAGGTCGTGTAGAGTCAGTTAGACCTACCAGGAGGCAGTTTGATAATATGATGGACATGATGTCTCAGTTGTTGGGCACAATGAGGCAGTTTACTCTACCACAACGCACAGTTAATTCTGGACAGACTAGTGGTTCTTAGGGTTTTGGTTAGCCTAATGTGGCAATTCAATAGTCTACATCCTCTGCTGGGTCAGTTCTTAGACCCAACTAGCCTACCTTCACTCCTAGGGAGGCGCCTCAAGCTCCACAGGCTCAGGTATCGGAGCCACAAGGACTTAATGTTGGGTATATTACTCACCACTATGCGGAGTACATGACCTTACCTGTCGAGATTAGGGAGTTGTTGACCCTAAATCAGTTTTTGAACCAGAAGAGGCCTAGAGGTGGTGGTGTAGTTAGGATAGAGCACAGGGTACCCCAGGCACCATAGGCTACACGTGAATTTCAACAGGCTGTGAGCAAGGTCACCTTGCCACACTTTGATGGCAGTGATAAATGCACTGCAAGATCGTGGGTCCAGAAATTGGACAACTATTTGTCATTGAGACCGATGCCGGATGATGAATCGATTAAGTTCGCCACTCTACACTTGGATGGATTAGTGCACTAGTGGTCATATCACGACATTGTTATGTTACAACACCATCTCATCACTACCTACCATGAGTTCACTAATAGACTCATTGAGCGCTTCGATCTTAAAGATCCAGAGTTATATTTTTGAGAGCTAGCTCAGCTCAAACAGGTGGGCAGTTTGGAGCCATATATTGGTGAGTTTCAGAGATTGTCAGTGATGGTGCCTAGCATTTCAGAGAGGAGATTGGTTATTTTGTTTAGTGAGGGATTGCTTGAGCCATTGAGAGGTTGGATTAAGGCATTTGACCCTCCCACCTTATAGGAAGCAATGAGAAAGGCTTGTAACATGGAACTTGCTGCCCCTAGAAGCAAGTTTCCTCAAAAAGCTTCCTCTTCAAGCAAAAATAGAGAATTTTTTTCATAAAAAATCAGATCAGAAAAATAAATCTGCAGTTAGAAATGATGAAGAAACTCTTAACGATTTGAGGAGAAAGAAACTTTGTTTTTGGTGCAAGGGTCCTTACAGTCAAGATCACAATTGTCCTATGAGGCTCAAGGCCAAAGCAAACAAAATGAAGTGGTTTTATGTTGAGATTCTAACTCAGAAAATTCTGATCAACAGTTTGATCCTGAGGGTTGTGAGGCTGATAATGCATTAGATGAGTCCGAAAATGAGGTTGAAGATAAGGCTTCAGCAGTACACCTTTCTAGCATCCATCGTGAGGGTTCTTTTAGGATCCGAGGAGTCTTAGCAGGTCAATGGGTGATTACTTTTTTGGACACTGGTGCTATGCACAATTTCATTGATGAGAAATTGGTGGCTAGACGGGGACTTCAAATAGAAGAGTTTGAAGGGATTAAGGTAAGAGTCGCTGATGGTTACACACTCACATGTAACAAGATGATTTCTGATCTTCCCATGCGGTTAAATGATTATGACTTCAAGGCTGATTTTTATGTAGTTGGTATGGGAAACATGGATATTGTGTTAAGCATGAAATGGCTTCATGCCATAGGTGAATTCACCCTCAACTTACACAAAATGGAAATGAAATTTGAGGCAAATGGAAGAAAACATGTGTTGAGGGCAATATTAGATGGTGGTCTACGGATGATATCTCTTAGGAAGATGGAGAGGTTGATCTGCCATGACCAGGTGGAGTGGGCTGCAGAGTGTCTTTTGATGCCTACTGAGTTGGAGCAGCAAAAGACAAGTTATCCACTAGATGTTTAGGACTTGATGACTAAACACACAATGTTGTTTAGTGACATATCGCCTAGTAGACCTCTAGATAGGGGTATAGAGCACATCATAGAGTTGGAGGAGGGTGCAAAGCCTGTCATGATCACACTATACAGGCATCCTAAGTGGTTAAAGGATGAGATAGAGAAGATTATAAAGGAGCTGCTTGACATGGGTCACATTCAACCAAGTAAGAGCCCTTTTGCATTTTCGGTGGTTTTGGTTAAGAAATAGGATGGTACACTTCGCATGTGCATTGATTACCGTGCATTGAACAAGAGGACCATCAAAAATAGATATCCAATACCACGTATTGATGAGCTGATTGACAAGTTACATTGAGTGTGCTTCTTCTCTAAGATTGACTTGAGATCCAGTTACCATCAGATCTAGGTGAGGCAGCAGGATGTAGAGAAGACAGCCTTTTGGTGTCATTGTGGACACTATGAGTTCTTGGTTATGCATTTTGGCTTAACCAACGCTCTTGCTACTTTTTAGGCTACTATGAACAGGGTCTTTCAGCATCATTTGAGGAGATTTGTCCTAGTGTTCTTTGATGACATTCTAGTTTTCAATAGTACATGGGAGGAGCATTTGGATCATCTGGATACAGTGTTGGGCATTTTGGAGAGGGAGTCCTTGTATGCCAAGGAGTCCAAATGTGCTTTTGGTTTGACGGAGCTATTGTATCTTGGGCACATCATCAGTGCAAAGGGTGTTCGAGTTGATTTGGATAAGATCTGGGCTATTGTAGATTGGCCACCACCCAAGAATATTACATAGCTTAAGGGATTCTTGGGGCTTTGTGGTTTTTATAGATGCTTCGTCAAGGGGTTCTCGCAACACGCAACACCTCTGACTGACTTGACGAAGAAAGGAGTTTTTGTTTGGACTGATCAAGCACAACAATGTTTCAAGAGGTTCAAGTAGATTATGAGTTTGTGCTCGGTTCTTGCTATATTGGATTTCACTAGGCATTTTGAGCTTGAGTGCGATGTCTCAGGCGAGGGTATTGGTGCTGTATTGATGCAGGATAAGCATCCTATATGCTTTGAGAGTAGAAAATTAAGGGGTGCAGAGAGGACCTACAACATCTATGATAAGGAAATGTTGGCCATAATGCATGCTTTGGCCAAATTCAAGTAGTATCTTGTGGGTACTAAGTTTGTTGTCAAAACGGATCACAATAGCCTGAAACATTTCCTCAACCAGCGTGACTTGAATGACCGGCAACATAAGTGGATTAGTAAGCTGCAGGCATATGACTTTGACATAGTATATGTCAAAGGGAAGAATAATATAGTTGTTGATGCGTTATCTCGGAGATTGGACATATTTCAGTTGATTGGAGAGAGTGGATTTCAGCTGAATATGCTAAGGGTGAGTGTGCTTCGAAGATTGTTGATGGTACAGTGTTTGATGAGAGATACTCTATTGTAAATGATCTTATCATTTACACGGGTAGAATATTTTTGATACCAGGATCAGCGATGAAGAAAAAGATTCTCAGAGCTTTCCATGACGTTCCTATGGTAGGAAACCCAGGATACTACAAGACATATAGATAGATTCAAGAATGCTTCACATGGAAAGGGCTTAAGTCTGAGGTTCTTAAGGACGTGAGGGAGTGTCCTACTTGTCAGCAGAATAAACATGACAATTCCTTCCTAGCTGGTTTACTTCAGCCCCTGCCCATTTCGAGTCAGAAATGGGAGTGCATGTAACACTCAAACTGATCTACAGTTTGAAAAATGGAAACTATCTACTAGTTTTATCTGAAATGTAACTAACTAGTTTTCATGCTAGGGTTTCCTTTGCAATTAGAACATAAAAGATAAACAATTTAAAACAATTACATCATATTCAATTCCTCAACTAACTTTTAAAATTTTAGTTTCAGCTGAAAAGGAAACAACTAACTATATTCATATAACTGAAAACATAGTAGAACAATAACTAACTTTTCTTTGCTTGCGAAATGTAAGAACATTTATAACAGCTATGAAATAAACATGCTTAAGTAATTATAACTGAAATTAAGAGAGAGAGAGTTACAAGAAAGTACATTTTGAAGGCTTCCTGCTGGAATGTTGCTCAAAACTCTTCTATTTCCAAGGGAAAAAGAAATATCATCAAGGGCTTTTTTGCCCAACCGAAGACCTACAGGTCTCCCGTGTTTCTTCAACTGAAGAAACCCAACCTTTCACGAGGGTAATCAACAAAGGATCACATAATATCATCATGCCTCTGAGCTTGGTGTCAAGGACCTATTCCACCTAGTCGATCCTTCACTATAGGTAACCCTTAACTAGAAAGATCACTCTAACGAGGGGTATATCTGGTTCTTGATAGCTGACAAATGCTTAATCTAGCATCGTACCTTGGCCAAGGATTTTATCATTAATGGCACACTTGTGCTGTCAGCACTCTCACCCTTGCTCGACATTTAATATTCTTATTCCATTAATTTATAATTTCAAAGATTCATCTTACAACATATGTTTTCAATTAGGTGAAGTTCTTTTCAAAATTATAGAGATGAAAAAGAGATTAAGTGGCTCAGACCGAAATTTCCTTTCACAGTAATCATAAGCAATATATTCTTTCTTGCAAACTAGAGAGAAGAGCACTTTAACTAATCTCTGCTAAGGTTACTCTCAGTTCGGATTTTTATTCTCCGTCTGGCCAAAATATTTGGCATGGTCTGTCTAGACTTGAGTACCAAGAAATCGAATAGGTTACTGGAGTTAAGGGAAAAGATTGTAAATGATTCCAACTCAGATAAATTAAGAACATATTATAGAGAGAGAGAGAGAGCTTCGACTCTGGCATGAGTGTAACAGAGCCTAGAACAAATTCGAAAGAAGCTTAACTAACATTTAGTTTTCAGAGAAGAAGAGGCAGAGATATTCAAAGCATGATTATTTACTATACATTTCATTTTGTGAAAGAATCTTCTAAAGAATCGAATTCTATTAAACCTCTAGCTGGACAAGAATTCATTGATATTACTCCCTATGCAAGATAGTTATCAGATCGATTCAATGCTATCGAAGTTAGGTTTATTTAAATCTCTCTTACGTGCCTGATTAAGTAGTTCGAAACTTGCAGAAGCTTTGCACTAGATTCTCCAAATGAATTGAATTGGTGACTCAGATTGCAACAACGTTCTTCACCTATGCTCGACAACGAATGATCCAAGATCGACACCCTCCAGGAATTTCGACTATGAGAAAGGAGAATAAATGGAAAACGATACAAGATATGTGCAGAGACAAAGTAAGGTACCAAAACCAGAAGAATGGCATCTCAGAAAAGAGAGTATGAATCTCAATGAAAGTCAATAGTGAATGAAGGAAATCAAGCCAGAATCAAGGAAGTGGGGAAGAATGAAAGAAATGTGAGCCATCAATAATAAAGAGAATCCTCTTCGAAACCTCCATACAAGACTTCAAGAGCCCACGGCTGCATGGCTACCCTCTTGGCCGTTTCTCCTATAAGGCACAATGGGAAGTTGGCAGGGAAGCTACTGCCCTTCAATTCCACTGACGACTCCCAAGTTTTATTCAATTAATTTTTATATTAAAAGCGATGGACTTAAGGTTGCAAATATTGTTATCTATTTAATATTTTAAAAACATTTACAAACTCCTAAGGTGTACTCTATGAGTTAATTTCCACGACTCCAAAAGGGAAAGGTTGGTAAATAATTAAAGTTGACTTGCTCAACATTTAATTTATTAAAAGAGATTTGGCCAAGGTTATGACTTAAACACAACCAACTTACACCGACTCATGGCTGGGTGATAATTTTTGATCCTTGTTAACCACGACCTCTCCCTGATGATATTCTCCTTTCCCTCGAGTGTTGACGATCCTGCAACCACTTGACAAAAAGACTAGGGTTAAACCATTCTCGACATATATATATATATATATATATATATATATATATATATATATATATATATATATATATATATATATATGTTTAAATATAAACTCATCATCACATACATTTTTGCATATAAAAGAAAATCATTCACATTTGCAGTTACGACATATAAATCAATTATTCTATCTTCAATTTCACATTCTCATTAAAAGCAGTTACTTACAACTAACATAACAACCATAATTTCATTTCCATAAACATGTTCATGTTAGAGGGGATGTAACGGTGCATTTCAATGGATTTCATCACGGGCTTGCCCAAAGCCCAAAGTAGGGACTGTATCTATGTGGTGGTTGATTGGCTCACTAAATTTGCTCATTTCTTTCCTATATCAGCCACTTATATTGCAACATAAGTTGCTGATTTTTTCTTTCATGAGGTATTCAGGCTTCACGGATTGGCTTAGAGTATTGTTAGTGATCGGGATAGTAAATTCATGAGCGATTTTTGGCAAGAGTTGTTCAGAATTTTTGGTGCCAAGCTTGCTTCGAGTACTAGCTATCACCCACAGACAGATGGGCAAATAGAAATTGTTAATAAGTGGGTGGAGGGATACCTTAGGAATTATATAGCAGGCCAACATAAGGCATGGGTGAAGTGGCTTCACTTATGTGAGTATTGTTACAATACCACTTATCACATGTCTATTTGCATGTCACCATTTATGGCTCTATATGGTTATGATGCTCCTAATTTTTTGGATCAGCTCTTTGAGGACAGTAGAGTGCCGAGTGCCAGCGATCTCTTGCAGGATAGTCAAGATATTATGCAGTCCTTGAGAGATAATATTCAAAGGGCACAAAATCAACATAACTAGTATGCAGATCAACATAGGGTGGAGCATTCTTTTGAGGTTGGTGATATGGTTTACCTCATGTTGTTGTTGTTAGGTAATCCACTCTTAGGAAGAGTGGAGTTGAGAAGCTCAAGCAATGTTACTATGGTCCTTTCAGGATTTCCAGGCACATTGGTGAGGTGGCTTATGAGCTAGAGCTACTGGCAAATAGCAGAGTGCATAATGTATTTCACGTGTCCCGCCTCAAGAAGGCATTGGGACATAATGTTATCCCTTCTACAACATTGCCACCCCTTGATGAGGAGAGGAAGTTGATATTAGTTCCTGAGGTTATCATTGATTCCAAGGAGTGCCGTTTATGGAACAAAGCCATCAAGGAATATTTGGTTAAGTGGAGGGATTTGCCGGTAGAGGATGTTACATGGGAGAGAGGATATCTTGCAGCATCCAGAGTTGAGATTGCTTGGGGACAAGCAATTTCAGGGAGGGCGGATTGTAATCTCCTCTTTTTAGCTAGCTTCAGAATCTTGATGGATTAGCCTATCATCAGTTCCTTGTAGGTTAATATTGATGATTAGAGGGCCTTGTGTGGGCATTATCAGGCTCTTCCGATGGCAATTTGTGGTGTTTTCTTCTCAGGGACTTGGTGATATTTAGGGGTTGCCTTTTGGAGGTGTTTTGGACTCTGTTTATGTATGCTTACTATTTTTAGTCACTCAGTTGTTGGGGTCTAGTCTTACTATTTATAGTAAGGCACCCTGGTGAGTAAAGGAATCAGTGTTCTACCTTTTGGTGTTGACGAAATTGGTTAATGATGATTATTGATGGAGTTATGGTATTTAATTATTATTAAAGTGATGCTTTAATAATAATTAATTAATTATTAAAAAGTATGTTTTAGGTCAAACAAAAGATAGGCATTTTGTGGGTTTGTGTCAAGGAAGATGCTTGCAAATTTCTGAAAATTTTAAAATTAGGGTTTCAAAACCCCTATTTTTAGGAAAACCCGTAAAAATAGGACCTTCCCAGAAATGATTGAAAATGATTTTGATAGGATTAATCGACTTCACGATCACATTGGTCAAGTCAATGTCACTAAAAAGTTTGTTTTACTCTGGTGGGTCTATTTTCATTTTTCTGGAGAAAAGCTAGGACCTCCGCAACCATTAATGGCAGAATGGCCAGTACCAGGTGTCGAAATCCAAGCGTCAAAAGCTTCAAGGAAGAATCCATGGCGAAAAATGTTTGAAAAAGATGCTTCTTGACAGATGGGATTTTCAAAGGTAGAAAATGCTGAAATTTTTCTAAGTCTAGAAGATGCACGCCTTGCTACCAGAAAGTTGCTACGCAGTCAATGCCTTGGTGAATTTTTCAAGCACCCGTACATGCAGCATGGTGAAAGCAATTGCTACGGTGAATGAGTTTGTGTAGTCGACAACGGTGATCAAGTTAGTCGACCTACAAGGATAAACGCGAAGTGCGAAGAGGTGAAGATCTTAAAGGAAATAATGAAGCTGTGGTTAAAAGAGCCCCTGCTGACCAAGGGCGCCCATGAGTTCAAGAGGTCAAAGGTAGTCATCAAGTCTTGCCTAGACAACCATCTCCTTCATAACTCTGCCAGCTTTACGACGGATTGTCAAACAAATCCAACAGATCCATCAAACGTCATCAAATGAAGGCAGAGGCAGAAGGTGCCGAAAGAAAGTCATAAAAAATGGCAGTCAAAACATGAAAAAAGAGCCCCTGCTGACCAGGGGCGCCCAGGCATAAGACTATCCAAATGTTAGTTTTTGAGCAAACTTATCTTCAGGTGATCTCCTCGGCATCAGCTCAGCTTTGCAACAAACCTGTGTAATGTCCCCTTTTTCGGCATGATCATGTTTGATGGTGGTTAGCCTATTACTCAAACTCTCGTAGGCTAACAGGTTGGGTTAGAGGGTCAGTGGCATTATTTGATGAGTTTTTTCGTTCTCAGTTCAGAGTTCAGTGATTGGCTCACTGCAGGCCTTGGCAGTTCAGGAGTTGACAGCTTCTGACGACACAGAGATATGTGGAGTTTTGAGGAAGTTATGATTATTTAAGTGATTTAAGTTATATTAATTTAATACTTTATTATAAAGTCAAATTGACTTTATTCTTTTAATATCACTTAAATATTCATAAAAAGGGTGATTTTAAATTAAAATCATTTATACATTAAGGGCGCCAAGTATTTAAGTCATAAACTATTGAAAATGACTTAAATGTATTTAAAAATATTTAAAACTTGAAAAGGGCGTCACTTCTTGAAATTCGTGCCTCTTGAGGATATAAGGCATTTTGGTAATGAGAAATTGATGATTGAATATTTCGACTTTGCCTTGGACATTTTCCTGTGCCTTCATCCTGTGATCAGGGTTTTGAGCAATCTTCCATTGGAGAACGAAATCTCTTCAGTGTTGAGCACTTTTGAGACTGTGAGAGATCAGTCGAATTTGTGCAGTGGTGAGAGCTTCATACAGAGGTTCTACAGAGCTTGATTTGTGTTTCCTATTGAATTCCTTTATCAGTTTCAGAGGGTTTTGAGAGATGGCGCCTTCATTTCACCTGGCAGACACTTCACTTCATGGCCGTACCTTCTAAGTGGGAATTCTGGTTGTTTGCATTGAAGTGCGTGGCTCTTGTGCAAGGGCGTTTGGACTTCCTAAGAGAAACGCCTGCCTTTCTGAGGGTTTCTCTTCATCTCCTTTGGCGTCTGGCTTGCACTCATCATCTGCCACAGTTTTCAGGCTGGACTTTGCATTCTGCAGCTTCCTACACCAGTTTTTGTCAGTTTTTCACCATCTTGGCTGGCGAACTGGACTACTTTCTTAAATAAATAATCTGGAAGCTTTCGGGTATGTTTATGAGTTCTAAATCCATTGTTGGGCTTATTAATTATCTTCTGTAATTTCAATTCGCTTAAATTAGCTCAGATTTACATTCTATAAGCATTTATGCTGTGCGCCCCTTCTCTTCTGTCTATAAACTTTTCTCTAAAAAACTAAAATAACACACTAAGACTTAAGAAAATATTGGGGTTTGAGTTGAGAGCCAGTAGGGCTCATCACAACCTGTTTACCAGTCTACGAGACACATCAAACGACGACAACTGTTGATCATCTGAGCATGTGAAAAGGAGGGTAAATCAATGAACATCAAAGCAAAAGAGCCCTTGCTGGCTAGAGGCGCCCTTCATTTGGAGCCACTTGTTGAACTTTTCAACAACTGCTTTCTTCAAGGCATCTACTCAGCATCCTTTCAGCTTTGCGATCAATCGAGCTGCACGTTCATAAGACCTGTCAAGCATTCATAGGCAGAGATCAACTAGAAAACACCAAAGGTGAAGGCTGAATGAAGAACACAGAGAAATTGAACAAGTGTTAAGAAAAATGCATCTTCCTAGAAATAAGCACCTAGCTTTTTGTTCAATTAGAGACAGTCTATAAGCTTAGTGACCTCCAGGATGACCTCCTCCGTTTTGATCAATCTCAACAATGACACCGTCAACAAAGACAATGGAAAAATAAAAAATCTAACGACAAAGATCAAACTAGGACCATTCGTGAAAGTTTGTAACATGAAAATGACAAGTCAAAAGGTCAAAGGCGCCCCTGTAGGCTAGGGGTGCCCATGCTTTTGAAGTACCTAAATCAACTTTCAAGTTTCGTGAAGCTAGTCATCTTTTCCGGGATTAAGCTGGTTATCTATCCCATGATTCAACGAGATCATCAGAATCATTAGTCGTCGGTGATCTCAAATCAAAGCCAGGAGGGTCAAACTAGAGGAATTGAAGAACACTCAAGAAAATTGACTAAGTTTGGTGAAAAATGCACCTTCTTAGGAAAAGGTGCCCAAGAATCAGAGGCATCAGACTTAGGTTTTGAGCTTTGCAGCTCCCAAGCACACTTCATCAGAGTTGTTCCACCTCAGCAATGGATCTATTAGCAACACCTCAAGATTATCCGAGCAACCAGAAATAGGGATTAAACGGAGGCATTTCACCACAGAAAAATAATAAAAAGTGTTCAACTCTTCAAAGGGACACCTAAAGTCAAAGAAAGGCTCAGTTGACTGAAGTTAAGATATTTTGAAGCCTTTCTATGTCTAAAACGTCCCTAAATGGGTGGAAATCAGTGTTGTGAACTCTAGATCAGACAAAAAGACTCCTCCATCATGAGTTGGCATACAAACTTGATTGCTTCTATTGGCGTTTCAATTTGCACCTCTGGAATGCGAATTAGAAACAAATAGCCATGCACAAATAAATTGCTCTACGATTGAGGGGGGAAGCTCCCTCTTTGTTGATGTTGTTCAAGAAAGTAAACTAAAACTAAGTTGCCTATCTTTTTGTTCAGCTAAGAGCACAAGGTTATAAAACTCAAGCGCCGTAGCTGAAATTTTTTGTTTAAGGAATTTCAACTACGACTAGCCTACTCTAATGACGTTTCTAATTTCTCAAGTAAACGCAGAGCAATAGAATTAGAAATGGATAAAGTTTGATTCTCTGACAAAATACTTAGATAAACTCTTCTTCTAATATACATCTACTTACTTTCAATGCAAGCTGAAATGGAGATCATATAAGCATAACACAATAAACGGAAATTCGAGACATCATATCAGGACAAAATAGGCACAAGACTTCATTTCTCAAATCTCAAGAACAAAGATTACACAAGATACATGCACTAAACAAGGACTTGTAGCTAAAGAGGTTTGCAAAGTTGCTCTTACACAAAGTGAACAACAACTAAACAACAACAACTTGCAGGCAAAATAGGCTCAGCAATTTGTTATCACAAGTACGGTTCAAGAAAAAAATGAAACGCTCTTATTTATAGACAATTAAGAGGTAGGGAACCCTACAATCCCCTTGCTTTTACAACTCAGCTTGCCAACATGCAAGCGCTTGATTTCTAAAACTAAAGAGTAAAGAAGATAAACATCTAACCACCTAAGAAAGCATGAAAACATGAAATGCCAACTATTACAACTTTGTTTTCTTTCTCTTTTTCAAAGAGTAGATAAGAATTGAGACGAGAATAGAAAGAAAACTGAAAGAAAGCTTCTTGATGATTGCTACTTCAAATCTTTATCACATCCGCCAAAAAGTTGGAAACTGTGTCTCTCTCAGGTGTATCAATACTATCTATAGCAAAGTTTCACTTTTCTAAGATTTCTTCACCATCTACAATCGATCTCAAACAATCTTCAACCTCATTGGCCGCTTTCTCGAACCTTGCCGACATCATGGAAATTTGACTCATCCTTCCACCAACTGAATTGCTGCCATCACTGCCACGGACAACACTCTGAAACTGGTCTTGCATTTCGTCAAGTCCAACGTAGGAACCATCCTCATGACTGTACCGAGAAGGAATCTCTGCAACAAACTCACTTATGAACAAAAGAGTCTCAATTACCTTTTGTCTGTATGCAATAAACTCCTCAGATATCCTCTCATAGGTTCTCACCTTGAAGATGTGACGTTCTTTCCATGCAAGGATTTGTCTTTGTGTTCTCTTGAAGCCATTGAGCCATAAGCTGTATCCAAATCTGCAATGATGATTTTGTGCCTAGGTTTCACCTTTGCCATTGATTGTTCAAATCCTTGAATCCCTTGGCGCAAGTCATGTGCATTATTCCTTAGCTGAAACATCTGTGCCAAGATTTCTTTTCCTTCAATGATGAATCCTTCAATCCATTCTTGTGTTTGCTTCCCACATATTACCAACTGCCTCAACTGTTGATGATCAGCTGGTGTCTCTAGAAGTTGGGGCAGCAACTGAGTAGCCTGTGAAGTGCCATGAACAAGATTAAAAATGTATAGCCTGAGTTGCCGGATTTCAGCCTTGAGAGCTGCCTTATCTTCTTCGTCTTTCAACACTCTTTCTTGAAGAGTTTCGGATGTAACTTTGAACAAACTAACATCTGCATGCTTGGTGTTCTTGCCAAGATTGGTTTTAAGCATTATGAAATCATCCACATCCACTTCATCTCTGTTTCTATCTTCAGGAGGTGAAGTAGTCTCCATGATCATCTCACCATCAGGGTTTCTCTCAAAGTGAACCTATTTCTTTGCTTTCTTTTTAGGTGCTTCCTGATAAACGTTGTCAAGATCATCAAAATTCAGCTGATATGAAGGTCTTCTATTCCTTCCCAGGGAACTCTCAAGCCAAGATGTGGTATCTCTACTAACTTCTCTGGGAGGCTCAGCTGCAACTCCTTCATTTTCTTCGTTCTCTAGATCAATGTGAATTGGTGAAAACCTTGGCAATGGTGAAAAATCATTTGTTAAAGGCACATCTTCTGTTTCCTTTCAAGGTATAGACTCTTCTGGAGGAGCTTCTGCTTCAATCGTTGGCTACTCCTGGATGACTATATTTGAGAAGTCCAACCTTCTCCTTACGTTCTTTGTTGATCTGCCACCCTTTACACCCTCTTCAGGCTGACTTATACCCTTCATCTTTGGCTGTGCTCTGAAAGAAGAGGGAAGTGATGACTGTATTCTTGGCGGCTCTGCTGCTGGAATGGATTTCTTCCTCTTAAGGACCAAGAAAGTCTTGCTGTACTCAATGACTTGGCGTGTCCTTTCTTCCATTGAGATGTTTTCTTTGTTGGCCCAGTTGACCTGTGGAAGAGGTTGTTGCTCAATTTGTTTTCGAGTGTACATTGGGAGGAGTACATCTCCTTCATCATCGGAAAGTCCCTCGATATCCTCTAACAAGCAATCTTTCATTTGATGGAGAGTGAGCATGCTGTAACTACGCCTCTGTACCTTGAACTCATCTCTGCAGTTGGCCCAAAAATCTTCAAGTGCGGGCACATGAGCATAGTTCTTCTCAATTCTGGATGTGAAGACGCCGTGAGGGTCATATGATCGTCTTTCGCTATATGGCTTGAGACCAAGTTTAGCCAACTCATCACCCATGGACTTGGCATCTGCTGCTGATTTGCATGTGTAAATTTCCAATCCAAATGGAAAACTGAAGGTGGGCTTCTTTCTATTCCGCAAAACCGTGTGGACATCATATGCTTGCCTTGGGAATTCCATGAAAACTTCATCTGATGGGTACCTCGACAACATGAGTGGAGCGTTGGAGAAGCCGTAGACTCTGATGTAGGTGAAGGTAGGAAACAGTATAAACCAATCTGCCCACTCCGCCATTGCTGCCCTGGTAGTTGATGAAATACGAACATGCAACTCATTATCTAGGTCTGGCATTGTATACGTCAGGAAAGCCTCATTTACCCTCTTGTAATGGTGTGATGACTCTATGAACTCCAGCTGAGGGTAGTAATTGTAGACGCGCTGTACATTCAGAGATCCCACAGTGTTCAACCCTCTGAATTTGCCTTGGAAGGCCACTAGGAAGACAAGGTAGGAGACCATGTGGAACTCATGAATTTGGAAGTATTTAGTTATTTGTTGATGGAGGCTATCACTAATTAAGGTTGACCAATCATATAATTATGTTTTCTTCATGATATGAGGTATAACATAGAACATCCAGGGCTGGAATTTTGTAGCATCCTCTTGACCGATGATCTGATTGAGTAGGGTGATCATTGTAGCAATTTCATCTTTGAATTCCCCTCGCTCGATGTTCTTTGGTAGAGTCTTATGTTTTTCTTTCATCCACTTCTATGCAACTTTCTTGTTGTATTTCTCCTTATGCATGTCCCATACCCTTTCACATTCTTCTTGGAGATAGTTACACTTTCAGGCCAAGGTGGTATTGAGAAGCATTTTTCAATCATGTCTAGTTTTAGGTTGCAAATCACTCTACCATCTACCGACTGAATCTCCCGAGTCGCCGGATTATAATGCAAGCAATTACAAACTCCAGACTTTGCACTGAAATAGGAATGGATGCTGCTGCAAGTAGTCCGGAGTGACCAAGGTATCTGACTGCAATGTTGCCTGCATTTTCCAATGCTTGCAAGTTGAATACTAGTTTGATATGGTGCAAGTCAGTCTCAGCTGTTTTGATGAAGTCATGATATAGTGTTGACTTGGTCTTGAACTCGAGGGGAGTGTACTCCATATTGAAAACCTTGAAGAATGACTATAAACTTGCCTATGTTCAGACAAGTTTTGCACAACTTTCTAAATTTAGCTTACTAGTTTTTCTTCTTCAAAAGGACAAATTTTTTCAAATTTTTTTTGAGATATTGGTTTTGTTTAGAATTTCATTAGAAGAAGACCCATATCGCTCGTTTTTGAAAAATTTCAGTGTAGACTGAAAAAGCAGCAAACCCTAATTTCTTCAGATTTTCTTGAAAAAAGTTGGCACCTGGGTTTTGTTTAGAAGCACATTTGAGACGAACCCAGTTGATTAGATGTTGAAAATATTGAAGGCTGATTGAAAAAGCAGCAAACCCTAGAATCTAAAATTTTTCCTGAAAAAGTTGTGATCTGGGTTTGGTTCAAAAGTATGTTTTAGAAGGACCCAGATGATCAAATCTTGAAAATTTTGATGATTCCTTGGACATGCATAAAAAAAGCAGCTGCTGCAACTTGAAAAATTTCTTCAAAATTGTTTAGAATCATGAGTTGAGATGACCCAGATCGCTGAAAATTAAAAATCTTGACCTCCTTCAAAGAATTGATGTTTTGGACGAGAAAGCATGAAAAATCAGGCTTCTTTGTGTGCCGGTCTGAAAATTATGAAGAAATTTGAAAAAATCAGCAAGCTATGGCTCTTGAATCCTGAAAAGAAAAATTCTTTATGTTTGCTCTTCTCTCTCTTGGACGCCACTTGCAAAAATTATGAAGAAATGAATGGCAAAGGCATCTTAAATAAGTTTTAGGCTTGAGAAAATCTGCTTTCTTTTTCTTTAAACCCTTGAAACCCTAGCTTGAGCTTGTGCATTGAACATGGAAATTTTCTCTTCTTCATGAAATTTTGAAAATTTGGCTAAGGCATGGCTTCTTGGGCGCCCTTCTTGGTTGGAGGCGCCTATCTTCCTTAGACTTAGTCATTTTTTTGATAATTTCTACTATTTTATGATTTTGAACCCCAGTTTGAATTCGATTTCCGGCTTCCAGATTGATCCTACAGACGAACTGAATGATTCATCACGGGGCTTGATCGAATCTGGCGAGATTGTTCTGGAGGCAACTTTGGCTAAAGACTTCATTTTGACCTTCAAAATCATGGGCGCCCATCTCCTTTTGGGGCGTCCAACTTTCCTAGTGTTAACCATTTTTAGTTCTCCAAGTTTTGCTTGTTTCCCTTTGATCTTCTGATGAATTCTCGATTTTGGGAGCTAGATTGATCCAATCGGCTGACTGTCAGATTCATTGGATAGCCTAACTGATTTTGAAGGGGGTCTCCTGGGAGCTGCATCTCCTAAAAGTTGAATTTTGGGGGTCAAAAGCTTGGGCGCCCAACTCCTCCAGAGTTAGTTTATTTTCTTTTTTTTTCACCTTTCTTTTGACTTCTATCATTTTGCTCATGTTTTTCCCTTTGTTTCGCCTTCGATATCTAATGACTACCAACTCCGACGATCGTGCTGATGGTTTCGTTGGAAAGCTGCTTCAAGTCTGAGGAAGTCATGCTGGAGGTGTCGTCTGCAAACTCATTCATTTAGGCCTCCAAAAGCTTGGGCGCCTATCTCCTTTTGGGGCGCCCAACTCGTCCAGACTTGGCCATCTTTTGCTTGATTTTCATCTTTAAACTTGAACCTTCATTTTATACCTTCAGCTTGATTTGAATTTGCTGGTGACTGACAAGTCTGATGATCTGACAAAGACATCCACTGTGAAGTTGACAGGATCCTGAAGAGATTGAGCACATTTGCAAACCCTAATTGCTGGATTAGGTCCTCCAAAAGGTTGGGCGCCCCTGGCCACCCGAGGCGCCTAGAGTTCCTAGACTTAGAATATTTTCTGTTATTTTCATGGTTTGCATTCTGCCACTTTGTCAAAACTCCTTCGATCAATCCATGATTTAGGCTGACCGGGTGATCTGATGACTACGTTGCTGGACTCACTGCGGGGCTAAGGAGATTCTGAACAACATTGCTTGGGAGCACAAACCGTAATTTCATCATTTGACATCTTGAAAAGTTGGGCGCTTATCTCCTTTTGGGGCGCCCATGGCTAACAAAGTTTTTATATTGCAAATTTCGACTTCCTCCTTTGTTGGACATGCTTGCCTTTGCCTTGCTCGCTGGAGATCAAAAATTTTCTAAGGCATGAGAGTTTGGGTGCTTAGACTGAGCTGGGGCGCCTGGAGTCTCCAGTGTTAGACAAAATTTTGCATTTTTCAACTTTCACAGCTTCCTTTCTCCATTCTTTGATCTGCGTGCACGTCTAGTGTTTGAATGTTTGAGTCTGACACTTGGCAGTTGACTGATCTCCATTAGTGGCTTCGGAGCTCCCGAAATGCGTTCTGAAATTAGAAAAACAGAATAGACCCACTAGGGCAAAACTGATCGTTTTGTGATTTTGACTGCACCAGCCTGATGAGGAAGTATTTTCGACCAATCAAAATCAGTTTGAACCCTAACAACCAAACTTTCTATTTTTAGAAATTTTCTACTTTTAGAAAATTTTGCCAGCATTCGTTTCGAAAGAAACCTAGAAAAAGTTTCTACTTTTAGAAAGTTTCTAAAAATAGCAATTTTCCTAATAAGTAGGGCCGAAAACTAAGATTTGGGTTTTGTAGATTTGGTCACTCTGAGCAGACCCGTATCATCATATTTTGAAAATTTCAAGTTTTTGACCCTCATGTAAGACATGCAAACCCCAATTTTGACCTTTTTGACAGTTTTGACAAGACTTTTACTCATTTCTTCAAAATGCCTAAGTGTAGCAAAAGTTTTAATTTGGGGTACAACAACTTCAACATCAATTACTATGTATCAAGCTTGGACTTCATTATTCAGGTTGAAGCTCAAGAACAAGCATTTTTTCTCTCCAACTTCTTTTTGAAGATCTGACAGAGGGGTTTTTATTGTTCTTCATATTTTTGAAGATTAGTTGCACAGAGGGACAATTTATCAGAGGTTGCATCTAGAGGCATGATTTTCTTGAAGATCCAGAAAGGCAGTTGATATCTTCCAATCTTCTTGTCTTTTTCCTCTATTCTTGTCTTAAATCTTCTTGCATGTCCAAGAAAACAACGAATAATCACAGATCTGACCAACTAGGTATGATCAACATAGCTTTTTCAACAAAACCCACTTGTTGAATTTTTCAGAAATAGTAACCTTGCTACCCCTATTTTTAGGGATTTTCGAAAAAAAGTCACGAATTTGAAAATCAAATGAACTGGGTTTGTTCAACATTGAAGCACGAACAATACCCATGTGTCAGATTTTTTCCGGAAAAATACTTCTCGACGAGTGGCTATTTTTAGGGGTTTTCAGAAGTTGTCTGAACATATCTGTGTTTACAGTCACTAGTCAAGTTTTTTAGAATACAGTACTCTCAAGTTGAAATCAGGACCAAAATGGTCCTACTTCATGACTTTCTGAAAACACTCAACACGAACATGCATCAAGTGAAGCCCATAGTCAAGTTTGGACGCCTTGGAAGGCGTAAATGACATCACCGTTCAATGGATAGCCAAATGCAGAAGGTTGTCATTCCAAACACAGAGCCGCCACCGATTACTACCACACTAGCTTCCATATTCCATGTCAAAAAGGCTGGATGGCAGCTGCAAAGAAGATCGAATATCAAAAGCAGATTGCGAGAGGCAGAAGAAGTCAACAATTGGCTAGAGGAATTGCTGACTAGAGGTGATGAGGTGTCAAACACCTAGTTAGGACATCCTACCCTCCAAAATAGCATTAATGACAAATAAGAGTTTAACTTGATGCCCCTTTCCAAGTTAACTCATTGTCCCACGGATCATGCATGTCAGACCCCACTAATTATGGATGTCTATTCCAGATCTCCACTAATTGTGGATCTCTATTTTGGAGACACTTTTTGTAATTAGAGTTCACTTTTAGTTTAGTTTCAGTTAACTGAAGTAGATTTCCAGTTAACTGCTTGGTCACCTACTTTTAGACATAGGAATAAATCTTGCAGATTGGCAAGAACTAATTGTTAACTCAAGGAGATTTTAGGGTTGCCTACTCCTTTGAGCTTCTATAAATAAGAGCCTTTGCTCATTATTTTGTAACCTTTATTTACTAGGAAAAATTGATGCGCCACTGTGTCAACAAGCTTGCAAGTCTATATTTGTTCACTCTTGGATGAGAGTTGTTTGTTTTTGATAAGCAATTGTGTATGATTTCGTACCTTTGCTGTCCCAAACCTTTGTAATTTGTTGAGAAAGTTTGAAGATATAAATCAAAAGGCACATGCAATTTGATCCAAAGATTCAAGTTCTATCAACGTCTTGTTCTTATAACTTATTGTTTCAATCTCCCTCTTGGACAGGTGCTGTCACCTCCTTGGGTATTTTGATGTTAATAGTTATCATTTGATGTTGTTTAATAAGTTGTATTTCAGTCTACACTTTGGACAGGTGTTGTCACCTCCTTAGGAATCCTGTTAGCCAGTTCATCGTTATTTGTTGTTTCTAGTGAGTTGCATCCCAACCTACACCTCGGACAGGGGTTCCTCCTCCTTGGCAATTTTGAGATTCATTTTACCGTAAAGAGTGATTGCTTGGATAAAGCCTTATTCCAGCATAAATATGAGAGTTCAGAGCCTCAAACGCATTCTGAGAGATGGTCGGCCCAAGTGATCCAACCATCCCATTCTTGCTCCTATGCCCTCATGCTCTGTTTATCTTGAGGAGATAGGATATATTAAAATCTAGTTTTGTTGTAGTTAAGATCTATAGAAACTAGAGAAAACCTTAGCTGCAATGCATTGTGTTTATGCACCCTTGTGTCCTGCTCGCTGAGTAAAAAAGATAGGAACATTTAGTCCGTTGTATTTTTACACAAACATCAGCAAACAAGAGGGAGCTTCTCCTCCATAATTTGAAGAGTAGTCATCGCGCATTGTTCATAGTTGTCCGTTTCCAATAAGCACTCCAGAGGTGCTAATTGAAATGCCAACAAAAGTAACAACAAAAGCAAATATATTTATTATATTAATGACGAAAAAGCACTTGAGAAATTATGCCACTTTGAGGAGATATAAAAGGCATTTGAAAAAGCATTATTATCATCCAACACTTATGAAATTTATGAGAATTGTTGCTGAGAGAAGAAAACCAGGGTTTTGCTGCAATTTGGTCTTGGAGAATATGATTTCTCTTGGATTGTGCTTCCGACAGGTGTAAAATGTCACCCAAAGGTTGCAATCATCAGGTGGCTTTCATCCATAAGTCACATTGAGCATATTGGAGAGATTATTTTGGAGTATTTTGAAGGACATTGTTTGTGATCAGAAGTTTATTTGCTGTTGGTGTTATAATTTGCTGATGGCTTCATATCTGGGCCGTACCATTGTCATTTCCAGGCTGTACAAGTCTGCACTTGCTGGGCCGTACAATATCTTGGGGGTGGCATTTTGATACTAGGCTGAAACGCTTAGGGATTTGGGCTGCATTTGTCATCATTGAGGGCGGCTAAACATATGATATCAGTTTGCTGCAAAATTAAGGTGAAGTTGGTGATTTGAGCATGGCGTCCATGTAAGAGGGTTTTCTAGTTGCTGATATCAATTTCCAGATTTACAATCTATTATGCTATGGCTATCCGGGTATGAGAATATTGTAATAGCATTCTATAATAAATCTGATTTGAAAGCTATTAGTGTTTGCTTCTGCATTTTGTCTTTTGCATCTGTTTGGATAATCTATACATCTCTTTGCATTTCCTGGCATTATCTTGCAAAAATACACAAAAAAAGCAAAAACCATACAAAACTTAAAAAAATTAAACAAGGCAGAAATTCAGTTAGCAAGTGTCCATTAGGGGTACTAATTTGTAGACCACAATGTTATTTTTTAATATAGTACATTTATTTTAAATGTTGTTAAGAGTTTTAATAAACTAGAACAATCTGTACAATAGAACCGAATTTAGGGATCAAATAATAAAATAATCTCAATAAAGCCCCGAATTAAAGCTACGCTCTTTCTACCCACTGCAAAGAGGAAATAAATCACTCAATTGACCTAAAATAAGCTCGTTCTTGCTTTAAGTCTGCTTTCTTCTTGACATAGGCTGCTTGGTATTAAGGTATTGCTATGATTCACTAATTTTTTCTTTAAAACACTTGCGATTGAAATTCTGAAGTTGTTGATTTAAGAAGCAAGGCATAGTTTACATATGGTGTCGCTACCTCAAAATGGTGCCTAACTTAAATTGTTTTTCTTTTCTCATTGTTGCTCAGAAAAAGTATAAAATTTTGATGTTTTAATTAGCTTTTACTTGAGTTGTGTTTTTAGACTTGCCATAATAACCGGTCGTGCTTTCATAATAACTTGCCACCTTTATCACGTTTTCCCCTTGGGTATGCTATTGCAATAGTGTGGTTTTTCTTTGTTTGCTTTTTCCTTTGACTGATGGCAGAGTTTTATTTGGCAACTGGCACTCAAAAGTGCAATTTTCTTCATGTTTTGAGCTGTTGCAGTTTCATAAGTCAATTGATACTTAAGTCACATTTTTATGGTGGTTTCACCACTTAAAAATTATGATTTTATTTATTTTCTTTCACCTTCATGCCTGTTTCAATTTCATAATAGCCCTTCCACCTCTTTGTTGCACTTTTCTACTACCATAGCCACCTAAAAAGTAAAAAGTGACACTTTAACTCTTTTCACTTAACATTGCTGGTCATGCTTTTTTGAACCATAGTTGCCGGGAAACTCCATTTTGGGAACATAGACAACGTACCAGTCCCCGTACCCAAAATTTCTGGTGAATCATTTACATATAAAATAGCCGTCTCCTTATTCATTTAACTCACGTACCCTAATTTTATTGGCGTCCCCGTCCCCGTACCAGTACCCGTACCCTGCGTCTCCCAGCAACTATGCTTTTTTCTATGACATTGCCACTCCACTGTTGTGGTTTAATTCATTGCTTGCCACTGAAACTCTCCATTTTGATGTAGGAACACCCAAGTTTACACATACTCTTGCATCGCCCAACAACAGTGGTAGTTTAATTTTGATTTTCTTTGTATTTTTTTTGTGTGTGTTTAAAGGAACTGTTTAGGCTGATAAATAATTCATATTCCTATATCAAAATCAGAAATTTCCAAGGTTCCACATAAGTGGAGCTAGACACAAATGTTGAAGGCTTATTGACTGAGGTTGATTACTACATTATGTGCTGATTTACTGGGGTGCACACTTACCTCTTTGCCTTGGCACGAGCTTCAAAAATTAGAATTTGTGATTTATTTGCTAGGACCCAGCAAGTATCATCTAGGGCATGGGGTGAAAGAAACTAAGATTTCATTCATTCCTTTTGGACGTTGTATCACATCTACTGGGCCCACACACTATTGTGTCTTGTGAACTAGATAAGATTTCTTCTGTTGGGTGGTTACCATGGGACCCACACATTTTCTAATTCCTAAGCGCTGCATAAAGAATATTTATTTCTGGTCGATCCTTGCGAAGTCATAAGAAATTAACTCTTGCAGATTCTGTGTGAGAATTTCCATTCATGGCTGTGTTTTCTGACAGGTGGTTACCTTCACACCTTATTCCTGGTCTATGTATTATTGACTGGGGTGGTTTCCTATGTTGGGTGGCTGTTCTCGTCGTTAAAAACAAACAGAATATTGATGAAAAAAAATTATTATGGGTGAAAAACATACATAGGTAATAGGGATTGTTTTAAGAAAGCTGAGGATTATTTCTTTTTGTTGGCCTATGTGTGACTGTGTATGCAAAGAGAGGTGGAAGAAATTCTGAATTAATTTGTAATGCTCTACTGCTAGGCTGTGTGTATGTAAGCAAAGTATAATTTGAATTTCGAAACATAATTTCTAATTTTCTGTTATTCCATACTGCATTTGATCTTACTACATTCATAAATTGGTATTTGTGTGGAGTTGCTAGGATCAGTTGCCTTTCATTGGCCTCCCAATCCTCCCAATTCTTGTTTGCATCACATTTTCTAATGACACAATCACTTAAAAGTTGTAATTCACTCATATGCTTGGTCGTGTTTTCTTATTGGCTTCACCACCTGGACCAAAGTTTTAGATTTGCATTACCATCATTAAAGTGCAAATTTCACTTAATTTTGATACATTTTCTCCTTGGTGCACTTTTGCAACACCTTTGCCATCCTTTTTGGAGTTTTAGGCTGCTTTTGCCAAGGCAAAGCTGCACCATGTCCCACAATCTTCACTTAAACTCCTTTGTATTGGAAGAACTTGCACTTGTCTTCACAACCTTTTGACCCTTGCTGTGGTATTGCCTTTCAAATTTTGTATTGGAAGAACTTGCACTTGGTTTGACCTTAGGCATCCTTTCCTTGTGGTATTACCTTCCAAATTTTGCACCAATACTAAGGCTTGTGCCTGCTTTACCTCATCTTGGAGGAATTTGATTTGCTATTTGTCGATCTTTGATAATTTCAGGCCCAAGCCTTCCATTTCCTTCTCTTTCTTCTCATTGCTTGTTCCTCCAATAGAAACTTCTGTCTTTCACTTGGCATGGTGCAACCTCAAACAATGTGCAAGAGTTTTTAGCTGAAAACTAGACCATGAATGGACATCTTTGCAACTTGACTAGAGCAGAACTTAGTTGACATTAATAACATGACAATAATGACTTGGTCGAAGACAATTAATATGAGTACAGGCAAAGTTTTATAGGGGTACCAACATATATACCAACAAATATAAATATTTATTTACAATTTAAGTACATGTGGCTTACATGTGTGACCATTCTAACAATTGCCTTTGCTCCCCACTGAAGGGAGCTTATCTGCAACTCAAACAATTGTTTTTTTTTTAAATAGACTTGAAAATACTTGCGTGATGGGACAACAAATTGTTTCTCAAGGAATGGAAGACTTTAATAAGATTTTCAAAATTGAAATGTAACTTGCTTTTCCATTTTCTTGTGAGTTCTCTAACAAAAGTGACTAATCACATCCTTTCTTTCTTTATTGATCCTTGGGTGAATGCTTATGGATAGACAAATATCATAGTTGAACATCAATCAAAAACTATTGTGTAGGATATAGAAAAGAAAGGTGATTAACTCACTTAAAACAACAATGCCAATAAATCATTTTTTATCCTTAATGGGATATGTGTAAATGTTGCTTGTCTGGTTCTATGTTCTTGCAAACACACATGGATAATGAGAATGAATGTTGCGTCATCAAGACATATTTCCAGTTTTTATTAATTTGGTTGAGCTTTTAAGTGTGATCATTAATAAAATTTATTATGGGAATCCTCAGTAGGTTCCATTTAATATTTAATGCCATCTACCTTGGTATTTTGGCTTAGAAATTCATGCCACCATCCAACTTTGCAATATACATCTGATTAGACAGAATATCATGGGTTGCCAATTTAATGTCATAAACATTGATAATATCAAGGATGCCATTCTAAAGAATCAGACATCCATCTCTAATCCTTTTCTTTCTTCTTTCCATTACAATGTTATAGAGATGATATAGGTCCTATCTTAGAAGGCTGAAGCTTATGTACTTGCTCTCTATAATCTTATCCAACTTTAATTTAGTAACATGTTTCTTCTCTCAGGACCATAATTAGCATGATTCAGCTTTCATTTAAATTACTGCAATCACAAAAGATAGTACTACGAACTACTGGTATTATCTATGCATTATGAACAGTCTGCCTCTGACGTTAGTTATGCACCAATGACATGTTTTAGGTTTAACTGTGGATAAGAGATTGCCTACAATTTAAGTGTATTTGCTTGAACAATTTTATGGTTGATGTTACTGTGGGAAGTCATTACTTTCTTGCAACCTTATCGATGTTCTGAACTGAGAAGAATTTGTTTTCTTTTAGTCTTGTCTAATTTCATCCTCTTTTATCACAACATATTTGATGTCTCTATGTATTTGATTTCAGCAAGGGGAGACTAGGAAAGCTTTGGAAGTATTGCAAAAACCAAATGTTTCTCCAGAGTTGCAGGTACATAAACATGAGCTTGCCAAAGTGTGATTTTAAGGAAAATGCAGTGTCTGAATAAAATGTAGCATACTCATGAAGTGTGATAATATAAGAGTTCTTTACTACTACTTTGTTGTGAATCTGATCATTCATATTATTGTAGTACAAGTTTGCACCAGATTTAATCATGCTAGACCCATATGAAACTGTTGAGTCGTGGATGGTTACAAGCAATTTGAACCCAAGGAGATTGATTCCTGCATTGATGCGTTATTCCAGTGAGCCCCATACAAAGTAAGTATAGGGTACTGTTTATTGATAGTTCTTGTTTTTTGTGTATATTGTGTCATCTCAGATTTCTGAACTTGTGGTTTGTCAGAACCTCTCTTTCTCTCCCCTCTTTCTCTCTCTCTTTCTTCAAACTCATGTAGTTCTCCTTTGATTCGTGTGAAAGCTTGATCTTTGCATCTGTGCTGCAGATAGATATCACGAGGATTGTTCTTCACAAGAAATAGATAATTAATAAGGAATAAAAGGTTATGAAAACAGACACATCCAATAGTTTTTTTCTTAAATAATACATTAAGTGGTAATCTTTGTGTTGTTTTATTTTGAAACAAACATTGAAGAATTTATCCCTTGGAGAACTGTCAGGAATCTAAACATTCACATGGCCATCTTAGAATTGTTTCATGGGAAAATTGGGCTGTCATGTCCCCGAAATTGTAAGACTAAACTTGAAATATTGAAATACAAATCAATAAAATAACTAATTGCCATTATTATAAATTATCAAAACATAAAACAAATAAAATAAATACCAAAATACATATATAATAATGTATGAAATATAAATCTAAATATCGCCTCAAATGATATCATAATTATAACACAATTATGATCATACAAACTAATATAGAAAACAAATATAATAAAACATGAAATACACAAATATAAAATATGGAATAAACAAAATAAATATAAAGTAAATAAATAAATAACAAATGAGTATACATCATATTTAATTAAATCTGATTTTGAACTAACAAGGAGAATCGAATCCTAAGCTTCCATCATCTAAGAAAGGCACCAATCCTCCTAAAGCAGCCGATAGGCTGTAAAGAATGCATTGGTTGGCATTGAAAGGTCAACAATCCAAAAATTAAGGAGCCATGTCCCCTCCACAATAGATGTGACTGGGGCAGAACAAACACTATAAAAGAAGACAGAGACTTCAAGCAACGGGAGGGGAGGAAGACATGGAATAAAAAGAAGAATTTATTCCTGACCAAAAGGAATCGACAAGGAAAGAAGGCCATCGAATAAGACCAAGGAATCATCCATGTGGCTGAAGGTAGTAGTCATCGCTGGGAAAAGAGAGAACAAAGGAACGGTTTCTTTAAATTACAACCAATAAAAGGTAAGTAACTTCGACCTGCAGCAAATAAACCATTGGTTATTTATATCCAATGTAGAAAAATGTGAATCGATGGATGGTTAGCAACAGATTAAGGTTATATAAATGTCAGGCTGCACATGTTTACTCTCACATATGTATAAATAGAGAGAGAGATCGGGATTCTATGTAATCTGTTAGTAGTGATCTGCATACGTATATGTCAGTTGATTTAATTCAACTGAAAGCATGAATGTATATTTTCAATTGGTAATAATTAGTGTCAATAAATAAAGAGTAAATATAAATATTATAGATAATATGTAAATATTTATATAAATATAGATAGTTTATAACCACATACTGATTTATGATAATGTGCAATAAGTAAATATGTTGGGTTAGGGTGAGTATTGTAAGCCTAGAACTAATTGGAAATGGTTATATATGTGTGTGTGTGTGTGTATCATATTCAATTATGTAATAATGAATAATTCATGTCTTTGAAGGACTAAATTATGATTTCAAGCTTATGTTAATTAAAGGTAGATATTAATAGTTGATATTTGATAAATATATTAAGTACACTAGGATGTATGAATATATTTGAATATATATAAGGCTGAATAAGTATGTTGAGAATTAGAACGACTAGTAACAATTGATAAGTATAGATTTCGATATATACATATGTATAATATATGATCCCCGACTATCCAATAATGATGCTTGTAGCAATTGTTGAGCCTTATAAATAATAATGACTCTATTATGATACAATAGTGTATCATCTCCGGGATCTTGATAGACGTTTAATATCTCCCTAATATACTTATGAAATTATATAGAAGAGCCATTCATAAGAGTGATAAGGAGGAAATGAATAATCCAGTGTTTCGTTTAAAGTTTGAGCAATGAAAAGATGTATAACAGTATAACAGTATAAGAATTACATTTCAAATGAAACTATAGGGCATGGCAAAATTTGAAATACTAAATCTAAATACCCTTATTTGACAAATGAAATTGTCCTATTATAAATTTATATCCCAAATATAAATATCTATGATGAGATAATGATATGAAGTCGATTAATTGGATTCATCATTACAATAAGTAGCATTACAAAATGAAAACTTGCCAAAATGCAGGCACTGCTGGACTTAAGTCAAGATCCCTCAAGCTAGCCCTGCAAATAGGTCAGGCTGGCACATGGTTGTACTCTCAACTTAGAGGTATAAGAGAGTGGATGAATATATAGAGAGAGAGACTCTGGGATTCTAGTGGTGGTAGATTTCTGACAATTAGCCATAGTGATCTAGCAGTGGCAAATCGTATATGGTCAGTTGATTTAATTCAACTGAAAGCATGAACGTATATTTTCAATTGGCTAATAATTAGTGTCAATAAATAAAGAGTAAATACATAAATATTATAGATATATATGATAAATATTTATAGTAAATATAGATTAGTTTATAACTTGCAACAATACTGATGAAATATATGCATAATGTGCAATAAGTAGTGTGGTGGTTGCAATAAACATGTTGGGTGAGTGCATTGGGTGATGGGGTATATGTCTATAGCTCAATAGCTTTACACACAATCTGTAATTGGACCAATTTTGTGGTTATGAAAATATCTTTATGTGTGTGTGGGCCCTCTGCACATGTGACCATGATGTTGATGAGTATGGCTAATGTCCGTCCACCCATCCATAACTATACTGCACCCAGATGCCACCCAACATGTATTGATCTTGGAATAGCACTTATCCAAGATCGAGGTCCTCATGTCTCACCTGGCACATATGATGTTCCTCCCTTAGCCACCATAGCCATCATCTCCCTATAATAAGGAGACCGTGTAACATGAAATGGAATTCCATTGGCAAGAACTTGCCAATGGATTCATCTATCTCATCTCTCAACTACATTAAACATATTAGCTATGGGGTTACTTTGTGATGTCTGCAACTTGCGTTTCCCTATAGCGACACTAGAAGTGGAAGTGGATGAAGATCCAAACATCATTCCTCCCGTCTGAAAAGTAACTGATGCATGGATTTGCTAAGGGCTGCCCTAGTCAAAGTAGTAGGGACTGAAATATTTGTGTCCTCTGGAATGCCCCAAAGCTTGTTAAACTCCATTCTATATTTTATATTTTGAGCCTCCTTCAAAAACTTACAAGGCTCCACACCTTTTCCTGTCCAAAAAAGAAAGTGTGCATTCACTCGAGTGATGCTACCAAACCATATCTGACAAATGTTGCACTTCCACTTCCTTGTTCCCCCACCTGAACTTGATGTGCTTTGTATTCTTGTAGCAAACTGTTTTAGAGGAGACCTCGGATCAAAATGACCCCTAGCAAACTCTGCCAAAATTTCTGAAGGGCAACCTGTACTAGCTGGTGCACTCGCCATGGAACTAGATTGGGCTGCAGGATCAGCCCCATGGTCATCCCCCTCATTCTCAGGTTCAAAATCTGAATCATGTTCACTATGAGAATGAATTTCCATGTCATCCCCACTCATGTCTTGGGTGCTCATCGTGAAAGTGACACTGCATTTCACAAAATTGAAAATTAAAATAAAATCAGCCTACTTTAACAAATTGAAACAATGAAAATTGAAATAACAAATTTGAAATTTTACTTTGCAGTTTGCAAATAGAAAATAAAAAGGATTTGAGAAATAGAAAGGATATGAGGAAAAAAAAGCAAGCTCTATAAGCAATATAAATAAGTAATAACAGGATTGAGGAAAAAAATTTAAAAAAGCAAGCTGTTTACACTTTAACTTTAAACCTTTGATGAATGATTCATTCATCTTCATCATCAAGATCTCTTTGAGATGAATAGTTTAAACTAAGAAAATAAATTTTAAAACAAAAACTTGAAAAACAACAAGAAATTTGAAAAAAACTTCAAAAACCCTACCATCTCTCCGGGATCTTGATAGACATTTAATATCTCCCTAATATACTTATGAAATTATATAGATGAGCCATTCATAAGAGTGATAAGGAGGAAATGAATAATCCCTTGACAAGAATGAAATATTTATACTATCTTTGATCTTATTAGGCGTTATTACTTAAATTTATTTATCTCTAACGTTTACAATGTCTCTTTGAGAAAAACTTTGAATGCAAGTTCAGGTTTAAGCGTTTCCACCAGAACGGGGTCATTACATGGGCATCATAAAAACTTGAAACAATTGATTGCATTTCTTTATTTTGAATAAGTTGCTTCTCTAGTGCTATTAAAAATACCAGGAATAATGCAACTCTCTGAGTTCATTGTAATATTTTCCAAATCACCTGAGGAAATATTGATCTTTCAAAAAGAAGAAAATTAGATATTTGTAACTTGTGTTTATAAGTACTCACAGAAATATTATACATACAGATAAAGGGATGCAACGTATCAAATTTTTTGTTTTTGTTACATTTTCTATTGAAACTTGTTACATAGTCCATCAACATCAACAGAGTCCTGTGCTGTTATGTTTTATGATGAAATGCATTTACTACTTCTTATGACTTGTGCTGTTTTGCTGAATTTTTGAATTGACATGATTTGGTGTGGAATTTATTCTTGTGTTCTCTATAGGTAATGGATGATCATTCTCTACTAGCTACTGCCCTTGTGCTTGTACTTAGTGATGTTGGAGGTTTTCATGGTCCATTGATTACTCCAATTACCAATTTATCAAACAGAGGTTTCTCTAGATCCAGACTGAGAAAAATGTGGTTGTAGTCAAGGACCATTTAATCTGTAATGAATTCTAAAGCTGCCATGTATTCTCCTGTGGCATTTTCCTTTGAGTTTTCATTGGGAAGTAAAGGCAGTCTCACCCAAGTTGGGATAGTGCTTGGCAGTGTTGGGATAGATGTCATACCCCTTGCAATATTAATGTCTGATTAATTAATTAATTTGTATTTATTCAATATGTTACCACAAATTTGGGGCATCCTCTTTGGAATGGCACTATGTGCCACTTTAATTTGTAATAGACAATTTTGTAAGTCTCACTTAGTGCAATGGAAGCTGCTAAATGCAACCGTGAGGACTTTTAAGGTGTGTAAGAGTCACTAGAATGGAAAGAGCATGAAGACTGGTAGTTAAGTTTGTACTAGGAGAAAAATATAGGAAGCTCCTTATTTGTCGTAAGTGTGTTTCCAAAAAGGCTGAGCCTGATACAACCAAAATGCAGCATTCGAGTAGAAAGAGAAAGTTTCCTTTAAAAATTTAGCTAACTCACAATGATTTTGGGTGTTTGTTTTTATGCTTGATTTGGGAATTCAATTTTGTCCATGGTTCTCAACACAATTTTAAGACTTTGGTTTATGGTTTTGGTCTTGGCTATATATTAGATGATTGGGATGGAGGTTTTATCATATATATTTGCAGGCATTGTTATGTTGCTGGATTCTCTCTAGATTTGGTGTATTGTTCTCTTGTGAAGGCTTGAGCCTCTTATTGTATTGTAATTGTTATTGTTGCTGTTGGTTCAAGATTTGGAGGCTAGATGTTTTCCCAAAAAAGCTTTTGTAGGCTAAAGACTGTGTAAACTATGTCATTTATGAGTTGCATGTTGTTGCATCCATTTACATATTACTTGCATGTGTGATATACCATAATGAAATTATTGGATGTCAGTCTCGTGGCATTTTCTCTCCTGATAAATTAGTGTAGTGAGCGTTTTGGGTATCTAGCTTCCTTTCATTTGTTATTAGAGCTTGATCAACTTGGATCCTAGGTGTGAGGAAAAATGATTTTTTGAACTAAAGTTGGTTTTAGTGGGAGTTGTGCACAAAAGAGATCTTTGTTTTTGGAAATATGGCAAGCATATCACAGTTGGAGATGAAAATTATTTTTGAGCCATGGAAGCATAAAATGGATGACTTACTCATAGATCGAGATTTGTGGGTTGTGGTTTTGGGAAACAAACTATTTTCCATATCAACAAATGACTAGACATTGTTGGATAGAAAAGTTAGAAGCTTGATTAGACCATTCTTGTCATATTCAATGCTTTTGATGTTTCAGGAGAAGTAATTGCAGATGCCCTTTAGAAGTTGGGAAACTTATACTAGTCTAAGTCCTTGGTGAGTAGGTTTTTTGAATGGAAGAAGCTCCATTCCTTGAAAATGGGTGATGTTGATTCTGTTTCCGAACACTTGAATGCATTCAACAACATTGATACATTGTTGAAATCCATCGGTGTGCAAATAGATGATGTAGATCATGCAGTATTACTTTGGGATGCTCTTTGTTGGATTTGTGGGACAACTTGGTGATTTCTATCTACAACATTGCCACTAAGATAACTCTTGAAGTGATGGTGGGTGCTCTTCTCCTGGAGGAGCTAAGACAAAAAAATAATGAAGCTATGAAAGATCCATAGGTTGTTTGTAGGGGGTTGAAGGAAAAATAAAATGGAAAGAACAAGGATTGGAAATCAAAATCTAGAGGCAGATCTAAGTCTTGTGGGAGGTCCAAAGAGAAATCTTGGAACTGTGGAAAGACAAACCACAATAGAAAAGAATACAAGGAGGAGAAGAAGAAGAAGATAAAGCACAAGTGAGTGTTAGATAATGATTTGGATTCCAAGACTTCTCAAGATGATGTTCGTAATACTTGGTTGCAGGTTTGGCTATGCGTGCATGTGGGGATTCATTGATGATTGGCATTAGAACTTCTTTCCATATAACTCTCCATAGGTAGTGGTTTTCTAACTATGATAGCTTTGATGGTGGAAAGGGTTACCTTAGTGGCAAATCTTTCCTTAGTATTGATTGTCATGGGAAAAGCAAGATTGGCTTCTCTAATGGGCTAATCGAAGTAATCTCAAGTGTTCTAAACATCCTTGGTTTGGCACAAAACTTGTTTTTTGTTAGTAAGATGAATTATGTGGTAGTGTCGGTGGCCTTTGGCAAGGAAGGGTGCAAGATGGTTCATGGAGCTATGGTACTCGGAAAGGGAATTAAGATTGAAACTACTTTCCACTTTGATGCCAACACATACATTCAAACTAATAGTTGTGTTGTACCCGTAGTGAAGAGATCTATAACGTCTATAGCTTTGGCATCAAAACTTGTAGCAAAGAGATTTGTTGTATCTAGTTTTGGTGATTGTGTATTTTGGGTACCTAAGTATACTCTTACCTCAAAGAACAAGTTACTTGTTGGGAAGACTATGTTGTGGCATCAACATATGGGCCACCCTAGTGAGGAAGGTCTTAGATCCTTGAAAAATACAAATCTTGTAGAGGGGTTGGTTGATTGTAACCTTGACTTTGATTTCTATGAACACTATATATGGGAAACAAAATCATTTTCAAATTTATTTGAGATTTCATAAATCTGTTGGGATTGTAGATCTTATCCATGGTGATGTTTTTGGTCAAGTTGATGTGCCTTTACTTGCAAGATCTTTTGTATGGCATGTCTTTTATTGATGACTTCTACAGGAGGACATGAGTTTATTTTCTGAAGAATAAATCCAAGGTCTTCAATTGGTTGTTTGAGGCTCTTGTGGAGAACCAAATGGAAAGAAAGATCAAGGAGTTGAAAATAGACAATCGTGGATAATATTGTTCAACAGAGTTCAATAGAGTTTGTAAGAACAATGGTATTGCATGACACAAGACAACTCCATACACCCCTCAACAAAATGGAGTTGCAGAGAAGATGATCAGGATGTCGATGGAGAGGGCTAAGAGTATATTAGTGGAGTCGATTTGGAACAAAGTTCTAGGTAGAAGTGGTTATCACTACATATTATTTGATTAGCAAGTCTCCTAATTTAACATTTGTTGAGAAAACCTCTATGGAGTTTCTAATGGATAAGAAGCCTTCACTTTAGCATATTTGAGTTTTTGGTTGCTAGGTGTGTGCCTAAGTTGAAGTGGTTTAAGCTGGATTACAATGTTGTTAAGTGTATTTTCATTGGCTATAACGATAGTGTCAAGGGATACAAACTTTGGAGTGTTGTGACTAGCAAGATGTACAATCAAAATGTGATATTTAGGGAGATCAAGCCTTCTTCCACATTTTAGCAACTGAAGGAGAACATGAAATCTATAATTCAGTTATAGCTGAAGACTGAGAAGGCTGCACCAAAGATGGAACCAAAGGTTTAGAATGGATTAGATGAGGATAGTACTTAGAAGTTTAAGAGTTTCAAGAAGGAAGAAACTCCCTCTCAGCTTTTAAGGAGACTCACTTGGCAACTTAGAACTTTAAGAGTTTAAAGAAGGAAGAACCTCCCTCTCAGCTTTTAAGGAGACTCACTTGGCAAAGCAGGCAACTAGAGAGGTATAGCTCACTTGATTTTAGATGTATTTTTGCATTGAGTATTAACACTAATGAGCCTAGAACTGTGAAGGAGGTAGCATAGATGAATGGCAATGAATCTTGGAAGATGGCCGTGGATGAGGAAATGGCTGCACTAAAAAAAGCATATGAAATTTGGTTTAGTTGAAGGGTCAGAAATTTGTTGGATGCAACTGAATTTCCAAGAAGAAATTCAGTTAAGATGGTAGAGTTGAGAAGTACAATGCTAGGTTTGTTGTGAAAGGATATTCCTAGGGTGAGGAAATTGATTTTGGTGAAGTTTTTCTTGATTTTTCAAGCTGACATCCATTAAATTTTTGTTATCTGTTGTTGTGGCTTTCGAGCTTGAGATTTACCAAATAGATGTCAAGATAGATTTTTGACATGGTGACTTGCAAGAAGAGATCTACATGACATAGCTGGAGGACTAGATGGTAAAGGGCAAGGAGTCGTTGGTTTGTAAATTGAAGGAAATCTCTTTATGGTCTCAAATAGTCACCCTGAATGTGGTATCTAAAATTTGATTATTATGGTTTGAAGTTCGGATTTTGTGAGGTCCAAATCAGAATACCATGTTTATTGTAAGTAGGATGGTGATTAGTTTATTTTTATTTGTTTGTATGTCGATGATATGCTATTTTTTTGTAACAATAAGGGATTGAGACAAGAAAAATGCTTAATTTTCCTGGGAGACTACCTCAGTCTATTGCTTGGGATGGTATATTTCAGTGTCAACAACATGAGAAGATTTCAAGAGTGTGTGATCCCTCAAGTGTAGGTGTAATGGTGGGGGTTGCTTAGAAGTTATAAAATCCTATTGAGGTTTTGCTATCATGTGTGTTGTGCTTCTATAAGATGGAGTTCAAGGAAATGGACTCACCAAGATGCTTGGGAAGAGGATGGAAAATAATATGCAAGGATTTTTGGCTATGGAAGAAATGGTATAATAGTATTGGCAATGGAGAAAAGGTAAAAGCATCGCAGTAGAATGGCTATGAACTCATAAAGTCTTGGGAGGTTTGAAGTTGTAGAGATTAGGTAAAAAGAAGCAGAAGTATTTTAGAATAGCCAAAAGAGTGCCCATAAGTGTTCAAAGAGATTCCAGAAGTAAGAGAGAGATTGAAATGAGGTATTAATTAGGTTTTGATGAAGTTTATGGTGAGCTAACCATTTCAGAAACACAGAAAGGCCAATGGAATCACTTGAATTCTTCATACCATAGTTTGAAAAAGAATTCAATTTCTTTTTATCACATTGTTAGGTTTCCTTCTTCTTTGGAACACATATTACTGATATTTGAAATTCTCCATGTTTAACAATAATCTCAGCCAGGTCTTTTTGTGACAGTATGGAGAGGGTTCTTCCTCTCTTGCACACATATAGGAAAAAACTTCAATTGCTAAACGATGATCACACATAATTCTTCTCTCAACATTGTATAGGACCAGCATGTTTGCAACTGCACAAAATTTTGAAGTGTTAAAATTCTTCAGAACTACAGCCATACTGGCTGCAACTAAATTAGAATCATAAGAAACTGCTGCTAGAACAAATGTTACAATATGCTTGAAAAATTGAAAGGAGAATGTAAGGAATAAAATCCAGTTAATTAGTCCAGACCAATAGCCTAGTTAGATTTGAGAAATTTTAAAGAAGATTATATGTTCCTGTACAAGCTTCTCAACATATTTAAATTTGTTAATTGCAAGAAATTTTTTCTCAAGAAAATACAGTGTAGCTGTCTCTTGTTCTTAATTTGTACAAATATATTATTATTATATTTCATAATTCATATTATTGTTACATTATTCTTTAGTAAATGCTTGAATAGGGAACAAGACACATGACAAATGCACATATAAACTATATTATCATTTAGTTAAATTTGTTTAGGGCACAACCTAGCAAGCACACCTCTCAGTCATATGAGACCTTGTGGGTACAATGGGATTTTGCACCTCTCTTATATAATGTTCAAGCTTGTAGCTCTTTGGGTCCCTTGACAAAGCTCATGTTGAATCAAATTATGCCAATACGTCTAAGCTCTAGGTATCAAATTAGTAGAAATACCTTCATAAAAATATCTTAGATATGCACATTAAGCACTGTATAAAATGAGTAGAAATGCTGTCATTAGTCATATCTAGACTGTACAGGGTCTCTAACATATTCAGGCCTGATTTACATGGATGGAGATATTGATTGAGATCTCTGAATGTATCACTATCAACCCAATTGGTACATATAGGAGAAAATATGAAAGATACAACAGTTTACTTGGGACATTGTTACAATGTTATTATAATTATATTTACTATTTAATTAATGCTCAACTCGTTGGTGTAACGTTCTGTTACTCCTAGTGGTATTTAGTAGTTCCTATATTTTTGCTTTCACTTCCGTTATGATTCCAATCATGTCCTGTGATTGTGGAATCTCTTTTCAGTCTTCTGTTATGATTCCAATCACGTCCTGTGATCATGGAATCTCTCCTTTGTAAATCTATATATGTAATCTGCTTCTGTTATTAATATTATCTGATAATTTACTGAATAAATGTTACCAAAATTATGTCTGGCATAGAATTGGAAAATATGAATACATCAGAAGGGCAAAAAAGAAGAAGATAATTTAAATTTCTTAAACTAAAGCAGAAATGAATTAAAATAACAAAGTTTAATTGTTTCTAAAATTTGCTATATTTTTTCCTGATTTCAGATTTTATTGAATTAAACACCTTTTGCCACAATTTTTTTAATGAAAGTTGGTGATTTATACAATTTTAAAACATAAAATTGCATAAAATTTCAAGTTCAAATTCTGGATTTTCTGATTGATTCCTGATTTTGGCAACACTATGTTATCAGTTGAATGTTGCAGAACTCAGCGAGTACTCACATGACTCGCGAGTGCTTGCATGTCCAAACTCTATATGAGTAATTGCCTTAAAAACTCAACCACGATTTTTAACAAAAAATTGCTGCACATTTTCCACTAAGAATTGCAGAATTCACCAGAAACATTGCTTGACCCACAACTATGAAAAAACTTGTCTGCATTAAAAAAGCACATAAAGTTCATTTCAATGCAATTTTTGTTATTTTTTCGGAATTTCTGGTCTTTGATGCTGTTTAACTGAAGTTGCGGGTAGGTTTTTTAGGGCTTCCCTGAGGTCACAGTGTTCTATATCATCATGTGATGCATGTATGCATTGTGATAACTCATTTAAAATTATCTATTCTTTGATTTTTTCTTTTAGTCATATGAAGTTTATATACCTCCTGATAGTCTGAACATGAAGATTGACGATTCTTTGCAAAATGAAATGTTCTCATGCTCTTTGATTCACACGTCTTCCTTCCTCCTTTCCATCATTCAAAGAAGAAAATTGTATCGATCTCCACAAATTTCTCTCTTGACTAATGCTTGTTTCTTGCCCTTGGCCTCCTCAAAACCCTCTCAAAACTAGGATCCTCTGACAAGTTTCATGAAAGCTGTCTATAGGAGCCAAAGAGTGAACAGAAAAAATTACATTAGTTCATGTGATACCATGTAGGACTGTTCTCAAGTCACATATTTCCAGCCAATAAGGAAAATGGATGCAACCTATGTCTCGAAACTCCTCCCGAGGTCTTTTTCTCAATGCAGGAAACACCATTTTGAATTTTAGAGTATTGGTTCTAAAAGAAAAGGCTTTTATCCAGAGGATAATGGGAGCTTTCCCAAGACCAATAACTCACATCATTGGGTACAAGACAACTGGCACCCTCTAGGACTGGTCTATATCGTAATAATGCCTAGGGGCTACTTAATGGTTCTGTTCTCCAATTCTGAATGAGGCATAGTATCTCAAGGCCATCTTTGGTTCATCAAAAAATTGTAACTTTATGGAATATTGATCTATGGAATTCAACCAAACAGAGGATCTTTGTAGCATTTTCCTTGTCTGTGTGTTTACCCCTTTGGCCAAGGAAATATTGGCAGAAGTTCTGCCTAGAAAAATCGAAAATGTGATAGTGGAATGTATAACGACCTTTAAGTTCACAAAAAACCAAGGAGTGATGAACTATGTATGGATCTATATCAACATGGATCTTGACAAGCCTCACCTAGACTAAATTATTCTTGATGTAGGAGGAATAGAATGAGATCAGTCTGGCTAGTAGTCAGAAGCAACAGCATAAAATTTTAAATAACTAAAATGAGAAAAACCTGTTAGTAGCAGCTGGTTCAAGCTGGAAATTTCGGCCAAACATTGTCACTTGGTAGTCATATGCTGTGTATTGGCTACTAGCCAGTTTTAAGATGTTCGAGCAGCAGCCAGTAGGTGAATATTCAGTTTGAAATCGTGTCTATTCATTGTGGTTTCTTCTACATTTTCTTCTTTCTTTCTCCCCTCTTGTGGTGTATAAAATTCAAAATAAATGAAATGCTACACATTTAGGGTTTTTTCGGTCAATAAGTAAAAAATAAAAAAGCATCCAAAATTGTGTTTCTATTTGGAATCGCTCAGGAATTGCCATGTCACTGTTGGAATCGGCTGAGTTCATTTGCTGTTGATTGGGGGCATTTTGTCTGCCAAAATTCCAAATCCTAGCTGAATTCACAAACAATTCAAACTGGAATCTGATTCTAGGATGTTTCATGCCTGGAATTGGCTTGTTTTTCTGCCAATTTGGCAACATAGATAAATAGACAATGTTAGACCCTGGATGTGCTAGAACACAAGAATGAAAGATGAATAACAAAGGAGAAAAAAAAGAGTTACATGCCTTTAAAAACTGATCATTAAATCTGCTAAAGCAGTTCAAGATCAATCAAAATGAGTCAAAACAACTTAAATATTGATGCAATGAAATGAAAGAGTGAAGGGCACAGGAACCTACATTAGAAAATGAGGAAAACTACTGGTTTTTTCTGTCATCAAGGAAATTTTGATGCTTGATTTGCAAGTTTACTGGTGTGTTACTGAATGATTACTTGCCCAAAACTTGCTTGTGAGTTTTTGGGCAAGAAATTCACCAGATGTATCTGATTTGTGAGTACTTGTGAGTCCTTGAGTTACTTACCAACTTCTAATCACTGCTCTGTTGTTTTTAGGTAATGTCCTGTATTTCTCTTTTTAGTCTGCTGCTGTCCTCTTATATTTTTGTCTACAGCAGCAACCCTCTCTGAATCACATATTCTACAACTTGATCTCATTGATTGTAAATTCTATACTCTCAATTAAATATACCTTAAACTTTTTCAAAAAATATAGATATTCCTTATTAAATTCCATTTTGTCTAATTCTTTTAGCTTGTTATTGGAGATCTCCATCTAAAGAAATGCAAATTTCAGGTTTATGTGGGATTACTTAATCCGAAGATGATCATTTTCACATTTGTGTTTTGACCATTGTTCTTACTTGTGCCAATGTGCATTTACAAGAATCAACACACATGCCTCATATGGTTGGCCAACCTGCCCCCTCCACCTTCCTGGTTTTCTTTGAAAACCAAGAAATAATGCCCCATGATATCATTCTAATTTAATCACATTAATATTTATCATAAGATGGCCTACTCTGTGGAATGAAAACTGATATTTTTCTGCAGATTATTTTATTCTTAGTTTGAGATGGCTTGGACACTCTCTTCTTACCTTTTTGATGTCGATAAACCATCCAGTTTTTCATTCTATCTTTATTCTTTTGAGACATTGTGATGTCCTTTTTCACTAGTTTCATGCTTGCATCCAAACTGGGATAATCTGATGTGTTTGTCAGTGTTGGTGGGGTTGTTTCTTAGTGATGTTAAGGCCAAGTAGATGGAAGGATTATAATTATTAATGTGTGTTGAATGGTTGAACATTTTCATAAATTATTTCTCTTTGGTTTGGCATGGCTTGTGCACTCTCTATGACTCTTTTTATCTTTGATCTTTTTCAACTCTAGCACAATTTCCTTTATTCTATACCAATTTCTCCATGAGGGGATCCTCTTATGTACTTGTCTTTATTGATGGGATTTTATTAGTCAGAAGTGAAGATAAGGGTTGTAGATGGTATGTGACAAGCGACGATTGATTAATGATATTCATTATTTAGTTATTGATTTACCATCTGACCTGAGCAATTTGCGGTTGCTGCTGGAAAGTGCACTCTTACGCTTCCTTCAATGCAAGTATGGAAAAGGTCGATCTGGCAGACCAGATGTATTTTATGATCCTAAGTATGCTTTACGTCTTTGTCTGAAAGAGGGACGAATGCGTGCTTGTGTTTACATCTATAGCATGCTGGGCATGCATGAAGCAGCTGTTGCTCTGGCATTACAGGTAATTTTTATCCTGGAAAAATTCTCTTGTGGGACCATATTCTGTAACATGCAATTTGTCCTTTTTGTTGGTTTGTTGAACATTTAATGTATATTTATCATGCATATGTTCTTAAGTTGAACACAAACTTTAATTATTACAGTTTCTAACTGAGCTTAAAATACTAGCAAATATGCAGTAAAATAGATATTGGGAACCTTTGAAAAATGGAGATTGTCAAATAGCTATTTAAGAAACTGAAAGTTATTAGCCAAAATCATGTCAAAGAGAAGATGAACTACCAGCACTTTTGTTCCTATTTTAAGAAGTTTTTAGAATCACGAGGTTTTCATTGACAACCACTGCTATAGATACATTATACTTACACAACAAACCAAAAGTGTAAATGGAACTCAACTACATAGGTTTAGAATGGGAAAAGCATGACAAATTAAAAGATGTTAAATTATTAATAAAAATAGAGGAAAAAAAAACTACTTTAATATGTTGCAAGTAAGAAGGTGTTGTCATTGATGTCATCTATATGTTGAGGAAGTTTGTTGCATGATGAAGATGTTGAGAATATCGAGAAAATTGTGAAAAAGAGGAAAATAGGTTGTTGCAGGTTGTGCATGTGTAGTTGAGATATTGAGGAAGTGTTGTGGGTACATGGAGCTATCTTTGTGTTGCAGTGTTTGGAGATGTGTTGGAATGAAGCAATGTGCTGAGATGATGTCTTTGGTATTTGGTTTCCAAATGCTTTTGAAAAAAAATGATAAATAGAGAAAACAATGTTCAAAGCGTGCTTCAGGATGTGCTCCGCGTTTCTTCTGTGTTGATGCTATGCCTGTGTGGATCTGATATGTTGTTCAAGGTTGTTAGTAATTGTTATATCCAAAATTTGGGTTTCTGGATCGTTGTGCAGAGTGAGATATTTTCACCAATGTGTGAACCATTTTTTTAGTGTTATTTTTTTGTAGTTTGGGAGAAATGTATTTGCTCCGCATTTCTCCACATTTTTGTTTCAGGTTGTGCCGATTTGGGAAATTGCTTATAATGTTTGTATCTTTTAGAATTCAAGGTTTCACTTGATTTGGTATAGTACAGCGTGTGTTTCATGTATCAATTTGCGGATAAGGTTAACTGAATGTTTTGGGTTGAAGTATTTCTATGATGCGAGTTTGGATGAAGTCTTTGTTGGATCTCAAGTGGTTCATGGATTATTCTAGATCGTATTCAAGTGAATTTTGTTGT